>JBAJFG010000563.1:600000-1099182 GCA_037903475.1 Ancylostoma caninum | reverse complement strand
CAAAAATTTACGTCAACCACCCACAAGCCCTCCTCTTGCCCTCCTTTGTCAGTCCGGTGCAGCGTCGGAACTTCTCAAGCGATTACTGTGGAGGCGCTCTCGAAGTTCTTCTGTGTTTAAAAATAACTAGATATCGCTGTTATTCTTCTAATTCCCTCGCGTAGGTGTATTCAGTTCAATGAGTGCTAAAGTTCTAACTTAAAAATTCGAATATTTAGCTACTAGTAGCTTCGTCTCGAGCGTTTCTTAGCCAGTGGGATTCCTTTATGGAAGTGAACCAATGATCTTTTCTCTCATTTTTACAACAAATCAACCTTGTCAAATCATCGAAAATGATTTTTTTTCTCAACATTTCCATGGTAGGTACACAGTTACCTCACTATTTACATAAGAACTACGAAAATCGTGTATTTATTTGTGAAATGGCATTTTGCTAGAAAAACCACGAGAAAAATGGATATGGTCTGCTTCAGACGCGTCAATGGTTAAGAAATCGTGCATATTACCTGTTTTCCTTTCCACCCTCTCAGATTTTTGAGCACTTTCGTGTTCCCACATAGAACATATTATACTAGAAGTATGATGCGCTCTATGCTATCCTGATCTTTGTACTTAAATTGATAGCAATTGATAAATTAGTAACAAATATGTATGAGCGCTAAATGGGATAGCGCTTATATAGAAAAATAGAAAAATAATACAAGCTGTACATATGAGTCCTGAAGAGACATTCGACGTCTCCCGACTTCTTCAAAGAGCAAAAAAAGAAAAAGAGAAAGGAGAAAAACTAATATGGCGCGATATATCTTCGAAGTGCGTACTGGATCCTTTGTTTTCCACGAATTCTGCCTGAAAAATTTCCCTGATGCTCACAGCTGCATCGGTTTCTTTGTAACTGAAGCGGATAGAATCGTCCGCTCAGTCGTCGAAAACCCTGAATATACGCAGTTTCCGGAGATGCACTGTATTCGAGCGCAACAGCTTATAACCTTGTCATTCCAGGAAATGCCCTCACTATCAATTCATATCCTCTCATTGGCTTTGTGCTTGTCGTCAGGATTTCAACAAGGCTACATTGCATCGGTGCTCAATCAGCCTTACATACAAATGCAACGTTTCATCAATCAGTCCTTCATCGACCGTTATGGAACTCCGCTCAAGTCTTCAACTCTGGTATGAAAGCATATTCAGAAATTTAGAATTTAAAGCCTGAAGAGACTTTTTCCAAAGGAATTGGTGGCTATGGCTCATACAGCCAATGTTTGATCTTGCACATGTTGAACTTGGTGATAACATCACTTTTCAATGAGAACTTTGCGCAACTTCTTCGTCACCGCTTGCAACAATTCTATTTTAGGACATGATGTGGTCCTTCTTGAATGTCTGCTTCCCGATAGCAATGATTTTCGGCCAATTTCTGGCCGCCGTGATGTGCAAATATATAGGAAGGAAAGGCACTGCGCTGGTGGCTTGTGCAGTCTACATCCCAGCAACGTTATTAAGTGCTGGAGCTAAACTCTGTCACTCGTTTGAGTTGTTGTATGTCGGGAGAATTCTGTGGTGAGAGTGAAATCTGGATAATTTAGTCCATGTATCCTAGAAAATCTTTTCAAGGTCTCTGGCAAATGGTGTGAATAGTGTTAACGCGACCGTGTGGATTGTGGAGTGTGCTCCGGCTAAGATTCGAGGAAGAATGGCCGCAATGCAGGAGTTCTTTATGGCTGCTGGTATGTGAATAGGGTCAAAACAGTAACGTCAAATAGTACTACAGACAAAGAGGATTTTCAGAGGATTTCACCGTATTTTTGCTTCTGGTACAGTTGAAAATTTGGGATCAATCCAGGCTCCCATAACTCTCCGATTTTTCATTTCATTATAATTTCTAGGAGCACTGGTCACACAAGCGCTCGGCGTTCCTTTCTCGGACGACGCTCTTTGGCCATGGATTTTCCTTCCGAACATCGCCTTTGTGGTGGCTTCACTGATCATGTTCCTCTTCCTGTACGAGTCGCCCCAGTTCCTCATGCAGAAAGGCCATGCAGAGAAGGTTGGTTGGGCTCATGCATGCTCGACGTCTCCTCTTCCTCTCCTCGGAAAAAACACTGAAAGATGGGGTTTCCTGAAAGAAAAAAATGTTTCTGTTATTTTCCTCTTACAAATGGCCCAAAAATATTGTTCAAGAGGAAATAAAAGGAAGAATGACGACCTGGCATCCGTGCCTTACTCTAACCTTGGAGAAAAGTTACATAGTCTACAAGCGCAGAACATCCCCTAGCGTTAAGCAATAAGAGTAGGGAGGTCCGAGCTCTGAAAAAAAAAAACATAAGTGGAGGAGTAAACAACCACTCCGTCGTGATGTGAATGTAGAATCCGTAATATAGTCCCGAAAAACATAGCAAGAGTAAAGTAGTAAATAGAATCCGAAAGATATGGCACGACTAACCAGTAACAAGAAATACATAGTTATTAAAAATCTGCCACTTAGATAAATGAAGACTGACCACCGGTTTCCGAAATACTGGAAATTAAAGCACAAGCCACTGAAAAAGATGGAAAGAATCAGTCGTTCAGATTATTCCAAGTGCTCAGAATTCTATAATTCACTTATTCAGGCAAGGAAGGCTCTGGCGTCGTATCATGGAGTCGCTGTGGAGGATTCATCCCTTGACTCGGAGCTGCGAATATGTGAAGAAGCGCTGAAGAAAAAGGATGGAAAGGAGAAGGTATGGTTCCTACGTCTCGCCAAAAGTCGCATTCTCGTACACATTACTTCGAGAATCCTCTCTTCTACAGTTGGAAAAATATGAAAAAAAACCCCTTTGTACTGTGAAATATACTCAGGAGAAGTATGTTTCATGCTAAATAAGCGATATTGGCACATTTGCAACGACGTCAATGACTGTAGCTCGTCTCATTCCAGAAGCATAGAAATTAACATCCTTAGAGTTCAAAAACTGACCGCTTTCTAGTAGTGCCTGGAAATCAAAAGTTCCATCTTAAAATGGCAAGAAAACATCAAATCGAAAGCAGGAGTCTGCTGAAGGCATAATTTAGGCCAAATCCGGTTCGATCCAAACGGAGCACGACTCAATTACCATTCTGTTTATGCCGTGGAAAGCTCGCGACCCTGTGTCCCAAGTTGTGCGTCACGGAGCGTGGTTGGGTGTTATGGTTAAGGCAAGCCTCTTCTAATTACTTTAAACGTGTAAGAGTGTCGTCCTATAACTGTCAAATTCAAGATCGCCTATGTATTCACTGGAGCAAGATGCCTACGGTCGTACAGTACCTTTGTTCTGCACTCAATGGCTGGTTGGTCTCTGAATGCGGCTTTACTGGAGTCACTGATTATTGGTGAGGTTGAGATTATGACACTATTTAGATTCTTCGCCTAGAGAGCAGCCACCGAAGAAGGTTGGGCTGCTATTATACCCGGCGCGGAGTATGGTGCTCCAAGTCGTTAGCTACATCAATATATCGATTTTTACGTACCATCGATTTTTACGCAGCGGCACAATGTACCTGCAATCGATATGTATCAAAGGGAATGTGGCGCGAGCCGCGACGAATGACATACTCCAGGTGGAGTATTACGGCAGCTTTGCTAAGAAAATCTTCGTTCAGGGATAGTCCGACTTCCCACTACGCTGATCCCCGTCTTTCTCGTGGATCGAATCGGCAGACGGCCGATGCTCATTGGATCCACTGGAGTTTGTTTCGCTTCGCTACTAATTATGTTGGCTGGGATTGACATTGGACCAGACTGGAAGGTAAGCAGCGGTCGTACAACTCCTTCACGATCTGCTCAAGGTGCTTCTTCAGATCGCCACCCTGATAGGATTGTCCACTCTCCTTCTAATAAGTGCCTGTGGAATCGGCTCGCTGTCCCGTTTCTACTCGGCCGAGCTCGTCCCCAGGAACATCCTGCTTTCCTCGGTCTCTATACTCACAATGTTTGAAGCTCTCACCAAAATCGGCGTGGAGTTCGCATTTTACCCGCTAGCCAACGTGGTGAGTGCACACCTTCTGATGCTATATGTGATGGTCGAGTTGTCACTAGAATCACTTCGACTATATTTGCAGATCCATGGGCAATCGCTGTTTCTCTTCCTGGCACCCACAGGAGTCTTCATGGTTATGATGTGGATGTGTCCGGAGACAAGCAAACGCTCCGTCAACGAGGTAAGCGATCTGCATCCCGGAAAAATTCCAAGAATTCTCGTATGTTTCGCAACGACATCCTGATGGTACTTTTCAAGGTTCTGAACGATATGGCTCAAAGGAAAAACCTCGATGTGGTTTTCCCTACCTAACACAATTCAATCAAGGCGAAGTACGGGTAAGTATGAGTTTCTTAGAGGCAGCACCCACGTAAATTTTGCTCTTACAGATTTTGCTATATTCTTAGGTTGAACGCTATACTGAAAGCGAAGACATTGATCAAGCTTGTCAAATCCTACGAAAAAGCCGGTTTCCATCACCCTCAGATGAGCAGTTTTTAAAAGGATGGCCGAGTTACCCGTGCTTGAAGTGGAGGGAGATGGGAATAAAAACAGGTGTTATCCTAGGGAAAGATAGTGATTGGAAACAAAAACACCTATTCATTCCATACCACAACTCATCCTACTGATCGCCAGCACACACTTTATCTCTTCACATCTTGAGTATTCCTTGCTTTATATCTGACATAAGGTTACCTATGTTTATAACATAGGTAACCTTATGTAAGATATAAAACAAGAAATAAAAAAACAGTGATGCAGAACGTGTAGAATTAATATCGAACTAATACTTAACGAAAAATACATCCGTACCATTATTAACGACTAGATGGTATGCCCGGCTTCGCTCGGGTGTTCTATTAGGTCGTCAAGTATGAAATGTCTGATTTTATGAGCGGTCAGTTTGACAGTCTCTATCTTCGGAGATTTACTAGATATCTTCTCATCTTTATTTTCATTATGAAGATACATCCTCTTGCTTTCAAAATCACTTCCTGGATTTTTGATCAGTTTTCGAATTTTTGTTTGAAAGCATTTTTTGAAGAACTACTCAAGGACGAAAAATCGTGTCGTTTTGGAACATAGGTTCCATTTTCCAGCCATTAGAGCTGAGAAAGCCGAGAACATCAGGGAGATGTAATGGTGTTGTGGGACATTTGGCTAGTAAATGCACTGAACAGCGTTTGCTTGGGAAGTTCCGCTCAGGTGACATGAAGCTGCAAAGTGAGCCTTATGATGAGCCTGGATATTGATGAGCTGGAAGCCGTAGCCGAAGCGGACAGGAGTCAAACTAGGTCAGAGTAATACTTAGGTAGTCAAGGCAATATGACCATTAAAAGTGGTTCGGTAAACGAATTTTTCCCAGTTTCGCCCTCAAAAATGAGTGCCACTTTTTGACCATTTTTCACAAATCCACGCTGCTTAAGTCAGAGGAGCAGGGATGAGGGCCCACCTTCCACTCACTGTACTGGGCAAACCCTGCTCTATTTGATCACAACTCCTTTCAGGGATTAGCTCACTTCTTGCTGGAGAAAATGTTCAATTTTCAACATGATGTTGGAAACGCTCTTCGCCACTTGATTGCTACCAGCTTTCTACGTTTCCAAGCTGCTGGCGCAGTGAAGCCGCAGTTAAGATGACAAAGCTGTGGGGATAGTATAGGAGCATATTACGATATCTTATACTGCATCTTGCTTTAGAAACAAAACTCGAAATCTTCTCATCCAAAATCAGACATTTCATACTTGACGACCTAATACTACCCCGGCTATTTCACACTGATGGAAATCTGCTACTACTGGTAAATCCATTGAAAATGCTCATCATTATGATGACGGACCTGTATGATCCTCATTTAACCGACATATTGGCGAAAAATGAAATAGTGAAGTTATTTGGATAATAACTTTATGGAAAAAGCATGCCCATAATTGCGGTCAGCATCTTTGAGAACCAGTAAATGCGCTCTTACTCTTAATCAAGAAGTAGTGGAAAAAGTCAAAAACTTGATTAAAAATCCGATAAAACCAATAACTCGAAGTTCCATGCATAGTGGTTGTCATATTCGTGATCAGCGCATAATTCCAGTAGATATGTCCTCACTGACCCCTGAGTAGAAGCTGCGAAAAATCGATAAAATCAGTAAATCGATACCGTCATTGAAAAGGGTTGCCATATTCGTATTCAGCACACTCGAAAACCCCAGTGGGCATGTCATCACCGATCCCCGAGCGAAAGTTGAAAAAATCGATAAAATCAATAAATCGATACCGCCATGCAAAACGGCTGTCATAGTCGTGTTCAGCATATTGAAGAACCCTAGTAGACATGTCCTCATCGACCCCTGGACAAAAATTGTGAAAAATCGATAAAATCGATATAATCGATAAACCAATCGATAATCCCAGGTGCAAAGTAGCCTATAACCTCCGCCGGCCCCCGTTGGGCCTGTATGCAAAATTTGGTCCGGATCGGTTCATCCTCCGCGATTTCTATAAGGAACATACACACAAACACACACACACACACACACACAAACTTTCACTTTTATATATACAGATAGGGCGCGTGTGGCGCAGAGAGGCTCGCTGCGCACGCACACGATCGATGGTTCGATCCCGCCCGAGGCCAGCCAAGCCTTCCATGCCTCCGGGGTCGGTAAATTGGTACCAGAGGAGTCTGGGAGGATGAAGCACTGACTTGGTACATCGGGTGTCCCCCGCAAGTCATTGTACAGGGCACATACGCATTCAACGCCTCTACGATGCTCAGATGAAGTCGAATGCGTGGCGCATCCCTCGTGACGGGATTGATTAACGCCGACCACTTTATCCTTTATATACAGATAGAGTTTCACGACATAAGACGTCTGAGCATCAGGAAGTAAGACATTTCCAAATAAGTATCTTGAAAGCCTTGCTACCTAACGGTATCAAATGTTTTTTACCAATCTTTTCGAACATAAGCGTAGATCAAATTCTCAATCGAAAGGCTACGTCCGAACCGCCAGAAACCACTCGCACGTTTCTTTTCGATTGAGAATTTGATCTATTGGAATGGATCAGCTCGCGCGCGTATTGCAATGCGATGTTTACTCCGAGGTGAATGCCATGTAGACGGAAGACCGACACCGCGCCGCAGCCGTCATTGCAGACAAAGTCGCAGACGCACTCTCTCAGCTAACTATAACGGAATAGTAAAACAAAAGGCGAGGACACAGTCAAAATTATTACTGCAAGTTGTCATTCATGCCAAGACGTGATGATCTACACCACACGTGAGCTAGGGTGAAAAGGCTTCGCTTCTACGGAGACGTGGATGGGCATTTTTAAAGCATTTCCTTCGACATGAAAATATTCGCAGGTTCTGTATTTAGAAGCACCGCTACTATGTACATATTTCTAGTAAGATCTCCTTATTAATGTTATTGTTACAGGTATATACGTGGAGTACAGACATTGCAAGTCCTGAAGTAAACCATACTGCACTGCACGGGAGAGAATACATATGCTGTTGTTATCCGATTTATTGAAACTTGCATCATCATGACTGTTCCACTTTTCGTGTCCAACTAAATGTACCACAACTAAAGTTGTTGTTCGTGTGAATAGCAAGTTGTAACGGGTTAGATTTTCAGAAAATAAATATTTGCCTCACTCTAGCACACCCAATCGGTCATGTTTCTCAATCGTAGTCAACTCTCAAAATACAACACGGATTGCAACAAACTAATTTGTTGAGTACGGGCCCTGGTAGAGTTTCGCTCAATCATTTTTGCATTATAGAAATCCGCTCATCTCGTCTGCCGCACCGCACTGCCTGCAAGGCGCGGCTGACCTGTCAGCACGATGGTTGCCGAGCGTTGCCGGCACTGATGTCTTGCTTGGGTTCTCACTCGTTTTTGTTTCTTTGTTGTGATTCCAAAAACGGTGGAAAACATAAGCAAAACACTAACATGTAGGGGCAGTCTACGTCGACAACGTCCAGCTGGTCTGGCGTGCCGCGCAATTGGTGCTGCCCGGCAGACCAGATTGGCGGATTTAGGGTAATTTATACTAGCTGCGTGCGTCAGTCGCGCATCAGTCGCACGCATCCATTTGCAAAGGATTTTCCATAAAGACCGGTCAACACGACATGTACATCCTTAATGAAAAGAACGCGCGGCCGCCGCCAGGCCGTAAACGCGTGCGTCTGAGCTGCGACTGCTATCCGATTGGGCCCTATTCTTCAGCATATAGACGCACGCGCGTCAGTCGCACGCATCCAGTATAAATTGCCCTTTTCTGTGATGCAGAAATGATTGACCGGCACTGTATGGCTGTTTTGACAGAAGTGATTGCGCCTGATATGGACTGTTTGATAGGAGAAGACTATAAATACAACAACAGGGTGACTTAGCATATTTTTACATCCCACAGGAAGAAAGGTCGTTTGGCTTGGCTCCGTCTCCGCTATCACCTACCGCAACGTCGAGCTTCTCACTGATTCGTTTCGGTGAGCAAATGGAACATGTTCACCCACTCGACGCAGCCCGAAGGAAGTCCGAGACAATGAAATTTGAAAAAAGTTTTCAACGCTGAGAGAAGCGCCTTGGCGCCCTGTTTCCCAGAACTTGTATTCCATTGAACGGCAACGGTCTGAAAATTAAGTGGATATGGAAGAAGAAAAGAGACAGCATGCTAACGAAATCCGTCAAATTAAGGAAGCATTCTTTATAAATTCGATGGAGGAATGAATTCGTATGCCTGTGCAGTGGCTGAATTTGCTTCCAAAAATGTCCGAAATACAGACCGATCCTTTCCAGATTACCTCCACATACCCCTGTATAGAGGATTCTAGGATTTTTTGGAAAATGTAATGGCAAGCCAATCAAATGGAGGCTCACACCAGTAGCAGCGTACGCCAAGGCGACCACGGGCGATCGTCCCGACCGTCGCTCCTTCACCAAAAATGATTACTGTGTCTTAAAGATAGAGCAGTCTCCGTAATCACGTCATGTCCTTGCAGCGCGCGCGAAAACGAAAATTTTAAGTTCGCTGTTCTTCCTCCTCGAGAAGGGGTAGTTTTGCATAATGAACTAAAGATTTTATGATCCGAAAATGCATTTGGTTAAATACAAGCCAGTTAATAGTAACGAGTTTGTTTCCGGTTTCAATCGCTCATCAAATGTGTCGACATTTTCAAAAATTTTCCAGACTTCTCTCGAATCTGATTTCACGCCGGAGGGTGATGCTTGAAATGAAAGTGAAGATGAATTCTGTCAAATCATACGAAAAGACGATTTTCATTGCCGGTCCTGAAATGGAAAAAGATTGGATTGAAATCAAATTTTATCTCGAGGAAAGAGACTGATTGTAAACGAAAACATTCATTTCACTCATCCTGTTTGAGCGTCGTAACGCATCGAGTCTACTTTTAATTGTTCATTACCAATTATTCTGCATTTAAATTATTATCTTTATTTTTCGTCCGATTCTTCTTACCCCATTGTCCCCTTCCTCCCGCCGTTTTCGAGTCGTTTACTTCTCTTTTTAGTTGAGCAGTCGCGTCACTCTGAACTTTGCGGATATCATGGAAGGCGATCATGCATCCCCTAGGCCGAAAGTATTTGGCTCTTCGCGTTCCAACATTCCTCGTTTAACACCGGCAAAAGGTGCTTTTTAGCCATTTCACTTAATTATTGTTTCTACCTCGGATTTGCTCATCTTTAACAGTTTCAGCTCGTGTACCGGTATCTGCCACTGTGCAGGCTGCTCGAAATCTAAAACGGAAGAGCATAGAACACTTCAGTAGAACATTATCATCAGCTACGCCAGCAAAACGAGCTGCCATTGCTTCTGTCACTTCACAGTATTCAGGTTGTAGGTTTTTCTAGACAAGTTTCCAAGTGCAAGCTATTTGTAAGGGAAGACTTCAGTTTCTAAACCGCTACCGAACAGTATGAGGACGGGCAGGGCGACGTTAGCGGCTCCAGGTGGACTCCCACGCTATCTTCAGACGACCGCCTCATCTGCTTCTCGAAGAAATGTTGTATCATTGACAGGATCTGCACGCGCAAACATTCCAAGCACATCGACAGCCTCCACAAGTTAGTTCTTTTTTTTCGATTCTCTTCCATTGTTAGATTACCTCTCAAGATAAAGCATCCAAGATGATTACCCCGATGGGAGGGACAGAAACTTAATGACATTCCCGGAAGGACATCTGATCCGACCGTACCCAGGACCGTGCACATCAATACATCATCATCCTCTAAATTTTCGGTACCATTTTTATTTCAGCTGCCCCACTACCGGACCCAAGCTTGAACTGAATGAATTTCTCTGAAAACTTGATTACAGGGGTAGTCGAGGGTGCTGATCAGGAATATCATACTCATTTCACATGATGTTATCGAGTTTATCGGTTTTGTAGGCTCTCTCCATATGTTTTCTATCCATATCCGGTCTATGTAAAGTGAGCGTCGATGGGGTTACGTCTTTCGCGGGCTCGAGTAGCACGCAGCGCGACCGCGCAGCCCACGTCATGGTCGTCGATAGCATACCACGGGGTTTTCTTGGTTGTTAGTTTGTTTTCTTGGTAACTGCCCTCAAATAAGATGAAAGACTATTGGGAAAACCTTATAGTTTGCTACTACGGCGACAATTCCAGCGCGAGCGATGCGGCCGCGCCGCGTGCTTTCCGAGTCTGCGGAAAGTGCAACGCCATCGACGGCCACTGTAGATTTCCTCTTCAGATTTTTTTTCGATGTGTAGTTCTCATCTGTTCTCAGTGGATTTACTATTTTTTTTAATATAGTGTTGACATATCGTTTGGGCTAAAACGCACGAATTCACCTTTCATATTCCACCTTTGCAACTGCTACATCACCAGATAAACAGCCACATGCCGAGATTTGCGCTACTTTCCGAAAAATCGCTATACTTCATTTCGCCTAAAAAATGAGAAGGGAGAGTTTCTAAAGAAGAAATGATGCGGTCATCTAATTTCTAACACTGCATAGGACTATGAGTTCCTTGAGGAAGTATGCAGGAAAAAATCTCTCTGTCAATTTCCTATTATGTTCAGAAATAATACCTTTCTAAAATCGTGATTCTTACAAAACTTACTGTTCTGATTACTAATTGATTTGGGATGAAGAGATCTACAACGGAGCTGGTTGTACTTACGGTGAACAGTTTCACGATAGAGCTGTTCATCATAATTGACCTCTTGACCTCCGCAGGTGTGAAGAGGTGGCATCCCTTTGCGGATGAACAGCTTTACATCCGCGAAAGGCCGGCAGGAATCACGGCTGAATAAATAAAGGGGTGAATTCGGATCTTAGTTGCCCTATCACTGATTTACATGTGTCGTTCTGGATCTCACACGTAAGTGCAACACCCCATCCTCAAGGGAATCGAATGAACAGGGAAGATCCGTAGTGGGCTCACTTGAATTTTCGTGTAAACAGATTTATTGTTACAATTCTTCCCTACGAGATACAATCCGCAGCTCATTTGCATCGTACATGCGCAAGAAGTGCAGGTTTTCAGTATAGCAAAAAAAGACAAAATATCCCATGCACGCGGGTTTTTCGTCTTTCCCAACGTTTCCCAAGCCCAATACAGAATGGAGGCCAAGAATCAATTTCTAAAACGACTAGGCGAAAAAGATATAAAAACAGTGAGGAACAGTTTGATCAGGCAACTTCTCATGCAACTCTACCTGCTCTCACTCGTCCTCGATTGACATATTGCGCGATGAAATATTGCATCCTCATCTTATTCTTGAAGCGCATGTGAATACACGATAGGACAGGCGGGTTGACCAAATGGCGTTTTTTGTGGTCATTCACCCAGTATCAGGTCTAATATCCCATACTGTCAAATACGAGAACGGTGATACTAATACTGTAAAACTATTCTCAGGTCGGCGTTCTTCATCATCATTCCGAGAAAATGCTGAGCTAGTTGAACTTCGAGCGAAGTTGGCCTCTTCGGAAGGAGAACTAGCTAAGGTCACTGCTGAGAAGGATCTTTTGAAGGTAATAATGTTCTGTTCAATACTATTTAATGAACTCTGTCTAATATCTTTCCTTTTTCAGAGCCAAATCTCTTTGAAAGATCAAAATTTGGAAACATTGCAGGTTGTGAAATATTTCCTTGAGGATTTGTGGTTCCTTCTAATCACCTATGAATCCAAGTATTTGTCTTTTTTTCGCTTTTAGAGCTCTATTGAATGTTATCGACAAACGATATCGCTGAAGGATGCACAGCTCAGTACAGTGCAGTTGGCTCTCGAGGCAGAGAAATCGAAGTCTGCAACGATGGAGGCAACGAATGAAAGACTGGAGAGTGAACTCAAAGAACAACTCGAGAACATCGGAAGGCTGATGTCCCAACTATCTGCAAAGCGCGACGAACTTCGTGAAAAGGATGAACAGATGCGCCTGTTGCACAACGCAGTGGTGGATTTGAAGGTGAAATCTCACAGAATTTACGTTTGGTTTCTTTTTAGTACCGATATCATATGAGTCTTCATTTCTTAGTTTTCTTTAGACAGCATTCTCCTCTATCTCTACTACATATTCCTCACTAATTGTTCCGATTATTTCATGCATCCGTTAACGAGAGTTCTTGCTTCAGGGACAGATTCGTGTTGCTGTCCGTGTGCGCCCACCTCTTGGGAAAGAAATGGACGTGCCCATAACGCATATTACCTATCCTGGCGTATCGTCGATAAAGCTTGACCAAGTACCGTTCAAACCTTAGCGAATGTAAGTGAAGTATGGCAAATTGTTCATTTGTTCAGGGTAAATCGTCTCAGAGTTTCGAGTTCCAAAGAGTATTCGGACCAAATATGAGCCAGGCAAGGGTATTTAACGATGTGGAAGAGTTGATTCTGGTATGCATCGTTGTTTTATCGTATATTCTCTGCGTCTGTTCAATAATATAATTGTTTAGTCATGCTTGCACGGTTACAACGTCTCCATAATTGCCTATGGACAAACTGGTAGTGGCAAAACTCACACAATGAGAGGAGGTAGGCACGGTTTAGTGTAGTGGTCAGCGTTAAAGTTGACGGAATAAGTGCGACCGAGCTTTTTATGTGGTCATCTGCATTGCACCCAAAATTCGATTATCTACAAGCTGCAAATGTAGAGGTCTTGAAAATGATCGTTCAGTTGTGGGTCGATCTAAGATTGTGCAAGTGAACTACCTGACGTTTCCTTTCTTGAATACATTCACTGCGTGAATTTGTTGTTTTATGAGGAATTACTCGCCTCTTAGTTCCGCTGCTGCTCTACTACTTTGCTGAGTCGCACAATTTTCAGGAGAGGGTGACGCTGAGGGTATTATTCCAAGAGCTGTGAAATATCTGTTCCAGTCTAGAGACAAATTATCAGATCTAGATTGGACGGTAGGTATTTTGCGTGTGTCGGCACCTTTACGCTCTATTCTACTCCGCTGAATAATTTATTTAGTTCGAGTTCAAAGCCTCGTTCTTGGAGGTGTATAATGAGGAGGTCTATGATCTTCTAGCTGAGAGGAAAAAACTCGAGGTGAAGATGGGATCTGGAAACACCGTTGTCAATGGATTAAAGTACTATGAAATCAATGATAAAGATGATGTAAGAGAATTTTCCATCGATAGTACTACAGTAATTCAGTGAAGAAATCCTTTCTTCTTCAGATCGAGAATATTCTTGCTGTAGCTGATCGTACTCGTTCAACTGCAGCCACCAAATGTAATGAACAGTCAAGTAGGAGTCATGCTGTATTTGAGCTTGCAATTCAAGGTAGCAATAAAACGTCAGGTGTGTTGGTCTGTTGGTTAATTTTGTCAAGTTTTTCCTGCATAGAGTATTCAGTAATAGCTTTAGGCGCTTATCGTCATGCAGCTCTTCATCTCGTCGATCTTGCCGGCTCTGAACGCGTTAAAGAATCTGGAGCTGAAGGAGATCGTTTCAAGGAGATGACGTACATCAACTCAGCGCTGTCGAATCTTCAAAACTGTATACGTAGTCAATTGAACAAGGTACTTTCTTGTCACTACTATGTATCACGTCTCCAACATGTGTAGCGAGATGGCCCCCTGCAGACAACAATGATCTATCAGCCCGCATTCGCTTCTATCATTAGCATAGGGAGTTCATCTGAAGAGCAGAGTTTCACCTCCTTATACGCTTCCAGCAAGAAGCAAGCAGTGATAGTTTCAACAATTATGTTCAGAGATCAATGTTTGAGAAGACCTCTAATAACTACTCCACTACTGTACATGAAAGAGTGAGGAGGAAAGACAAAAGGTGCTCTGTCGCGAAAAGCCGCGACGCGCCAACTCCTCGCGCGGCTGCCAGGCAGAGAAAGCGGGCCATATACCGGAGCTCGGATGATAGGAGGAAAAGAAGGAAATGCATAACGGATGTAATGAGGAGACCCCACTTGAAGATACAACTGTAGAAATGAAGGCGTGCTGTGTGAAAACGCCGCTTTGAACGTGTTTATTATGTTAAACATGTTCAAAACCTGTCAGGCAGGTTCACTCGTACAGCCGTGTAAGGACTGATACTGTAGTGGCGCGCGCCCAGCGAGCGTCTCTCGTCGTCTGCGTCCTCCAAAAATCGTCCCTCTTCTGCTCCGCGCCTAGCGAGATTCTGCTCCGGCAGAAGCGAGCGACTTTACCGACCTGCGTCTTCGAAACTGTACTATTTCCTTCTGCTCCGCGCGAAGCGAAGCAAGGGTCGCTTCTCGCGGAACCCTCAAACAGGCGCGCGCGACAAGCGAGGATTTGTCTGAGTATGTTTTCGTTTTTCTCGCTACTGGGCCACGACCTACCTATTCTCCATCCGTGGACCCTTACCCTGGTGTTTTCCCTACCATTGGCCACAGCAGACCCATCCTCCATTCGTGGACCGTATACTGGCGACCCATTCTCCATCCGTGCGCCCATTCTTCACCCGTAGACCCTTATCCTAGTGTTTTCCCTACCATTGGCCACGGCCGACCCATCCTTCTGTGGACCCGTATACTGGCGTTTCCCCCACTACTGGGCCAGGCCGACCTATCCTCCATCCGTGGGGCCTTATCCTGGTGTTTTCCTTACTATTGGCCACGACGGGTTCTTTCTCCATCCGTGCTGCCATATCCTGGCGTTTTCCCGACTACTGGGCCACGGCAGACCCCTTCTTCATCCGTATACTGGCGTTCTTCCCACTACTGGGCCAGGCCAACACATCCTCCATCTATGGACTCGTATACTGGCGTTTTCCCCACTACTGGGCCAGAGCAGACCTGTTCTTCATCCGTGGACCCGTATGTTGGCGTTTCTCTCATTGTTGGGGCACGGCGGACCCTTTCTCGATCGGTGGATTCCTATCCTGGTGTTCTGGTGTTTTTCTAAACTATGGAGCCTCGGCACATTTGTCCGTCATCAGTGCACCCGCACTCCTTGTAAATCTCGAGAATAATGGAAGAAAGTTAGGAAATATTCAGAGTTTGGTCAATTGCATGTGCTTTCAGGAAATGTCACAACAGCTTAGGATGACCCGTTCTTCTTGTGTGTTGGATTGTACTGTCCTTCTCAAAAACAAACACTGATCCTACGACTCCCTAATCTCTGCGGCACCTCGTGAATAAGTGCGCCAACCACACATTCCCAGGGGCAAGAACCGAGTGCGGCATCGCTGCGGGACCTCTCAGGGCTGTTATTCATGAAACGATAACCAAGCAAACCAAGTTTTGCTAGTGTGATTGCTTATTGTATTGACCACATAGTGCTAAGAGTCGCAGACGGCAAAAGTTGGTTTGCTAGCCTGAGTTTGCCTGGTTATTGTTTCAAGAATCCCAGCCCAGGATGCTCATCCATCCAGTCGAGGTGCATCACTTCCTGTGCGCCGTCCTTACGAAGAAATTTTGCCAAAGCGCCAGCAGAGGGGCTACTCTGCTCCGTACACTGCCGTTAGGCAATGTCAAGTCGTTGTAAACACTCTCTCGCCTGGAGGGCTCGAGACCGCTAGAGAAGGGTCCCGCCGCGAAACCCTGAAAGCATTGTCTAGACCTCTGGCTTTCATCATTGGAGACTGTATCCATTTTTCCGTCAGTGCCGCCCTTACGATGCTTTGTTAAGAGGATATATATATATATATAAATGGTGAAATTCTAGGAGAAAACAGGTGCGAGCTGCATTGGATCATAGGCTTTGCTTAATAGGAAAAATGAAGTAAGAATTGAGATGTTCCATCTCACTAATGGAGCTGACGCCTGCAAAGTTTTGCTTTGAACTCAAGGTGCTCTGAAGTGAAGATGTGCCGGAGTTATGTATACACACAGCATGGCAAGAGCGGTTCGACGTCATTTAACAGGAGACGACGAGACACCTTCACTTTTCGCTCACGTCTACATTTAAGCTTGTAGCAGGCAGAAATAGTTTGTTTTTGTGGGTGAGGTGTGGCATTTACTTCTAGAAGTTAGGCTGCTTTTCTTTGGAATGGAAGTGAAACCTCCACTTTGCATAACAGACAAAGTGTGCAGGTAATGGCGCTTTATTCCTAGGAGACTGACAAAGTTTATACCGAGACTGAGAAAACGAAAACGAACTAATGGGCGAGCAACATAATGACAGTGCTTTGTAGAACTCAGCATATTATCAACAGCTTTGCAGTGCACACAAATCATAACTAACTCTATTTTCTAAAGGTTCTGCGAAGTTGGGAGGTAATTACGTGCATGCATGGCTTCACGACGTTGCGGCATAGAAGTAAACCGTCTATGACATATGTCTAATAACGTTTGGTGTTTGTACATAGGAACAATTTTGCATTATTTGCTTCCAGACGGAAGACAAAACAGCATTGAGCGAGGTTCCTGGATATGTCTACCTAGATTCTTACTGCCATTGCTTTTGCATCGCTCCTTAGAATACGACATTAATGAAAAGGAAATAATGGTCCAATGAATGATCTCGTGTGTTGTTCTCATGCAATTACTATATATAAAAACTTTTTACTTGTTTACGGTACAGTTATGGCCACAAGGCTGGTTAGCTTCCCACTTCCACGTCTGTGAAGAGTCGCATTAATTGAGTGAGAGAGCCACCTTTAATTGGATATCCGCGTGCTTGAATGTGAAGTTAACAAAATAAGAGGTATTCGACATAACTGACGGCCACTACGGTGGATGTGAAAATCTCATCATGTGAACTTCTGATCGTTGTGGTGGGCTCTATGCATTTCGATCAGACACTTTCCTGTGGAAGGATGGTTATCCTTGAACATTTTCCATAATCTTCTCAGCTAGAAATCATAATTTGTGGAAGGTAGCCAAGTCAAGCAAATCAAAGTTTTTGAAAATCAACCCAGGCAGTCCTGATTTACTGGGTTGGTAAGAAAGCTATGCGACACTTGCAGCACCTTCCCATGAAATTTAATTTTTCTGTTGATATAACACTGCTTTGCTTTTGTAATCGGCTTTGAGTTGACATCAGTTGTTGAGCTCTTTATCGCAAAAATGACTCTCTAACTATGTATTGGGTTGTTCGGAAAGTAATTGGGCTTTTCGAAAACAATTTTTTCAAACGCTAGCTTTGGAAGGTTTTTGCTGTTATTATTTTTTTTCATTCGATATATATTAGGAGGACGTATTTGTGTTTCTGTTTGGAGAAAGTGCGCAGATTTCATTTCCATTTGCATTTTTATGATCAATTTGAACATGGAGTGTCAGAAGGAGCATTTTCGGCACATTTTGCTTTTTTACTTCCATAGTGGCAAAGAGCTGCTGATGCTTTCCACGATATATGTAAAACATACGGTGTTAATGCCTTATCACAGAGCACATGTGACAATTGGTTCGCAAAATTCCGTTCCGGCAATTTTTCACTTCAAGATGAACAACGTTCTGGTCGGCCAGTAGGCGTTGATGATGATCAGTTGATGGCATTAATCGAAGCCAACCGTCATGTAACCGTACGAGAGCTTGCTGAGAAGACCAACGCATCCATTGGAACAGTTCACGAGCATGTCAAAAAACTTGGACTAGTAAAAAAGCTAGATGTTTGGGTGCCACATGAGTTGAAGGAAATTCACTTGACGCAGCGAGTTAGTATCTGTGATTTGCACTTGAAACGCAATGAAGACGACCCATTTTTGAAGCGAATAGTAACTGGTGATGAAAAATGGATTGTCTACAATAATGCTACTCGCAAACGATCATGGTCAAAACCGGATGAACCTGCTCAAACGATGTCCAAAGCTCATCTCCATCAAAAGAAGGTTATGCTATCAGTTTGGTGGGACTACAAAGGTGTAATATATTTTGAGGTGCTCCCAAGAAACCAGAATGTCAACAACTCGGACCTCTACTGTCAGCAACTGATGGAATTAGATGAGGCAATTAAAAAAACCGGCCAGAATTAGCGAATCGCAAAGGAGTAGTTTTCCATCAAGACAATGCAAGACCTCATACATCTTTGGCGTCTCGGCAAAAATTATTGGAGCTTGGTTGGGAATTGATGTTGCATCCACCATATAGCCCTGATCTCGCGCCATCCGATTACCGTTTGTTTAGATCGTTGCAGAACTATTTGAATGGGAAAACATTTAGCGATGATCAGGATATCAAATCTCATCTAGCCCAGTTTTTTGCCGAAAAAGACCAGAAGTTCTATGAGAGGGGAATTATGAAATTGCCAGAAAGATGGCGAAAGACAATCGAACAAAACGGAAAATATATCATTGACTAATGTTTTTTCATTGTGAGAAAATAAACTTTTTTCTGAAACCCCTAAAAATCCCAATTACTTTCCGAACAACCCAATATTATTTAAAAGGTTAACTGCTAATTCTTAGGCGCTGTTGAACGTGCCCAGCAAATGAAGGTGGAATTCAAGTGTCACAATGTATTCCGCAGCAATGTCAGCCTATCACGAGCAAATACAGCAACCCCAATTCTGTCAGTTAACCTCTGGACTTTTGCCATGTTCAGCTTCATTCACGTCCTGAGGTGACATCTGCAACCATCTGGTCAAGGATTCATGAAACGGCTATACAATAAACAGTGAAGCTATGGCGAAACTGTTTATCTGTCGCCGGCTAGCTTCCTTCCGCAAGCGCTACCCAGCTATTGCGAAGGTGTCTGTCTGTAGCCGGGTGACTGACTACTCATCGTTTGAGAAGTTTGAGGGAATGCCGATCTTTTTCTTGCGTTATACAATAAAATTTTCGTGGTTACGCACGGAGATTTGCAGAAAAAGGTAGAGGACGATTGAGGAGGTTTCCAAGGATTCCACATAGCTATCGGACAATTAATCCTCGACAGCAAAGAGGTTGCGCGTCTGCGGTTACTATGCATGAACAACAAGCACGTTTGGACTCCGTGCAAACAGAATCCAAGAACTGAATCTCAAACAACTCAAATCTCTTTGGTTTCTTGAGAGTCATCTAATCGAAACACCTCTCATCATGCGGCATCCCTCGCCCTGAATCTTGGTCAATAGAACAGACAGAACAGACGTCTAAAACAAGAGAAGCCTGTATGGAACCGTTCTGGTGCTCATCCACCGATGAAAGCGTCTCAGAGCTATTTCCTTCTTGAATCTCTTTGAGTTGGCTAAAAAATGCGTAATACCCAGCAAAATGGTGCAGGAGAAAGTCCACGAAGGCATGGGGAAAATAGTTCATTATCGAGGGAGTTTCACCACAATAGCAACAGGTTCCGTCGCGCCACCTCAAGTAGAACCAGACGTATAATTTATTGAGATAGTTCTAGATAGGGACAAAGGAGAAAGGGTTTTGAGGAACCCTCCGCACTTATGTAAAGCGTGCTATGATAGATTTTTCCTTGTCAGTTTTTGATGCCGAAGAACCTTTTCTCCGTACATTTTCCCTGGAAAAAGTGGGGATCAAAAGAGAATGGAGTCTAAAAAATGTTTCGTGCCCACATTGGAATTGCTCAGAAATCCTTTTAAAATAGAGAATCAAGTGAGTATTTCACAGCTACAAAAAAAAAACAAAAAAGAGCCAAGACTATTCATTTAAAAGAAAAACTGGAAAGTTCCGTCATCAACAAATAGGGTCACCTATGAATTGGATTTATTTCATTTGAAATTAGCCGGGAAAGAAAATTCTATCCCGGGCAACTACACAAAAGAAAATTATTAGTGCAGATTCGCAGAAAATTTTTCGAGAGTTTAAGTATCGTAGGGACAAAGTGGCGCACGGGTTCGAGACAGAGCGCCGCGAAGCTGCGCTTCGGCTCGTGTTCTTTCCAAGGTTTAGGTGTTCCAGGTGTAACGTGGGGCACGGGTCCGAGGCATGGCGGCGCTCTGACTCGCTTTTTTTCCAGAGTGTAGTTATCTCGAACGGGTTTTTTCCAGAGTGTAGGAGGTATCCCGAGCGGGTTTTTCTCCCAGAGTTTAGGTACCCTAGGAGTAACGTGGAGCTGACTTGGTTCTACTCTATAATAAAACGCTAGGACATATTGCAAAGTCGACCTGCCTAAGACCTAGGAAAAACTGTGCATGTCAAAGGTCGCAAAGGCAGAAGAACATGATTAAAGGTAACCGATAACCTTCACGTCTAAAGTTTTGAATGTTCTGGACAATGAGTCCGGACGATAGTCCCAGTAATTCTACGCAAGTTGCACCGTCGAAGGCATCAGCGTTCTCAAGATATAACAAGTTAGACTCGGCATCCGGGTATCCGCGGATGAGATGTCGCGGGATCCGAATCAGCTGATTTCTGCCGCAGTCACTCAGTTTTCCGAAGATAACGCTTGCTTTCCCTGCTCATTTCCAGAAGTTTTACATTGTGATTATCTGATTCCCCCATCTACGCTCTTTTAATTGTTGTTAGACCGTACGAACGCTTCTTTTTGGTAGAAATTTCAAATTTTTCATCATGGTATGAATTTCTGTTAGTTAGCTCTATATACTTAACCATAAGTACTGTTTCTTGTCTTGAGGTATGCCTCTGTGGTGAACATTCTATTTCCCTTTTGTTTGTGTTTTTTCTTCTCCGGGAAAGCTGTAAAATTAGTCGATTATCTAGTTGCGCCAAGAAATTCGTTGACAATAAAGGCAGCATCATCGACTTCCTTGATCTACCTCACCAGCTTAAAGGCAGTGTGTCACCTCGCTTCGTGGGCTGAAAATACCAACAGACTCTAGACCTCCTCGTCACGCTAATTCCAAACATGTACGTCAAAGCTCATGAAAATGACGAAAACCCCGTTTTCGGAGGATCCGAAAGAGCATTTCACGGACCACTTGGGCGGAGCGGTCCGTGAACATGCTGGCTGCCCGCCACGTCTGCAGCGTTGGCCAACAAGTCTGGACGTGTCCGATCGATGAGATCAATGGCTTCACGTGTCCACTCGGCTCGACAAACTGTTACAAATTCCGAAAAAACTTTGTCCCGAAAAAACTTTCAAAAGTAGGGTTTAAAGACCATTTTGTAACATTTTAGGTAACCATTGGATTCAACATGTCGAGGAGATTCAGAATCTGGTAAAAACTCAGACACGAAAACGAGGTGAAACACTGCCTTTAACTCGGCCGAATTGCTATAGTGCAGCAAATTGGAAGCATTCGAAAACCATTTTAACGTGAGCTCTGACAAAATTGACCACATTATTCATGCTGCTCATAGTAAGAAACCAAAGAACGGTCTAAAACCTGAGTGACAAAGTTTTTCGTGGGTGCTACCTTTAAGGTCGTTTTGCTACAAGAGCGAGTGGTGCTGGCACCAGCTATAGGAGAAACCGATCTAACCCGTTAAGTTTTATTTGTCAGGACTTTTTGTAAGTGTTTATCTAGCCGAGAGATTAGGTGGCTCACGAGTTTGATGCAAAGCGCCGCGAACCGGCACTCTGGCTCATGAAACGATAACCGACGATGGCTGGCGTGATTGGTCATTTTATGGAGTTAACTTCCTGAACGAATAATTTATGCATAATTGTGAGTAGGTCTCTACAAGGTGCGGAAAAAGTATTGATAATTTTTCTCAATGTTTTTGTGCCTTTTTTAGATGGTCTAGAATTATTTTTTGTACCCTTCTATGGCTGAATTCTCATTCTGGAGACACTCCATACGTGTTCCAACAAGACTCAGCACCAGTCCACAAGGCTCGTCAAGCGCAACAGTGATTCCAAGGAAATCATAGACATTTTATTTCTGCTCAAGAGTGCCCATCGAAGTGACCGAGTTTGAATTCACGATAACTCTGTGCGGGTGGTGGGGTGGGGGTGTTGCAAGAAAGAGACTGAGCTAAGCCATACAAGGGTACCGCTTCTTTGACAGCATGAATGGAACAATCTAGATACAGACTAACTACGGCACGCCATGCCTTACCACAAAAACTCAAAAGTGATTGTGCCCACAACTTGACAATATCTTTTCGTTGAGTCTCGTAGAACTACATATAACGACACCGATATAGTAATACTGATAGAGTAACATTTGGAATCAAAGGTAGATTATTGTTGCTGTAAGTGTGGTTAACGGTGCGTTATGCAGGGTGAGTGAAAGGATCGGCCGTTTCGCTTCGTATTCTGCGCCTCGAGATCACCAGTCTCTATGAGTGCCGCCGCGTTAATGAAACAATATGTCTGCCGCTCTAGCCCCCTTACGGCGCTTTGTTTAATAGATCTTCCGTATTAGCCAATTGTTTAATAGATCTTCCGTATTTGCCAATCCTGGGCCTTTCGCAGTGTCACCTTTTCCTGGCCACCTATGGAAAATGGGGCTTAGCAATCAACAAGGATTCGAAAAGGAGGTGTCGAAGTTCTCCGATCCACAGATCACGATCCATGGAAATGTTGCCTAAAAAATGGGCGAAGGTGCTACACAATAATGGTAAACGTATCATTAAATGAGATTTTTTTGACGAAGAAGTCCATTTCCTGAGATTTTGTTTTAAACGTCGCAGAACTTTTTCATTAACCCACTAGAGGACACAGGAAGTGAAAGTCGGTTTGCTAGCCTGGATTTGCTCGGATACACATTCATGATTTCTTGCCTTGCTCCTCCATACGCTTACTATAATAGTATCAGACTGCTTTCGAAGGCATGTCATACCACTGCTACTAACAATGGAAAAAATATCAAAGCTTCAATGCAAGGAAAATGTGGAAAATTAATGTCTCCACTGAGGCTCTTCCTGAATAGTTTGGTTTGGGTTGCGGACACCGGAGCATAAACTTCTTTACTTAAGCCAAACATATTTTATCTATTTATTTTTATTTCATTTATTTTAAATAGAATCAGCATTCCGTCCGCTTCGATCCTATCACTGTGACCGTTGTCTCGATCGTTTTGCGACGAAAAAAATTACTCCGTATAGACCTGAAAAAAGGAGAGGCTTCTGCTTTGAATTGAGCACACATGCAACACTTCAACCAAGGTAAAATATGCTTCAAACTCACTCATTTGTTAGGATTGCTAGAACCGGCGATGGACAGAACCTAAGCACAACAGCTAGATTGAAGATATGTCCATAAATATCGCTTTGACTAGGAGGATTGTGCCACAAGAACAGCACTACTGCCGTTAAAGCAAAGATGGTCCCAAAGTGAAGAATTAGAGGCAGCTCGATCTTTATATAACTCATGGAGTCGCGCTAGAATGAATACTTATTACTGGTCTAACGCTTCTATTTGCTTGCTTTTGCAACTAACCTTTAGAAGAAAAATAATGAGTATTGAGATGTAACATATCAAACTGGAAACGACAACGAATTCGGCGAAGTAGAAGTCCATATAAAATAGAAAACTGGCAAGAAACGTGCCTTCTGCAAATTTCTGAGATACTAAAACTCTGGAAATTGCAGCAAAAAGCAGGCAGACCTGTAAAAGCAAATCCTGGCGCGGTTGGGATCCAGAGTGTCTGCACCTGTCCTGATAGGCATAAAATAGCATTGAAGAGGCCAAAGCTCCAACATAACGCAACCACTGCCTATAAATATGTAGAGATAGAGATATAGACATCCGGGTGTAGGTCAATTCTGTAGATTACTAGGGTAAATTGCATAGTTTGAAAATGACCGGCGGACTCTGCTCAGAATTCAGGTACACCCGAACGTTTCCGTTAAAAATTCGGGAAAATTCCACCTGTTTTACTTCCAATCTACCCACTGCTCTCGAAATTTACGTGGAGACAAGATGACAACATAGTCAGTGCTGGGGAAAATTGGGGTGTGAGGGGTTTTGAGGACTCGGCTAACCAAAAATTTTTTAAAAAATTGGGGTATTTAGATATTAAGTTTGACGTTCAATACTGCTACAAGCCCGCAAAGGCTAAACCTGCCAAGCCTGAGCCTGCTAAGCCTAAATCCGCCAGGTTAATACTACACTTTCATCTATTCCGTAAAGATGCGTGAGATAAGATTCAAAAAATTCTGTGAACTTTTCCCGGGATGAAGATTTCCCATGACCAGTTGTCTCTTAAATGTAGTTAGGTGCTCCTTTCACATCACTCCATCTATTTCGTACTTATTGTCGCACTCTCAGTGATGAATTTGGAGCGATGTACATACTCGTTAAGGCATGGTCGTGCTCTGCGATTGGTCTTTTGCACGAACTGGCCAATCATAAAGCTCTATCACAACTCCCCTTCCAGACACAACTCTTTATACCCTGTTTGCTTAGTTTAAACTTTGCACATTCAACCAATAATTTGTGGGTAACACTTCCGAGGATAACCTATTAACTCACGTTAGCCGATTTGAGGTCGCATAGCCGATTTACGAGCACTGGTGAAGCGACTGATAGAAGTCTATTTCCTGCTAGGATTAGGAGCATCGGATACTCAGCGGCCCAGCTGCCTTGGAAAATGGCACCAATTATCTGAAATTTTTGGTGAAGCAATGATTTCTATTGAATTCTTTCTAACATAGACCAGTAACCAAAAAGTGAATGATGAGTTTTACTCAATTTTTTTACCCGAGAGATCACTGTATCCGAATAACTCACTGTATTAAGAGTGTAGTTCATCTCGTTTTGCGAAATGGTAAATGCTACGACGATAATTTGAGTAGTAATATTTATGAAACAGGCAATGGAGGCATGTTGTATGCAACGATAGGCGGGCAATTTCACCAATGACCTCGTGGATTGAATGATCTGAAGATAAGAAGCAGATGAGGAAAGGGAAGAGTAGTGTAAGAACTGGTTTTCAACATGGAATTCACCAAAAATTTCCTAAAAATTGAAAATTTTGTGCCAGCTCATTCTTCATTCCTTATTTTCAACATTAATAGTTTCTGGAAGAGTGGGTTCAATCATATAAATTTCCACGGTTTATTTTTTTTAATTCCAAAATTCGGTTGTTCGAGCATCAAAGCCGACCCAGACCTGTGCTCTACCCCCTCCCCCCTCCTTCTGCCAATTTTCTGCGTCAGCCACTGCTGTAGAGGTGAACTTCACCCAGCACTTCTAACCCTGAAATATACGTAGCTGCGTGGGTAAATTTTGACCCCCTGTGTGTAATTATCATGTTTTTGTTTTCCATATGGACTACCAATACATCCTAAAAACTTACCATGACAAATCGAAGATGGAGCAGTAAAAAAACACATCCAACGACAATATAAAGAATAAAAAACGGCAGGCGGAGTTCCGAAATCTCCTGTGTCGTCGAGTTCATTCTGAAAATTAGTTTTTCAAATAAAAAGCTTCAGACCTGCAATACTATAGTGCAATTACGATTACAGATGTCTTACGTAAAAAGTAACATTTTCATTATTGATGTAATTTTTTTTCATCAAAATACATGTGCTATTCCATGCAACATCTGAATTAAAGCTCGTTTTTCAGCTTGATACATGGATCTGTGAACATGCCACGTGCTTTTTATTGGATTCACTTCATCGAAATCTTTCAAGTGCAAAAGGGAACTGTTGGTGCATTACTTTATTCATTCATCAGTAAAGTGTATGTACCTAGTGTTAGCATAGTACATTACGGGATGAGGAAACTAGCGTGCAAGATGCACTGACTCTCCATTGTCGGCAGATTGTTCGGCTGAAAAGTTGTTGACAACTTGCCGACGATCTCTGCAACCATACAGCTTGCTGGTAAGCTGTCCTTGTGAGAACGTAGTCGACAACTTAGTTCGGCTCTTCCTTGTGGACAAGTAAATGGGACAAAAACATGCTGATAACCTGTTTTCGGATGGTATGATTATGTTTAACTTGTTGACATTGAATTGCTAGTCAAAAGGTTGTCTGCAAGTTATTCTGGGGATGTTGGGCCGACGACTTGTCCTGGGGTTTCTGAGTCTGGTGCAAATTGCTCTTCTCCATGGATTCTGAGGGGTAGGAATGACCCATAATGAACCCATGATCTATGCGGTAAGGATAGGGGGTATGGGGTTTGGGTAGGGAGGATTGCAAATCTTACCCCGATATGCATCGCAGCCCCACCGCGGCTATCGAGGCGATCGCAGCGATGCTCTGGAGACACCTTAACAACTACAGTCGAGTCATTTTGGATAAATTCCCTTGGAAGCCCTGGATACGGGTCTCAGGGAGGGGGGGGGAGGGATTGTGCCAGTACCTACACTACCTTTTAGTTTATTTATTTATTCATTTATTTATTCATGCATTTACAATTATCAGTAACAGTGCATTCATACCTAAGTGAAAGATCTTCAGAATTTTTCATGCTGTGCTTAGTTACATCAGCAAGTCAACAACTATTGCATTTTTCTACTCTTCAGAAGATTTACTATTTATATTGCGTATTTTTTAAATTTTTTTCAGCGACACACATATAGCAGACCGTTTCAGAATGACCGGGTACTCGGATATCTTGTAGACGTGGGTTAGTGCAAAAATAAAAACAATTTGAACACTTGGATAGAGAATAAATATGGATCAGTGAGCTACACTCCTGCATACACGGTAATTGCTTTGAGATTGTTGGGGGGATATAATTAGTGGGATAATTTCCTTTTTGGTCACGCATCATAATGATGACATTCTGCGCAGAAATTGTTCTATAAATTACATATCTTCAGAGCTTCCTGTGCAAATGTACTTTACTTAGCTTAAAGAACGATGACGGATACGTCCTTTGCAGTTACTCGAGAACAAAAACGCCCACGCTTCTCGGTTTTAAATGTTATCTATTCAAATTGTTCGGGCGAGATTTCTGGCTAGATTAGATGAAGTACTTTAGATGTATGTACAGTGGACGTCAAGACAAAATGGAGCTGGTGGCCACGCTGTCGCTAAGGATTGCCGATGCTACTTGTTATTCGGTGTGACAGATTGGTGGACACATCACATGCTAGGCTCACAACCGTGAAAAAAAAAGTGCCGTAATGCATTTTAGTGAAGGAAATGCACTTCACAATTCTCCGGGAATAATTTTGGAAAGCCGTTGGAGAAAGCCAAGACCTTAAAACACCGGTCATCCTGCAAAGAAAGAATGAAACGGTGGGCGGTGTCGAGTCGAAACTAAACTTTGAAGCACGAGTAAATGGCATGCTAAAAATTCTTTCCGTGGCTGTATTTCTGTATCCAATATTGTAGTGTTAATGTAGGTTACGCTTGCAGTGGAAGGGATGTGCTACTTCACTATTCATTCAATCGAGAGGAATCACATTTCGGCGAGTGTTAAGAAATAGCGAAAAAAGTCTTACATTCAACTACATAAATATGCATGTGGGTGCAGAATTTCAGCCGTGTAATCCCGCAATTTTTGTAAGTATATAGCAATTAAATGAGTAATACTCAAATGGATTCGGAGAGTTGAAGACTTGCTGTCGCGACAGGGTTGTTTTGTAGCTATTGTCTATCTTTAGAGATAGGCGATCGCTGGTCTTTGGCAATGCTGCCTGGAATTGTAGTATCCCTCTGGCAAAGTATCAGGTTGGTGCGAAATTAATTGCCGAAACGAACACTTCAGTTCAGTGTGTTATAACTCGGCTCAAACACAAATTCGCCAGTTAATTTAGCACCCATTCATTTTGGCAGATCTTTTTTAGTACATATTCCATGCCTTTACAACAAAAACCGATACAGCGACAATTCACAAACTTTTGTTGGAGAGCGATTTCAGCATGCTCGAGATCAGCAATCTGCTGCTTTCGAAGGTTTGCATCTGGGACTTAGAAAAAGTGATATTCAGTAAGGAAAAAGTCTGGCGATCGAGGAGGATGAATGCGAATCTCGACCTTACTGCGCCAGTTTTTGACGGGAGAATTTTTGAGTGAGAGGCTTAGCGCCACCTTGGAGCAGTGGAAAACCTCATTCTGTTCATCACTGCCTACCATATCTACTAGCTTTTTGGGGATTAACTCAAATTTACTATACTAGGACTATGCTGTCAATGCCTAACTAGGTTCGAGAAGACTGCGGTCACTCACACCGTTACAACACCACTAAACTCCTGGCACAACCTCCCTAAAGCGAGAATTTTGTTTAGGAAAACTTAGACGTGAGAAAATGTCTCTGCGCATACCCATCCGCACTACTTGTTATTGTACAGAAAGGAGGTTTCACTACGGCGATCATATCGCCTAGAAATGAGTCGTTTTGCGACGAAAAATTGATTTGGAAACGATGTCACGCTAGGCGAGAAGCTGGTCATCAGTCAGATCCTGTGGTGTTCACGTGCGCGTCTTTCTTGCCCAGCTGATTGAGGTCAGATATTTTGAAGCTGTAGTATAGTGAGCATCCATAGCATACAGAGTCTAGAAGGACGTATGAAGAGAAGTTCAATGCTCTTTTGAACGGCTGGTGTTTCCCAAGCATTTCCTGAATCTTCATGGCTCCCGATCAGGAGGGGAGGGAGAAGGGAGGGCGTGGTGAATCCGAGATTAAATGGACATCACAAAAACTTGGAAGAAGATTACGTAGATACAGTACAAGACGCTATCCCAGGATTTTTTTCCCGGGTAGTGTATTGTACGGGTAATGTTCTGATCTACAGTACTAAACAACTCTGGTGGTCTTTCAAGGCTTGACTGCATGCAAGCGAGCAAGTGTGGTGTTGTTGTCGTGAGCGTTGATTTTTTGTCAATTTGACGCTTGATTCCATGGAATTCATAAAAAGATTTGAAGGAACTGATGTGTTGATGGCAGCATATAGGGGAGGCATTATAAATTGTGAAAAAGAGTCGTAATATACAGAATAGAAGACATAGATTAGCCCGAAAATCTAGGAAATTGCGCAGGAGAGAAAAACTGCAAGTAGCTATAACTACTTTGAATAAGTGCTATCTAAGAAGAGCCAACCCATAGAGCTGAATTATTATAACAAACTACATATAAATATTTTTGTAGGTTATGCATTGTATAATAAATATTTTACACTAACTTCAATATCTGCGGCATCGTTCCCTTGGTAGTTTGAAAATGACGAAATGGCTGTGCTGACTGACCCGAGAGATAATCGGTCAGCTTATTAGAACAGTCAAGCGGGTATGTGCTTAGGCTCCACCCAACTTCGCCTCTTTAATGAGAGCATAAACAGTCTCGTGCGTATTTTATAATTATCACTTATATCGCCGTTATATCCTCGATCAACTATGCCGTTATTATAAGTGGATAATCAAACCATGTACTTCGAATCTAAAACGTACTGCTGGTGGTAGGTGAAGTACGTCACCAGGGCTCAGGGCAAGAACATCACAAAAAGGAATATGGAGTGGTTTTCACAATTAGATGTACTGCAGTAAATTGGTTCTTTTCACCTGTTCATTTGCTCAGCTGACAGAGGGTAACTTATAATAAAATGAAACGAGGTACTGATTGTGTTTTATGCGCTATAGTAATGGTACAATGAATTGGCATTATACGCCCAGCAGTCATATGATATAGTCAGGTTGGCAAGAAAGTTCTGCTCGAAATATTGAGATTGGCAGGGTTTATAACTAGTATTTCACTGGAATTCGTCGGTAAAAAACCTCGCAGTTGCTTTGAAACGTTTATACCTCATTCCGCTCTAAGGTATAGTCGGGATGTGCCCTTTGCGTTTGGCGAGTGCGATACAAAAGCAAACGTACAGAGCTGGTCAACCATTTTCGCATCAGATATAACCATCCGCCCGCATGGCCTGCCGCGCTGTACCCCTGCGCGGCGCGGCAGACAAGATGGGAGGACATTTTGGGCGCTGTGGTCTTGCTAATCTTTTCGAACGTTTTTGAATCGACGATACAAAGAAAAACGCTGGAATATATAAGCAAAGCAAGAGCACCAAGTACGAGCGACAACCCCAGCGCGTAGGCGGTGCTGCACGACAGAACATATGCGTAGTTTTCTAGGATGCCATAACGACTGACCGGCACTTTGGAGAGGAGATTATCTCGAGAGAGGCAGCCAATTTCCAGCCTTTTCAGCCTTTTGCATCCGCCTGCCTCACATCTTCCATTTGACTGAGAACACCTCCTCAACACTGCTTTTTTGTGACTACAACAGTACTTAAATCTTCTTTTTTTTTTAATGAATTTTTGCTGACTTTTATACTGCTCATATCGTCTTTTCATTCACCTTTTCTTCACCAGAAGGAAGAAAAATCATTGAGGGAAATGGATACGGAGATTAGCCTACGGAGCTCATGTTATTCATGGTCATAAATTAAGCGCAACGTGGGCAGGTGCGCTGTCATGAGGAAAGAGTTCTTCAATTATTCTGCACAACTCGAGACCCTTCTTTGGTAATTTGCGACACAATTATCCGGAAGAATTTAGAGGAAAAAATATGGTTGGTCGTTTGGATCGAAAATCCCAGAAGTTACTCTCACACTGGAATAGCGGTTCTCGTTAGGTGTTAGTTCGCAAAAAAGGTTCACATGCGAACGAATCATTTTTATAAAACAACATTAGCTTAAACAGCAGTGATGCAGTTACTGTCCAATTGGTATAGGAAGCCTTTGCGGCCATCTATCTGTCTGCTGATAGGACGGTTCTACTGTGAGGGTAGTGCCGCGTGGTAGTAGCGTATAGTGGACGATGCCTTCGCTGTCACACCGAGCAGTGACCACAACCTTCAGAGGGTGATCACCTGTTCTCGGCTGCGGCTCAGGCTGCTCATCCTTGTCAACTCAGTGTCGATGGTGCTGGGTGTTGACGTACAAACGCAACTTCTCATCTCTTGTGAAGATGGACTTCAGCTAATTTCCAATACTTCTGTACGAGGCCAACTCAGAAGCCACCTCTGCACAGTGCTGGAGAGCGCAATCGGTCAGACCATGATCATTCACTGTGATATCTTTTTTACCTTGCCCAACTGACGCATGTTACCGGCGATGGTGGTAAAGTAAACATCCAAAACTTGTGTCCCTTCACACATAGTCTGCTGCGAATCTGGATCTAGCAGCTGTTGTAAACGTCCATTGTGGACTACGGATGCGCATCTTGACCGTGCGGAAACATTGAGGTTGAAGTCTCCTACACGAAGGCGTCTGGACCAATCTTTAGCAATGCGTCCGGATGCTGTACCGTCCCCAAATATAGCGTTAATGCGACAACTGGATGCTGCTGATTCATCATATTTGAAGTCGTATACTGAAAGGCGGTGAAAGTTCTTCTTCGAAAGTTCCATATTCCTGGGCGGGATCGTGGAGGAGTTCGCAGGTTATAATAGTAACCTGGCCTCCTTACATGTACAAAAGATACGTTGCTTCAAGGCAGCTTGGGGTTAAAAAAAGCACACTTACGAAAACCGCGAAAACTTTCCCTACAACCTAATACATAAAAGATATTCAGATATTCCCGAACTAGAGAATTTGGCTCCGAGTAGTTCCAATTTTCGGACTCAGAGAAAAAAAGCTTTCCAAAAATCCGAATCCTTTCGATCGGATTCTGAAAAGATAATATATTGAGTATTGAATCAGCATCTTTTTAGCAATGTTTAGCTAGTTATATTGTAACCAGAACATTTCTTTTTATAAATGCTTGAGTTCTAGAGGTATGTATGTATGTCGAATTCATGTAAAATGTAATTATTTTTGAACAAACTACTTATGTGTGAACCTTCAACGACAAATTGACTGTAGTCCAAGGTTAACAGAATGTTTTTGTTCGTGTCAATCTGTTTATGAAGTCTTTTCTAGCAGAGCAGGTGCGGGCGATTCGCAAAACTTCTGTACAAATAAGAGCTTTTTAAATTCCAATTGAAATATTAATGGAAAAGTGTGGGAATCGCTACATATATACGTACATATACATGAAGCCTAACACTAACGGTAAAGTGGAAGTTTCGAAACCCAAGTAAGAACACTAGTAGTGAGAAACCAGAATTATAGAACACGTTCTAATCCAAGACAGCGAACTGATTAAGTTGCAGTGTTCCTGGCGAGCTTATTTCGGCGTCTATACCTAAATGAGTTCTTTATCTACTTATGTAATCAGTATATAATCATCTGCTCACGAATGGTCAGCTACAATGGTAAGCTTAGAAGTACATGACATGTAACGAACGAAAATAACGCTGAGGATTGTCTGTTCTGGGTAAATGACGCTGTGCATCACGTTACAAATAATCTTGTGTCGAGAATTTTTCACTGCGCTCACTCTTCTGCTTGACTGGTAACGGAGTGTTTGTGCGGTGTTACAGCTCGATATCAATGATGAAAAAATGGTAAAATTCCCGCTGCAGTAGTGTTGGCATGACAACTTTATTCAACCTGTGACAAACTCAAAATATTCCAAAATTACGGTAACAAGAAAACCCGCATACATGAAACTCGATTAAGTATGTCATAACATTAACACACAATTCCCATGTTCTTCTTTCTTTGAACCTGGGCATTTTATTGTAATCTTGACACTATTTCAATGGCAACCAGGTCTGTTAGGTGGAAATATTTATTCTTTCGCCGGACGTTTCGACTAGATCGTCTTTTGCAGGGGCCTGAAAGTAGTTCACCGTTTTGATCTTGTCCCAGACCGCCAAACGTCACTTCCTGCTCTGCTAGTTCTCAACATTTCCTGAAGCTCGCTACCTCAAAAAGCATTCGGGACAAAAGATGAACCCACTCTGAATCCACCGTTATTGCGGAAGAGTCCCCACCAATCGTTTTCATAAATCTTTCCACCTAACAGAACTGGTTGGCATAGGAAAAGTATCAAGACTAACACAAATCTTTTTATTTGCCACAGAACGATGAAAAAATGGACATCAGATTTCGAAATATCCTTCATCAGCGACTTTAAATCCTCTCCAATGGCAGGTTACCCTCACATGCTCGCAGATTGGCAGATATCCTTACTTTTTCGACTAATTCCAGGAGTATTCAGCAAGAATTCCCTGTTAGGTAGCTTGACTACGAAAATGCTGAGAAGATCAAACAGCCGCATGGTAGAGGAAGTGTTTCATATAGCAAGCCTCACGTTCCCGAAGCGGAAATTCCCTTCTATAATACTGGGAACTCCAACACTTGATGCGTTAAATTGGGCATGTACTTTGTAGCAATCATTTTTGAGGCCAATATTGTGCACGTGTTTGCATATTGAGTGTCAGATGGGGGGGGGGGAGGGGGGGGGGGGGGTGGGGAGGGGAGGGGGGGGAGTGAGAAGTTGCGTAGGCATAAAGAAACGTGCGGTTTCAGACAAAGACGGATCAACTGTGAGAAGAAATTAAAAAAAAGGTTATCTCAGAATTTACATGGTTGTGAATGTGAGTAATTGAACATGAACCTTTGAAAATAATATAAATAAATATGCTAATGAATGTGATCAAAAATGAGTGGTGTATAATATTCTGCCCGTGTAATATTCTGCCCGAGACACAGCTTCCAGAAAATTCTGCTCAGCGTGTGAGGCTTACCAAATGTGCTTAAGGTCCGTGAGGCAAGTTGTAGTTTGTGAAGCAGTATTGATCCCTCTTTCTCAAACAAACGAACTGTTGACTTATTCGAAATCGAGTATTCGAATATCGAATAACTCGATAGGTATCTGATGCATTATTCTGTTCTTAGTATAAAGACGAGCATCATGGAAAAATGATAATCAGATCAGGGAAAACGCAGGATACATTTTAACTACTGCAGAGAATTAAAAAGTTTTATGATGTGGTTTTGATGAGAATTTTGCAAGTGGGCAGAATAATACACGGGCAGAATAACGCTTCAATTTAGTTGAAAGATCATATTCTCGTTAATGGCCAGACGAGATTCACGCCAAAAGCAAATAGGCTGGAATTAATTGGATAATTACGAACATAAACAAGATGTCGCAATGGGGAAATGACGAAAGCTCCTCTAAGTCAAGTAATGTGACGTGGACGTTGTTCTTGGTAGGTGAAAGCCATAATGGACTCGTGGTAATACACCTGTTTTTCATGATCCAATCATTACTTTCTTTTATTTGACATATGAAAAGCAGAAAATTGTCTTGCAGCAGTCATTGCTGCCAGCGTCTATATTTCTAGGTGCATAGTGCAAACACCAGAACTTTTGAGCGGAGAACTACTCACAACCTGTAGAACAAGTTGTCATCCCACATTTGCCCCAGAACAACTTGCAGACAACCTTTTAATTAATAAGTCGTTGTAGACAAGGTTTACATTGTCATGTCACTCAAAAAGGGTTGTTAGCTAGCTTTTTCCCAAGTACTAGTCGACAAGAAAGAGCCAAAGCAAGCTGACGACCACAGCTCCCACAAGAGCAACTTGCAAGCAGGCCTTCTGATTGCAGAAGTTGTCGGCAAGTTGTCAACAACCTTTCAGCCGAACAACTTGTCAACAAGTGAGAGTCAAAGCAAGTTGCAGACTAATTTCCTCCCCAGCGTAGTTTACAATACAACCACAGAGGACCCCGGGGCATTGGTTACCGTGGGACGATTAGAGAAACATGTGGTATCAACTTGATGGCAATAAAAGGCGGAAGCAAATTGTCTTCATTTTTTTTGCGCCTGACACGTTCTCAGCAATAGTGAGGACGGCAACAAGTTGCCAACAAGCTTTGGAGCCGACAACTTGCAGGATAGAAAAAGTGACAGCAAATTGTCGACAAGTTTACCCTGCCGACAACTTGTCGGCAAGAAGGGGGAAAACGAGCTGTTGACAAGCTTTGAGGCGAGCACCATTGAGATTAGACTAGGATTGGCTCGTCAGGTTGCTCTAGAGGTTTTGAGTGTAAAGAGCGCGTGAAAAACAAATACATGAATGTATAATAAATGAGATAGTGAATGCGATACGAATAAAAAATCTTGGTATTCCTGATTGTGGTATTCCTACTCATAGAAACTTCAAAGATTCTGTAACACTATGTAGCGTTGCTTGTTCCTGCTTGTAGTAGTGGCACACAGACAGTCCTAAATAAGGTCAGAATAGTTGAACAGATTGAACTTACCCTTGCTGCGAAATAGCCCATGGCAGCATGTCGCAATGTAAACTGTGTATAAATGGACAAATTCGTCTTCGATCTTCTAAATTTTCCTATGTTCTTTTCAGCTCTGCCTTCAGCAGATTGCCTTCTAATGAAGCTTATAGACCTGCACATTCGCGTACATTTGTTCTAAAACCACTAGTTAAGAACCCCTACTCGACGACGATATTTGCAGCTTTTCCGATTATAAGCCTGTTAATTTTTCTGGAGAAAGCTAATATGCACCATTGAGCACTATGAATGGATGCTAATGCTGTTTGTTCCGAACAAAAATGTTAGGTTTCAGCTGAGTTGTAGTATTTCGGAGAGTTAAGGACAATTGTCCCAGGACTTGTGCTAACACATAGTATTTACTGTTTTCTAACTCATGAGAGGGGAAAATATCAAAGCTTCTCCTTTCTCATTACAAAGAGGATACCACAATTTGTCCATATAAAATAAGGACTAGAATGAGGTCTGACCGCTCTAGTCCTTGCTCTCCAAATATCCCTGTATCGGATAGGATCACCTACGAAACACCTTCAGCGCCCAAATTGAGATGTCCTGCCTGCAGTAGAGTTTTACATCCAAAAATTTTTTCAAATCCTAAAACCTTCGGCAGCCCCAAATCTTCGGATGTTGGAACTTTTCGATTTTTTCGAACTCTCGTGTTTTTCATCATTTAAGCTGACGAATGAAAATTTGAATTTTACTCGATTTGCTCGGACTCTTAGGTGCGGTCCAAGAAAGATCAGAGCAAGCGTGTTGATTTTCTCGTTGGATAACTTAGGGAATAAATTATGTTTTAAACTTTGGGCTTTTTTGCTGTCATTCCGGCAAATTCACCTCATAACTGCGGAGGGTGAATTTTTTGTTTCAGCCATTAAAATGATTTGGTAAGGTTGACCAAGGTAGATAAACGATTTGATTTCGTCAACTATGAGCGCGAGAGATAGGGAGGGCTTGGCAAAGTGGAGATTCCTTTGAAAGATTTGTAAAAGAAACTCCAGATTTGTGGGAAAATCTTGGGTAACAATGCTGTTTCTGGCTAAACTCCACATATAACCCTCTGGAGCTCCAAATGAGTTATTCATCGCCGACAACGAGCAAAGATTCAATCATTGGTCGTATGATTGTGAACTCTCACAATATGCGGCAGGCTCTTAGCATAACACTGCAGTTTACCTTGGTGGGGAATTTCCTGCAGCCCGAGTGTACTTTCCGCATCGTAGGTGGCTAAATGTCAGGCGACTACTATTGTGATTACCATTTCTCGGGAATTAGGCACAGTTTGTCGATTTCGACCACTCCGCGCCTTTCTGACAGTTTTTTTCTTGAGTTTCGCCATTCCATCCTTGTGCTATACTGAGCTGGTTTCTTCCACAGCCGCACGGCTTCAATAAGTGAGTCTGACATCGGATTGTTAGGGCTAGGGAATACCTAACATCCGAAAATCTGGTGTCGGATTTCCCATGCATGTCTTTACTCGTGGGAAGTGGCGGTCTCCCTAACGTCACTCACTTGATCTTCCTCCCTTGCTTTCACCGTGCTGGCTTGCTTGGAAGAACTGTCTTACCACACCTTCTCCATCGGAATGGTACAGCTAGGCGCCGTTTTTATCCACGACAAGCCACCACCCGCCCGGAAAAATGGTTCCATCACTCCTTCTTTGAGCCGTTGACTAAACACAACCTGCCTGATGATCTCTGATGCAGTATCTTCTCTCTGTTAGGTTTGTGAGGATTTTTTTTCATTTCGTGTTCCTTTTAAGTTTTCGATTCATTACTACATTTATTAGTTAGTTCTGATGTTGGTGCTCACAACCTTTGTTCTCCTCGTATGATTTCCACCTCATTTAATGCTACGTTTGAGCTTTTTTTTTGTTTGAATTGAGCTGTCATTCTCTGCTTCCTAAATTACTTTTTTATCTGCACTTGGCTTGGCGCACCGTAGCGTGCATATAAATAAATAAATAAATAAATAAATAAATAAATAATCTTCCCACCTTTCCTTATCAGAAATCCCTGTAATTATACTTGTGATTCTGGTCGATTCCTCCTCACAACTCACTGCCAATGACTCTTTTCTGATCTTCCTCTCGAATTTATAACTTGTTGAAATATTTTTGAAGCTCAACTGAGTGGTATACGACTGCATAGCGTAATGAACGGATTTGAGCAGTGCCCAAAGGTTGTCCATTTGCAAAGAATCATGGAAGTAACCAGCGTCTTGCACCTTCCTGTCCTGGCCATAAGTTGCCATTGATTTTATTGTTCGAATGTGTCATACGATCCGGAGATGTGTATGAATAAAGGTGATGTAGTTTAAATAAATGGAATCCACAAAACATTCCTGACCTAACAGGTTGACTATGGAGAACAACTAGTTCACTGGCTTTTCATTTTGGAAACTATCCAGCAAGGAAGGACTCAAAACAACTACCTTATCAGCTTTTCATTTTGCATGCTACTGATGCAAATGAGAGCTGGTTCTCTAAAAATTAGTTAAATAGTAGTTCCACAGGATTTGACTATGCATAAATGAAGTGAACCAAGAAGCCAGCATCAAAACGAAATGCGAGTGCCTATGAAGAGTGAAATTAGTAGTTTGTAACGCAATTGAAAGCCAGACAAAGCTTGATTCAAGAAGAAATTGTTAGGTTGTTTTGCCTTTATTTATAGAAATCTATAATTCTACCTAGATGTCGTGTAGCAACCAGCTGTAGAAGTACACTTATACTTATGCTCTTCTTTTCTGCAGATGTAAACGGTTTCTATTGCAGTGGGGAGGCAAGAAATATTCAAAATTTCACAGACGTGGTATTTTCAACTTGCCTCCTTCGCATGATTCTCGGATGAGACTGCAAGCAATTTAAAGGTGTGACTTACGTTCTCGGACAAGAAATTTTGATGTGATATTTTTGCCTCATCGAAGTGCTGCGAGACCCATTGGGCATCGTATTCGGGTTTTCCCTCCCCAGGTACTCCGTGCACCTAATGTTTCCACAAGTTACGAAACAGGAACACCAGCCTACAAAGGCAAAACCACTTTTTCCATGAGCAGAAAGCTGTTCCCCAGTCCTTGGGAGATTCTAAATCCTACAGAATTCCTCTATTTTTCAGAACTCCAGCTTATCCTTTTCTTGGTTAAAATCGTTGTTAAATACACCGCGGAAATTCCGCAAAGTTCCGCAAGGTGCTTGAAGGCTTGTAATGATTCCAAAACTGTTCAGTTTGCACACCAGTCGTATAATGTTTTCACGTTTTCTGATTCACAGTAACATACAATAGTAGGGGCGTTTTGGTCGAATCGTTTTAATATGAGATATAAAGAAAAGCTCTTGTCCAGGAACATAGGTCGCACCATCTATTAGTCTGAATAGAACTACCTATTTACAACAGAACTACGTACGTACCTCTTAACGCTTTCTTTCCAACAGAAATGCAGATATCTCTAGAAGCATTTTCATTACGGATATCTCAATATCTGCTGTAATTTTGCAGCATTACAGTAAGCACTATTTATAGCTGTTATTTGGTGCACCGACCAACCGCAGATGCTTTGCTAGAATATCGCTAAGATGTCTAAACCCTCATTTCTGCCTGCCATAATCGCCCAAAATTCTCATCTAAAACAGCTCAAAATTCGACAATTTCATACTCTCTAGGAGTCAGAGTCCTACACCGTCATCTTGTGAATACTCTGGGAAGGAAAATTAGGAAGGCACTGGAAATAAAGCGGCACAATCCAGAGATAAACAACAGAGAGGAGTTGCGTGATGTGTTACGATTGATCATATAACTATGAATATAAATGCCTCCCCGATCTCTTGCCATAACGTAGTAGTTTCACTCTGTGACCAACATCTTAGGGGCGAGGTTCTTCTTTTGTTAACATGTTGAACTATGTGAACACCAAGCTAACAAGTCATAAGTTATTGTATTATTATCTTTTTTGTAAGTTATCGATATATTGCTCAGCAATTGCCTGAGAGCAAACGAGGTCAGAAAGACTTACTAACTTCCTGCCTCTAGGTATTGTTCAACTGTTCCTATTTGTAAGCTTGTGATGAGATAGCAATGGATTGTTAATGTTTAGGTCTGAATAAGGGATTAAATGCCGAAAGCTTACTAATAAAAGCATTGAGGAGCTTTCAACTGAACAACTATATTAGCAATACCTCATGAAGTTCAGAGACAGAACAGTACTGAAACTCTCTAGGATTTTTACCGTATGGGTGTCACATTCCCTTCTTCCTTTTTTCCTTTTCCTATGCAGGAAAAAATCGCCAAATATCATGAATCAAAAATGGCATCGTCCGATTTCTTATTCGCTTTTTCTCGTGTCCTGTACACAGGGAGCCAGCGGTGTGCTCTTTCGAGGTCACAGCTCGGTAGAGTTATTTATAAAAATAAAGCCGACGAAGAAAAAAAAACGTTTGCAACAACCTAGTATTAGAATAAAGTAAATGGTAAGCGCAGTAATGCAACTGTAATCTAGTTGGCTGTAGCTCAGGCAGCTAAATAACACTCATCCGTGTAATTTATTACCGTTTGTGAAACAATATCTAATTTTGCTGAAAAACAAATAATGTCTATGTGCGAGTTCCTTGTTCACGTTGTTTGTTCTCTTTGTCTTATTAGTTTCGAGTCTGTAGAAATTGCGACAGTGCCATTGCATAAACTTCTGAACATTTTGTTCTATCTGGTGCCGTAATTCCCTAGTTGCTGTTTTTATACACAACTATGTAATTTTGTGTAAAAATGCGGACACTCAGAGAAATTCTTGATGGATACTATAGGCTCAGATACTCTGCCGCGCTGCATAGGTGACATGGCGCGGCCTCGTCATCTGCAGTGCAATAACGATTGGAAATCAGTGTAGAATGTGTGGGGTGCTTTCGTTTTCGAACATCTTAACTATGTCTGCGCTTTTGTGTTTGGATGTGTGATTATTTTTATTATCTTGAAGAACACCTGAGTATTTATTAAAGAGATATTATTCCTCAAAAAAAGGAAGATTTTGAAACTCTCCTAGCATTTTACACAAGCTTGGAGAGTGGGAGTAGATTTGTATTTCATAGCATTTACATCTTATTCAAAGTGCAAGTGCTCTGTCACTTTATAGCATAGCATTCACATCTTATTCAAAGTACAAGTGCTCTATCACTTTATCAGATCAATGTAGGAACCAAATTCTCAAAAATACGACGCAAATCGCTTGGTCGATTACCATTACCTCCCGAATTTGGAATGGGGACTGGTTCTCGTGGCCGCTGTGACTCAAGATGCTGGAGTCTACGTAAGACAGACGGTTGTTTATTTTGCTGCAGCAAAACGTGGAAATGCTGCGTACCTCACGTGAGAGTCTTCCCACAGAGTTGTTTGGGCACTGTATTTAATAAAATGGAGGGAAGATTCGTTTTGGCGCCGTCTATGTGAAAGTCACGAAATCCCTTATGATCTCTGATTCTTGAAATATAAGGAGCAAACTCGCTCTACATGAACCGGCATTTGCGAAGAATTACATACTATCAATACGTGGTGGGTTGTATTTATTATATTCTATTATATAGCATACATTATAGCTGTTTTTCTACATATTAACCTGTTTTCTTGTCGTGTATGAATGCATTGTTGCCGATAACTACGAATAAATAAATAAATAAATGAGACCATAAACAAAAATAATCACGGGATGGAGCGGAATTTTCACCACTGCCTTCTTTTTTCGCAGTTTTACTTGTTCACATCACACGCTCAAGTGTATTGAATACTTAAATAGATAAATGAATAAGTACTATGTTCATTACTATACGTGTTAGTATTAGCGAGTAAACTATAGGATCTCATTGGCCTGATACGTTGAGGGTAGGCTGATAGGAAAAAAGTTATTTGAGAAGAAATCCTTTGCTTCGAATGAGATCCTCTTCATTCCGTATAAGCATTGGACACAAATACGTTTTACATTTCCAAAATAAAAAAAAGAGTTTGGAGAGATGTCCAAGCACGGGACAGTAATCCAGGTGAGGAACCAGCGCTTTAAGAAATACGGTACGAAATGTCAGTGCAAACAAGTGAGATGATAAACGTACACCAGTATTATGGGACACAGTATTGAGGACAGCCACAACAACAGTATCCTCGTCATTCAAACAATGAGAAAACTTAAACTTATACTCCTTTGGCCTTGATGAGAGAAATCAGCTGAGGAGCATAACGCAGACCCCGCCCACAGAGGCCGTGTAACCGTACGGGATCACCGAAAGGTAACAAGAGGAGTCAAAAAAAAAACTAGGAAGCAAATCCTAACATTACATTTTTTGGTAGAACTAAGCTTGAGTGACGCACTAGCCGTTCCTTAAAGTTGTAGTGAAAAAAAACTGCCAAAACTCGAGATAAGTCGTAAAATGCGCATCGCACCTTTGTCTCCGTAATTTTGGACCACTTACTTCTTTTATAAGCTGACCTTATTAGTTCTTAATTATCACCTGGCCATCAGCGCCGGATTACGTTTTTGTCAAGGCGAAGAATGGTAAGCGTCCTTGTTCTTAGGCATTTTTATGCTCGTTTTTCATGTAACAAAAACGGGAGTAATATCATGGGATATGGACTTGAACAAGTACGTTCATCAGAGTTCAAGATGTATTCTACACAGAGGATACTAAATAGTACTCTGAATAGGATGATAAAACTATAAAATGAGCCAGGACTAGTCCAAAATCTAATCTATGAGAGAAATGAGTTACCCTTTGAGTCGGGCAAACTAATTAGCGATGAGTGGATTACCTTATGACTGCGACCGAGACCAATAAACGAGACACTTATCAAAATCAGAAAGCATCAGGTTTCAAAGTATGAAATGCCCGGGTTTTCTTAGCTGTTAGGTTGACACTTGGAAATCTCCAATCAGGGCCGAGTGTCCAATGGGAACATCTCTTGAGGGGGGGGGGGGTCGTATGGGAGGGGGCTGGTAAGGGGAGGGGGCCGTAATGGAGGGTTGGTGGTGGGAGAGGTATGTAGACGGGTGGCTTGATGTTTCACTCGATCACTTCTCAATCTTCCTCCTATAACATCCTCACTCTTCCAAAGTAAAGTCTCTGAGTTTTTGGTAAGCCTTGAAGCTTTGGACTTTATTATCGGAATAATAATTGAGAATTCATGAGACATTCCATCAACTTGGTGCATTTCACCTGTTCCAGGAGGATTTGAACATTTTTATTTTGAGGAAATCACGAAGGAACCACGTTCCGGCGGGCTAACGCATCGCGCGCATCTTTCATGAATTTCGTTAATTGGTTCGTTTTGGGTGCTTTTCTCATAGCAGCTGCATCTGGCTATGGCTTTTGCCGCATTTTCTGCACAGGTTGATCATCATTCTCTGTAATCTCTGCAAAGTTATTATTCATTAGCGTCTGTTCCTATAGCTTATCTCACTTGTGAGAAAAAAATTCAAGTAATTGCCTCATTAATGAAGTCAAATTCGGGGGTTGAGCGGTGGATTCGGGGTTGGGCGAAGACGTTGTTGCTCAACATGTCTCAGTTACCAGAATGGGTATGCGAATGAACCTATTTGGAATTCTCGGCCAGCAGATAGTTTAAATCACCAACAATAAGATAACTGTGATTCGCTGAAGTCATCCTTCGATGCGAGAACGGGAGCTGTTGAACCAAACAGCGAAATAACCACCTACGAGTGCAGCAGTGGTCTGGTACAAAGTGATGAAAATTGGATGGAGGTGAATGTCCTTATCGCGAAGTGGGTCTCAAAGGAACAAATCGGGAAAATATTTACTGCTATCCACGGACTATTAATCGCTAACTCCAAGATGAAAGTGAAAAAGGTGCATATTATTAGAATTGAAGTATTGCAAGAAATAGTTTCTCTGCGCATAACTTTTTCCAGAGTAGAGCTAGATAATTAAAATTTTTTAAGGTTTTGTTCCCACACATACGGCACTGGTGCAGGAAGGGGCTAAATCTTGTGCAATAATTTCTTTGAGAAAAATTATTTTTAGGTGAGATTGAGATTTGAGGTCAGACATTCTCTACTCTTCTCTTTTCTAAGCACTATCAGAGAGGGGTTCACAAGTGGAATCTCATTCTAAATTGATATAATCACAGTTTTACCGATGAGTTTCACAAAATGCTAGATTATGTTCCAGTCCTTAGCCCTATCGAGTAGTACAGGTATTAGAGCTAGTCTTTTTGCTACTGTTATGCTATTTCTAGCTGCTTCTCTACCTGTTTTAGGGATTTTGACCGAATCGGGAAGAAAAGCACCTAGGAATAGCATCCCGACGGCAGACGACACCGATCCCAGTGCGCGCGGCGCGGTTGCGCGGCGTGCCTCACGAGGCCGCGAATGGGCCACTGTCATTGACGTCCACTGTAATCAGAATTGTAGAACAAAAGTGCATAGTTTATTGGCGAATAAATAATGCTACTTAAGTCAATGCAAGTAATAAGCGTACAACAATGGTAATTATACAAATTCTGCTAGGAATACAATTAATAAAGAAAATGATTTTTAAGCACAGATTCCACCTCTCATTTCTATCTAAATTTGGCCTTGTTAAGAATATTATTTGACGACTGCAGTGAACAAATTCTTTGTAATATCTAGCACAACATCTACTTTACAACGCAGGTAAACGAGTTGAACTGTTTGAATATCGTGAGATGATCGAGTAAATGTAGGGCTCCTATTAACGTTGCCAACAAGCAGATCATGAACATCACCGAAAACAAGAGCAATGCCAGCTGCAGGATGCACATCTGGAACGCCACAGTTCATCTAGAACTCACGGTTATCACACAATTATGCTCACTTCTAAACGTCTTGACGATTTCGTAACCTCCTGACGAATTTCTGGAGAGGTGTCACTTTCCTTAACACTTTCCTGTTGTGTTTGGTCCTCCAAGAGAGGAACACGATGCTCTGTTGGACTTCTCGCCGTCGGTTCATTGACGTTTACAGAACCCGACTCGCCGTTTTGGAGAAGACTTTGCTTGTCGGGCTTTCTGAAAAGGTACATGTAAACGTCCGAAGCTTTTTGATTGTGGCAGTTATACTCCACCTTTTAGTGTAAACCTATGCGCGACCGAGACCCCGTCCAGAACTGTCTAGGATTGGTTGTTGAAGGCGATTTACCCAAGACGGGTGTGTCACTCATGCGTTGGCGAAGCACGTTTGCAGAGGATTTTCCATGTGGGACAGCCAACGCGGCGAAAAGATAAGAGCTTCACTCCGGTAAGCACAGCGCGTTAAAGTAATTTTGACGCGTTGACTCAAATGCGTGATGTGTGTAAATGCACCAAGGACACTCAGCCAGGCGATCACGATGTACAGTCCTTGTCGAAAAGATAGACGGATTGCGCGTGCGGTTTCATATAGTCGCGGTCGCGGAATCGCGTTGGGACCTACTGGACCCTCCTTTTTGGAGCATGCTCTCTCCGCATCCATCGTTCAGGTCCCACCGCGTTTCCGCAATCACGGAATCCGTCTATCTTTTCGACAAGGACTGTATGTATAATCACGCGGGATCGTCAACCAAGGCTGTTTTTGAACAGAGAAGATGTGTCTCGAATGATTTTTAGCTAATGGGATCAATTTTTTGGTTGATCTGTTCGAACTGTTTTCAAAGTTTCGAGCAATGCTTCTGAGAAAACGTAAATATTCATCAGTAAAATAAGCAAAGTTTTTGAATAGTCGAGACAAAAGCAAGTGCAGCTGAGAATTTGAATTTTAGATTCAGTCGTTTTTTGGTGCAAGAACACTAGACACACTTCTGGGTTATACTTAAAAATTACTGGAACGCTCTCCGCTTACAGGGCTGAACCGTTTACCCTGTAACGCGACATGTGCCCCATGAATCACAATTGCTATGGTTTTCGTCAGGAGATGTATTCAATTCTACTCATAGCCCCGGAGCAACTTGCAAACAAGGATTTCCCAAAAACAACTTGCAAACAAGCCTTCGACATACTAGTTTGCAAGTTTTCGTTTGAAAAAGCTTACAAACTACAGGGTGCGTCAGAATTATTGACGCACCCAAATGAGTCTGTATAAAATCAAAGATGCGGAAACAATAAAGCTCATGTATTTGCGACCAGAATAAATGCACGGTTGGTCGCAGCAGGCTCCTTTCTTGCTGTAACAGTCACGAAGACGACGAGGGAGCGCGTAGCCTGTGCGCCGCAACGAACTCAGGTCGACCTTGTTCTTTATCTTGAATAGATCACCCTTTGGAAGCCTGGTATTTTTGTGGATGATAGCGCAGCTCTTGCTCTCTAACATATCCATATGGAGTCATCAGCATCTTGAAATTCGGCCCACAGGGAAGCTAGTCCTCTGTCAGATCGGAGTCCTTCAAATAGATTTTTGGAACTGAACCAGTACCGCTTTCGCCTCTTGCACAAGAGCCAAGCTCTGTCTAAGTACCTATGAATCCAACTTGTGATCAGAACTAAGACAAGCGAGAAAATGTGTCCTCAGAAGATTGCTTACATGAGAAACAAGGAAGGGAAAAATTTTTCTGTAAATGCATTTCCTTGGCGAGAACGCGACAAGATTTGCAAACAAGGAGTGGTCTTCATGTGATACTTGGAGAGCAGGACCTGCCCTATTTTTCCTGAAAGTATCGTATTCCTGAAGGTTAACATCTTTATAACATGGGACAAAAATGGACGAACTACAGTCACGGCGCATCGGCAATATTCTCTCCTTGCACCTTCGCGGCTGCTTTCAAGAGAACAGAGAGCGCTCCGAACAAGAGTAGGATTTTTTTGTATTGGCGAACACATGACCTTCATTTTGGAAATGCATATGTGGGGGTATTCCAGGTTTTTGTTGTTGTCCCTTTTACAGTATAATTTCAGTGTGTCAATATTTATGACGCACCCTCTAGTATGACGTCATCACTGCATACCTTGGAAAGGTGATTGACAACTAGCTTTTCATTTTGCTACTGTTCAATAACACTCGAACGTGGCAGAGCGACTACTCTATTAGCTTTTGCTTGGAGATGGAGTAGCGGATGGTGAAATACGTAGGTGCGGATTACCCACACAGATCTCCCGATTTCACTCCGCTAGATTTCTAGTTAAAGGCAAAACCCACGATAATCTTCACCTTCGAATTTTTGAGCGTTGTCGAACCTCAGGCATTGCCGCAACAATTCTGTGATGGAAGTGCTGTCAGAGACATCTCATTTCATGAGATATCACAAGTATAACATCAGTTCAACAGTTCGAACCCAGCCCGCTGGTACGAGTTGACCTGCTGCGCAGGAATAGCCGTGGGGCGACATTGGAACGAATCAGCTGTTTTCACATATAATCGCTCAGTTTTTCTTCGAAAAAAATTTTGTTTCGCGGACTTTTCCTTATCATTCTTACACTACTTTAGCTGCAGCTGTCTGTTTGCATTCCAATCTTACTTTTCACCAGCTGTTTTCCATTTTATCTTTCCATAGCAACCATTTCTTCCTATTTTGCGTGCTTGTACTATTTCTTTTCCATTCTTTCCCACTTGTACTTGTTTTTTTTCTGACTTGAATATGCTGCAAAACCACGAAAATATCCAAATCCGTTGAGGAAATACGTGGCGATCAAGTCAGTGTTATCAACTTTTTGCCCTACCCCATGCCTGACAACTCGATCGTTTTGTTCAATCGCAGCAAATTCAAAGTATCCGAAAATTGTTTTCCTGTGACTTTCGAGTGGAATTGACCATCATATTCGTGTTCTTCATGGTCGAAAACCCAAGGTTATCTTGAAATCTTGGAGTTGAAAATTTCCGTGGGTGCTGCCTTTAAGGGAAATCAGAAAGACGTGATATATACTGCAAAACCACAGGCACGCGGTGCCACGAAAGGATTGTGATTGCCACTGGCTCATTCTCGTAGAGATCACTGTGAATGCCCATGTATCACCCTTACAGCGTTGCAGACGATGTGCTAGTGCGAACGGCGGTCATGTTGAATACCACTAACTCTGCGCTATAAGATACCAGAAAAGTTTATGTTTGCTAGAGTCATATAAGTTCAAATAGCGTGAACGCTATCCATTGTGAACGCGGGGCCCTCCACAGTAAGAAATTTTAGAGCAATTGATCCATGTCGTTGGCATTCTTAATTTTTTGTTCATTGCTTCTTCTCCTTAGCCAAATGTGTGTTTACGAGATATCAGTGGCCCTGATTTGCTCACCATCCTACACCATAAGATCAATCAAAAATGAGAACGGTGACGGCAGTGAAACATACGGAAGTGCACACAATCATAAGACCAAGAAGAGCAAGTTGCTGTACAGGGAGCGTTTCCGGACCACTGAACACTACGGGATCAATTCCATTCTTTCTTGATTTTTTCTTAGGATTTCACAAGCTCATATCACAATAAGCATAATCCCTGTTCAAATTCAATAAGCAACCAGTGATTTTGTTAGTGTGGACTCATTGTTAGGACTCATTCAAAAAACTTGACTAGTCTCCCAGTAACCACTCTTTGGAACCACAAGAATAGCTGCTTGCTAGCATGAAAATCTCTTCTCTTATGCAATTTGCAGATGCTTTCTTTAAATGCCTTAAATTCCGCCAACTTTGTCTTCGGGTCGCCCGGTAATTTTCAATATTCCCTCGGCTCACCCGTTGGTTTCTATCATGCCCTCGGCTCGCTCGGTATTTCATCCAATGCCCTCGGGTCGCTCTATGCTTCACTTAATTCTCTCGGGTCGCCCAGTAACAGGCCACGCCCTCAAATTTGGTAGCTCGGGTGGTCCGCTCGGGCCAATTTGGCCGTCGGGTCGCACGGTGTTGTTGCCTGAGTAAGTTTAAATATCGCGAACGTTATCTGGGACCTTCTTTATAAGCGCGGTTTCTGATTATCTTATTGAAACTTTCCCTGAATTCCCTAAGTAATTCTCGGAACCTCCTGTCAAAATTCAATGCTCATTCCTACCGAACATTAAAGCTCAAGGAACAGGCTAGAATTTCTTTGCTGGAACCTTTCTTCAGGGCTCTTTCCACTGCAGATAACTTTAACTCCAAATAATTTTAACTCCAACTTTGAAGGCATGTTCCTGCTGTCATCGACTTCGCAGTTCGGTGAGGATTTGTTTTTGCGCTCCCCATTGATCTCAGACATGGCAGTAATCTAAACAACTTTTAATGTGTATGTAGGGTTCGACTCCATAAAATCTGTTAAACACTTGCATGTTGGCCGTAGCTAAAGTTGCAGCCACTGCTGCAAGAGCGTGAAAGGAAAATGAGACAGATGAATTCACCTATACGAATGATAATGAGCTTGAAAACACCCCCAAGGAAACACCGTTCTTTTTCAGTACAGTCCGTTTTACTTGGAAGGCAAGATGGTTGTGTAGCACAGAAATCTGTCTTCCTGGAATTTGCTAGTGACTTAGCAAGTTTATCCGTGATTCGCAATATATCTTGTGAGATTCGACATGAAATTAAATGCTTATTTCAATTACTTAATAATTTACGAGACGTATACATGTATTCCTTCAGTTATGCAAAAATAAGACACTTACAGATACGAGTAACATTTATTAAATGATCAATTAGTTAAAGAAAAATTTTTAGCATAACAACTGGTAGAATTGCTAAAAAGGCGTATGTCCTCGATGAGGTATTGCAGAGGTCTTTGCTGCAGCAACAGTTAACGTCATCGTTGATTCCCTTCGTACAGCCGTCTTTCTGGAACTTAGTTTTTTTTTTGAAACTGCTCCTAATTAAACTATTAGTTGTAGATTTTTTTCTATAGAACTGCTTGTTGTTCATTTTTCCATTTGAAACGAATGTTAAAGGCAGCACTCACGAAAATTCTTATCTCTGAGATTTTGAAGTATATCGAGGCTTTTAGATACGGAGGACTCAACGACAACGATGAGCGCTAACGAGCGTGGAACACGCGGAAAACACAAGAAATGATGGTGGTGTTTCCTGTGCATTGAAAGCACGGAGGAGTGTTCTGTTATGGGTCCCGCCACGAAACCCTGCAAATGGTATGCATTCCACTTCACTACGCGCTAGATCACACGCGCCCGCCCAGTCGATGGCTTTGGATTGCGTGACGCAGCCAATTTTGTCACTGTCGGCAGTTGTGTCCGCGGCAGTATCTTCGCAGGTAGGTCTCTAATCGCTGTGTTCAACTTACTGTTGTGATTGGAGGGGCCGGCTACACTGTAAGCGACTCCCTTCGAGAGTGAGAATTTCCGTGACTGCTGCCTTTAGGGCACGCCATTGCAAAATTATCTACGATAGAAAAAAAGCTCAGAGTTGAACAACAGTACACATAACAAGAGTACCATTGGAGGCTCCTATCTCATGACGCATATTTTTGCCGCATCACTTCCGTTACCGCATGTTCGACTGCTCCTACTTTGAATTTTCAAAGTAGGAGCAGTCGAACATGCTTCTAGTCATTGGCGATTTTTTCGGCCATATCCGTGAAGGAATACGGAGGGAAATTTCGTATGAAAAGTCTATTGCCTATTCTTTGTATACATTTCGATAGAAAGTTCCTGAAAAAGTGCGAAAATACTGGCGAGAAGAGGGAGATTGTGGCGGGAAACTTTTCCGACAACCTAATAGCTCTTAGGCTTGTTTATGGGCGTGAGAGAACAATATCGTACGACTCATCTCTGCTGCGAGAAAAAGCCAGTCTAAAAAAATTCGAGAGTCCAGCCTCTGCATAGTTATTATTGTACAGGAAACTCCAAAGGGCCATGTGCAAGGGGCGGGACCACGGCGCGGCTCTCTTGGGCAGAGGCACAGAGGCTAAGTATCTGGCCCTGCTTGTAACCTTCTACCACCAGTAGAGAATTCGAGTCCCTCGCCGCGGTCCCGCCCCTGCGCACGGCCGTTTGTGGTTTCCTGTACCTACAACTCATATTACAATGATGTTATTTATTCATAATGCATGTGACTTATTCCATGTCAATGATACCCTGATTCCAGTGGCGGACGGAGGGGGAGGGGGCGGGAGGGGCCACCGAGAATGGGTCGCCAAATTTTTTAAATTGCTTTACAATACAAATAAAAATCTCGTATTAGTTTATTTTTGATGGTTTTTATTATTTTTTTAATATGATTTTTATTAATTATTTATTATTATAATTCATATTTTTATTAATTTAATATTCCATCTGTGTCCCCAAAACTGCGGAGACCCCACTTTTTTCCCACGCCCACCCTCCAGCCACTGCCTTATTCTGGATGAAAACAATTTCACGCGACTCACGCTGCATATGCCGGCATCACACCAGTAGGTATTCATATCTTGCTTGCCCAGTTTGGAAACTGTCCTGAAACAAACAATCTATTTAAAAAGGCGCCTTTCGTTTGAAAATTCATGCATTGGATCCTGCTGCCTACTCATCGGTGCCAATATTTGAGGTGCACGAACATCTATGCCAGCTCATCTGAGAAGTTTGAGGATCTCTTGCATTTTTTTCAAAGATAAATGGCTCACTTCGTGCAATATCTTGACATTGGACAGTCCATAGTCATGCTTGGTTTCTCCTTGTCATAGGTGTACCCTGTAAAATAGGTAACTCTATATATTTTGGGGAACTTGAAGGGTAAATGGCTTCAGTTGCTCCTGAAACTTTCTCTTGTGCGCGAAGGGTGGTGGGGGTGGCCAACAGCCAAAATCTTTCGAGAGACTTATTCACACGAATATTTATAATTTTGCGGATAAAAGTTCCATTAGCAGTCTTACCTTTGTAGCACCTAATAGCCACGGTGCAGGAAATCATGGCAAGAAGAAGAAACTGACCAAGCGATGACATCTCAGCCAGCGAAATGTCTCTGTGAATCATGCTGTTATTTTGCACTAGTACTATTTACGCAATGACACATGCCGCTTATGCTAGGGGAGGGATCTCTGATAACGGCATTATACCCGTCTCAGGGCGATTTAAAGGACAATTAATACTATGTAGATGCACACATTCTACGCACATGCGCCTACTACATGCATGAAGAGATATAGGCACTGTCGCAGCCTTTACGCAGCGCAGACGCAGCTGAGACGCACGCTATTGTGGACACGGAACTCTTTGTGACGACTGAGCGGAATTCGTATTCAGGGTGGGAATGCCGTGTTGATCGATCTTCCCGGAGAATTCCCCGCAAACAGATGCGTGCGTACGTCGAACGCGTGTACATAACTTTATAGTATAAACTGCCTTCCTAAGGTATTTCTAAAGAGCGGCCTCTTTGCTGTTCTCGTTGGTAGAACGAGCTGGAGAGAATCAATTTCTGGACCACACTGATGCAAGGTGGAAGAAAGGTGAGGGGAAAGAAGTGTTCTTTAAAAAAAACTAATCGAAATTTCAAAAGTCAATTTTCTTGGAAATATGTAGATGAGGAACTACCATTTTACCCAGTTTACATCACTCAGCACTTATTACAGGTTCTTGGTCAATGTTTATTATTATTTCATCAATTATCTGATTTTGAAGATCTTCTCAAGAACCTCACATGTTACGTAATGTTTCATACATCTTTCAAAAACTGATCCTTGACCTCCTTAAGTATAATTTTCGTTTACTTCGACTTCGACACCTTGCTTTTCATGTAAATGAAATAAATAAACGAATGTCTTTAATTGGGTGTTAACAGTTAAACGTGGGTAGTTGAATATTATAAAAAAAATGAGGTGTTCGGCCTTTTACCATTCTTGAAAGTCATTTTGAACAACTGAAATTTGTATAGAACGCCTTAGAAGCCTTCAGAATGTGAATCCATTTTAATTTTTGGTAGAACCACGATGTTTTCTCCAATTTCTTCGTCACAGTCGTACTTTTCAATTTTTCCATTTCTGTTCCCTGCCACCTAAAGGAATCCTAAAGAAACCTGGCAGCAAAACGTTCGACTGAAGCGAAGCGGCACTCACTAGCTCATAATTTAGCTCAATCAGTAAGAGAAGAACAGAATCCCCTGAGAGAAGAATGAAGAGGTATGGCTGCTATGTGTGGTTGGCTTGGCGTTTTTCCAAGAATTCCACTGCTGGTTTTTCTCGCTGACCCGATGACGTAGGCCTGGGTTAAAAGCAGATCCTGTCACTGATCCAGTTCAGCCACTTTCTTCGGGTGATGTTTAACAATTCCTATGTTTAATAGATAAATCTCTACCTGTTCCAGATCTGATCAGCTGCAACCGCTCTCGTTCCACCTGGATCTTCTCGTGTTCACCTCCGCACACGTCATCGCTGAGGCGCACTGATCGTGGATGTGTTTATGCCGGGGAACCGGTCTCAGTCCTCATCCACGAGGGGGAGGATTGAATGAGAGCGTCTCGATCTACTCACTAGATCTAGGTAAGGTGTTTCTACTCCTTCACACTCACACTTTCAGCTGCTTGAGTGTGGACGAACTGTTTGTTCTGTTCTGTGGTCTACCTGGAACTACATCGTCGTGGTTATTCCTCACTTTGCTAAGATTTTCCTTGATAGTATGTGCAGTGTTTCATGTCGTCTCGGTGCTTTTCTAGATTTTTTTCCGAACTTTTATGCTTGTAAACATCTCCCGTTTTGAGGTAATTGATTGACCTTTCTTTTTTTTCACTTGTTTATTCATGAGCCAGTTAAGGCACAATGAAACATTTGAGACTATGGCAGCATATCCAGCATCATAAATCCACTCACATATAAAAACAACCATCCTTATTTTTGCTTACATATTACAAAAAACCGTGTACGTAGTCATATTAGAGTTCACAAAAAACAAAAACTACCTGAAAATGAAGTCAACGAATTCATCCAATTCGTGAAAATCCACCCAAATTTTTACAATATACGCCAGTATCTATGTAAATTACGAAAGAAGACAATCAAACGAATCATATCAATGTGCTACAAATCTTACCTCCATGATGAAATTCCTACAGAATCAGAACATTATTTACTTTGTCTTCTTTGTATATTTTATTTCAAATACACACAGAATTATCTCTGCAAGGTAAGGTCAGCTTTAGAATTAAGGTTACCCTTGTGCTTGGAATAAAGCAATTTATACTGGATGCGTACGACTGACGCGCATGCGTCTATGTGATGAAGAATATGGCCCAGTCGCATCGCAGTCGCAGCTCAGACGCACGTGTTTACGGCTCCACGGCTGCCGCACGTTCTCTTTATTGAGGATGTGCTTTCCGCGTTGACCGCTCTTCATGAAAAATCCTTCGCAAATAAGTGTGTGCGTCTGACGCGTGACTGACGCACGCAGCTAGTGCAAATTGTCCTATGGCCGATCAAACCGTGCTAATTTTCCTTCAGCGTAACGTGTTACACGTTTCAAACTGAATATAGTTATTGTATTTGTTTATTTATTTATATATTTGCTTATTTTTTATTTATCTGTATATATAAAAGTCAAAGTTTGTATGTGTGTGTGTGTGTATGTATGTAATTAATAGAAATTGCGGAGGGTGAACCGATTGGGACCAAATTTTGCATATAGGTTCTTTGGAGGCCGGCGGAGGTTATAGGCTACTTTGCACCTGGGATTATCGATTGGTTTATCGATTATATCGATTTTATTGATTTTTCGTTATTTTTGCCCAAGGGTTGGTGGGGACATGTCTTCTGGGGTTCCTCAATACGCTGAATACGAATATGACATCCATTTTGCACGAAATATTGATTTATTGATTTTATCGATTTTTTCCCATTTTCGCTCGGGGACGGACAAGGACATTTCTACTGGGGTTTCTCCATACGCTGAATATGAATATGACAACCGCTTTGCACGAAATATTGATTTATTGATTTTATCGATTTTTTCCCATTTTCGCTCGGGGACGGACAAGGACATTTCTACTGGGGTTTCTCCATACGCTGAGCACGCGTATGACAACCATTTTGCACGAAATATCGATTTATTGATTTTATTGATTTTTGGCTCTTCCGTCCAATGAAGCGGTGAAGACATCTCTCCTGGGGTTCCTCGATACGCTGAGTATGAATATGACAACTAATTTGTACGAATACATCGATTCAATGTCACCGAAATAGCTTTGCTAACTTTTCGCCCACAAGCCGATGGGAAAGGGTCACCTGAGCTTCGTTACCATGCTGATCACCAAAATTATGGAGATTTTGATGAATTTATCGGTGATAATAATTGAGCAGTGTGATGTAGCCAAGGTAGTAAAACACCCGAGCGAAGCCGGGTACTGCAGCTAGTTAAGCAATAAATCTCGATATCTTGCTATCGTCATTGGGCCTGGATGATGTGGTTTGCGTTTCATTTGCTCCATCCAATCCACAGCTCTCATGCTTTTCCTATTGTCGTCTGCACTCTCCAACTTGTACTGCACTTTCGCGCCTTCTCTCTTTCTTTCACGTGCGCAGCCAATAACGACAAGGCATCCTGCCTAAGTGGACAAGGAGGTGGGCCACGCCCCTTTCTTGCTGTCTGCATCCTCAATTCTCGTATCCACTGCTGAGTAGTTGAGGAGCCAATCTCATGTAATCTTTTTCCTCCCCTGCTCCTCCCCCCCCCCCCCCTGTTGTTTTAGCTTTTACTACTACTTTTGCTGCATAATTCGCATTCCATTAAGTAGATCCAGTCTTTTACTTTTCTCATTCCCAGCATCTAACATTTCATATTCTCTATTCGTCTCCATGTTCGGCAAATTCACGTCGACACTGGTACTCATTCAGAAAAAGTGAAAGATCATCTGCTTTGTGAGGTAGAAAAACTAGACGCAGACAAGTGATGTGTCGGCGGAATTCTGTGAATAGTAGGCGCACCAGTCAATGCTGCTTTCTGGTTTCTGGTTGCATGTAGTTGTCCTCTTACTTGTTTGAACTATTGACAGCTTACCTCTGAAAATATGTTGCACGAGCTATTTATTCTACCAATTGTCTGTTTATTTATTTACTCACTTATTCATTTATTTCCTGTAATCTCCTGAGAATTTCTTGCTCCGAACAGATTTATGCAGAAAATGCCACAGGTTCTGCGAAAATATCCACATTATACCTGCGGGACTGTAGTAAAATGCACTTCAGCGTGCATCACCTTTCGTGCCAAGCCTAAAAAACCCCAATTTGAAAGCTGAAGCAAGGTTCAACCCAAAAATTAATCTGCTGACATCCCTATCAAAAATTAAAAAGTAAAACTGCCTGCAAAAATCCGAGCCTTCTTCACGTTTGACGCTGTGAGTTAGGTAGTAGTAGTACATTTTTTCTCGCAAAAGGGTTTTAATAGAGAATTTGCGGGTGGTGGAATTTGTGGGATCTGCTGGTTCTCTCCTAAACGAAATGGCTAATCTGAATTATAATCATCTGAATTATAATCACTAATCTGAGTTATAATCATCTTCTCAAGCGGATTACTGCTCGTAATTATTGCTTGAGCCTAAGACTAGATCTCCAGATCTTGAAAGTTAATCAAGTAAAATTTTGGACCGATTAACTGAAAGATCTCGCGCTCCTCATTTCAAATTTCTACTTACATACATGGGTGAGAACTGCACCCCTTCTGGAAGGATAAGCTAATCCACCTAAGAAAATTGTCTCTGGTTAAAACCTTTCATATTTCTGAAATGTAGTGTTTGCCAGATTTTTTCCTAGGAGATTATCGCCTTGGACATACAGCAAAATTGCTTCAAGCCCAAAAATATTCATGTTAATCAAAGTGTACTGAAAATTGAGCTGTTACACTTTGCGAACTACATGAATAACTTTTCTCCATTCTACAACGGATGCTGCCCTGAACCTACTGAAAATGGTGATCATAAGAGCTTTTGTTTCAAAGAAACATGTGCATATCTTGAATTTGAGCTGAGTCATGTACCTTGGTAAATGCAGTTCGAAAATGGCCTTTTTTTGGGATAACTTAATGTATGAAAGTAGTTTTGAAGCTTAACGTTCCTGGACAACACTACGTCAGTGGCATGCTCTGCGGCACTTTTTTAAAGAAATCATCATTTATTTATCCATTTATTTGTAGACGCGGGGCTAAGCCACGTGTGGATAAGTACAATAGTCACGGTTTGGGACAAATCTTCTTTGTATTACAAGAGTAAATGCGGATGAAGTTATTCCATCTAAGTTTCAGTGTTCCGTTTTTTTTTTGGTGCACCCTGAGTGTTTGAATAATGAATAAATTAACATACATATCAAAGGACATAAACAAGTTCACACATTATATTTATTTTATTTATTTATTATCATTCATTTATTCTTACATCATGTTGTTAAATTGTTATGTTATACTCAACTCGATTCGCATTTAAATGCATATTTAGAATCGAGTACTCAGTAGCCTTCGATTAATTCTACCTCACTTCAAATCTAAATCGCTCTACTCCCAAAGGTCCTGCATATTTTCGACGAATTTTAGGGCAACATTTAGGTGCGGTCTTGTATTCAGTGCCGTACCAGTAGCTAAGAAGTTCTATTATGTACAGAATATGTATCTCACCGGGCTTTCTAGCTGTAAGGGCTATTCAAAGTCAAGAATCTTGTTCGCCTAGTTTGTCTGGAGCATCACCACTTCAGTCCGAGATTAAACCAAGACATTCAGGATTCTTTGAAGAGGTCCTTGTATGGCCAGTCATTGTTAGTTTGCATACTAGCGGACTTTATCCCTTTCATAACTAGGGCAAAACGATTTTAGGAAATTTTTTGGGTCTCCTCTTGGTCGCCCATACATACTTCTGTTACCTAAACGCTTCATTCAAACAATCGCAAAGGCATCATACAGTTGTTTAAAAAAATAAAAAGTCGGAAAAACCCTCAAACTACCAGAATTTTCCGGTTATTTTCATATGTACATTTATACATTAACTCACTGTTAGTTCTGGATTTCAAGCATGGATAGCCCAACGGTCACTGTTTTCGCAGTGTTCACCCAAGCGCTCTTCCAGTGGAACACCTAAAAACGTCTTGCTCCACCTAAAAACGCCTTGCTCCGCATTCCTTTGATTTTCTACCTTCGCTCTCCTATTACTTGTTTGGAATTAAACAAAATGTCCTTTCTTCACCTCTAATACAGGTCTTTTCAAAAGTTTCACGTCAGTTTCGCTCCAGCGCTGTTCCACGAAGCAGAAATTGATGTTGCGTGCAAATTCGCATCGAAAGAAGAGCGCTTGACGATTGCAGGCTTTTAGCATGGTTTTTGCATGATTCGGGAGCTATTTAAGGAGAGTCTCGTCGTCAATTCCGAGTGCAATTGTGACAAAGCCATTAAACGTCGTCGATCTGCATCTTCAGAAGAGTCTTCTTTATTTTGACTCCACCTGACTTTAACACAGCTCAGGCTAGTAGCTCAGAATGTCATTTTTCCGTATGTCAGCACTATCAACACAGCAAAATTAGACCATGTTGCGTTCATCTTAGAACTATTTTGGGGTTTGCAAAGCAAAAAAATGGAAATTAAGGATTTCGAGATATTTTATAAGCGTTTGATCAAATTTCTTGCTAGGAATATAGTATTCTCTTCAATTCATTTCTTTGTTTTCACTATCCTGTTACCCTTTTTTTCCTTCCTCCTTCATCTTCTCACGTTTTTACTACCAACTCTAATATGAAGCGTAAATGCTGCTTGAAGAAGATTAGCGTCTAGTAGTGCATGAGCAGGATTGTTCTCCCACCTATCTCCCCATGATCATGAACTCTATGTCACTAGCGTTCTTATTGCTTTCCACGAGCTTTTGTCGTTGTTCAGAAAATTCCAGAATTTCTCCACAGACGATTTTTATACGTATTGACAAATATGTGCCACTACTAAGCTACTAGGTACTACCACATACTTTTTATACGCCCCACATGCAAAACCATGGAACCCCTACAGCCAATTCCCTGACAAGTTATTCGGGGAAACCGCTAGGCATGACAGACAAACGTCATTGAGGTTTGCGAAGAACGAGGGAAACGGCGAGGACATGCGGCTGCGGGCTGGCGAGCAGGTTCTCCCCCACGGTGGCTAATACTCGTTTAGCTGGCGTTACTTGATAGTTTTCCACATGCGTTTCGGCTGAAGTTTCTGTTCGCTTCTGTTTTCCAACCTGTTTTCGCGTCGCTGATTTTTTCTGATAGCATAAATTGACCGCTATTCTCATACATCAAGAGAATTTCTAATAACAGAGCTTTTCCCATGGAAAAATGGTGCTAGTTATGGTGGAGAAAATCCGCAAGTACATGCACGCACCCACCAGAGATGGATAGCAATTCAACTTCAGCTATTCAACATTCAGTCACGTGGAAATTTTCTGGACGAATTCCCCCTTGTTTCAACAGAAATACCTAAGTAACCAACGCTGATTATAACCAACGACTTTTGGATCAAACAGAGTGAGATTTTCACGAAAGTTCCTTTCAAAATGAAAAGGACAGCGAGCTTAGGATGATGTTAACCAGTTCTAGACTTGCCGTTATCTTGGTAATACCTTTGAGAGAAGAGTTGGGTTCAAGCATGACAGTTCCTCGATTCGGGAGACAAACTCCAAAAATCTTATTATATACTCAAACGGGAATAAAATGAAAGACGTTGCGACTAAAAACCTCTGGTACACATGTTCTCTTAGACAATTATCCAGGAATTCCTGCGCACACGTTGTTCTGGCGGGATTGGACAGTGCACTGGTACTTGTAGTGGCTACCTTGAAGACTACGACTCTTCTTTCTTTTCGTGTAGCACTGTATTGGTTTCCAGTGTTGGAACATTCGATTTCTCCATTTATTCGAAATCGAATATTTTAGCCTTCGAATATCGAATGCTTCGAATGAATGAAAAACTCGAATGTCCTAACACTGGATACCAATATATGCTGTAAAAAAGAGAAGGTGAGCTTCAGGGCTTTCTCATTCTTGAACATATGGATGTTCAAATTGTTCCCTAACTTGTTAATTAAAGTCACGAAATTATTTGGTTTTTATTCGGTCCCAAGTATACAGAATGGGGGTGAATGTAATGAAAATTTGTGAAGTAAAAAGTCATACAAACTGTTTCTCAGACAACTGTGCTGCGTTAGTTTTAGTTAAACTGAGTATAAAAGTTAAAATGGGTCTAATCAGGATGCGTTCATTAGAGTGGCTATCGAAACACGATGAAACTGCCATGGTTGCAGGGGAAAAATTGAAGAAAATTGCCATATTCTTTGAAATTTATCGGGAATATTCGGACGGAATTCTCTGAAGGATCAGTGATATCCTGAGACCAACCGTATCATTTTTTAAACTATAGATATAACTCCAATGCATGCAAGAACATATCGTTCATGTCTTCGGGGATTCCCGTAGATGTTCTAGTGTCTGCACCAAACCTTAAGTATTGGCTAGCTCCACTGTACAACAATTTCAGTGAAATTTTACAATCGCAGATTCTAAACTTCTTCGGATTTTAATGAATCAAAATTACAAGCCGCCCTCGTGGAACCTGTGCGGCACCATTACTATCTCTGAGTTCGTTTAGCAGATGTGAGATTGCCCTGGATCTGGATTGCGCTAAACTGGTCCTGCTCCATCACCTAGCCAGGGTTACTGGGAAACGAAGTTGATTACGGCTTGGAGCTTGTGTTAGGTGACACACTACAAGTCTTTTTTTATCACTTCTTTCTAGACCACACCAGTTTCTGTCTTTTCACAAGAAAATACTCGTATACGAATGCCACATATTCTTCTATAGAATGTTCTGGATCCTTTGAGGAGATCCATAGAGGTTTTTTGTTTTTCTATGGAGTTCAGAAGTATTTTCTGGACGCAAAATTCACTACAAGTCGTCTCTCCCCTACATTGCGCCACAATGGGCATGAATGCTTGTTTCGTAGGTGCTTATACAGGGTGGTCCACTTGAAAGGTGACGTAAAAACCGTCCACAACTTTGCACCAATTCATTTAAATAAGGAATATTTACTTTCTTTAAGTAAAGAAAGAAATTCTACATAGCATCTCGCACATCATATTCAAAGTGACGCTCTTGAGCTTCAATGCGAGCATCTAATATCTTCTGAAAATTCTTGAAAATGCGCTCACTCATTTATTTCGTCCTTTGCCTTCACCAGAGCTCTTCTCAGTAGATCCAGTGACTTGCATTTAAAAGAGCTCTTTTAAATGCAAGTCACTGGATCTACTGAGCTCTTTTCTCTTTTAAATTTAAAAGAGCAAGCTTTTTGCTCCAAGATCGACTAGACAGCAAAACTCAAAGGATTGAGATCGGGCGAGCTTGACGGCCAAGCTCCTTAGTCCAGAAATCCGGAAGATTGGTCTCACAGCATTCTAGTGTTTTCCTCGCTGCGTGGGCTGGTGCCCAATATTTTTGCAAGATCCAGTCGATGTCCTTGCCGTTTTCTTTGATTCAAGGAGTAAGCGCATCTTTCAAAAGAATGAATTTTCTATCTCCCGTCACACTTCATGTGGACCAACCTGCTAGTGCATTATGAAAAGCGAAGTTTTCAAAGCTATGTGTGGACAATTCGGAAGAGCCAACCGAGAACTGAGCTGCATGCATGCCATTTTGTGCTCCATACGTACGTGCGTTGAAAATCTGTGAACTTCTGGCTACTGTTTGGCTTGTTTTTCTCTGGCATCCGAGTTTTCGCGGATGCTTTATACATGTTTTACGTTGAATGATTCGCATGGTACATATATCCATATAATAAATTGAATTGAATTAAATCAATCCAATGCCTGATAATTTCCATTTCCTCTGCAATCACTTTATTATCCATATGTCTGAAACTGTTTGGGACATTATGTGAATTGAGCTCGTAATGTCTATTAAATGTCGCCAGACTCCAGCTGGAGTGGTGACATCCTGCGTCGCGGTGCCGGCGTCATCGCTGCAGCAGAAAGCAACAAAAATCGATATGTATCTGAATCGATATCGTTCCAAGGTGTTATATCTGACGTGAAGTACAGTGTAGAGCGCTAAATACATGGGGGAAACAAAAGCTCGGACGCAGCAGAGTCATAAAAGGACAAGTCAATCGGTCCAGTAGCTGGGGTCCTTCCCCCCCCCGGACTTTTTACGGCCCTTCTCCAAAATTTTCACCAACAACTTCAAGCAGGGTAAACAAATATTTCCACCCGGAACTACGTGTCCTCTACAATGAAAGATGTCGTCATAGTGCATCTCTAAATTTCAAGTGCCCATCTGGCATTCTCAAAGAAACTCATTTCAGTTATGAACAAGTTCTAGTACGTGCACTTCCGTCGAAGTTCGATAGCCCTTGCTTTTCAGGCGAAATGTTCTATGGTAGAGACGCATGAATGATTCATTACGACTTTTCGCGCATTTTAATTCTGTTTTTGGGAACATCTTCTGATTGCTGTTTTGCATAGTAATTGCACCGATGTTTGCAGGAATCTTCCATTTCAAAGAGGAGTCGGAAAAGCTTCAAAGAACCCTAGAAGTAGCTTGGTGGTGGTGGTTCTCGGCATTCTTCTTCCACAGAAAAGAAACAATTGCAAAAGGAACAAAAAAAGTACAGATATTGACATATAGAAAATGTAAACCGAGAAAAGCAAAAGTATCCCATTACCACGACCTGCGAACCCGGACAGCAGGACTCTTCTGAGTATCGGTTAAATCCTGACGACCAGAATTACCTTCAGAGAATGGAACCGTTCGAAGTTTATCATTGCCAGTAAAAGTACCTTTTAAAAGTACCTTTTTTCCGGACCGTATTCCCAGAATTTTCTCGCACTTATTACAATCCAATCTGGCTAATGGACCACTTTTTCACCTTTTAGAGATGAGAGTAGTACAGTTTCCCCTTATGAGATGGGATTCACAAAACGACAAACGAAACCATCAATGGTTAGCCTGATTGGTTATCGCATAGACTACGTAATGTCAAGAGACGCAGGACGCGAAAGATGGTTAGCTGGCCTGGTTTTGCTTGGTCATGCTTTCATGAATCCTAGCGCTAAAGTACAGTTCACGGAGTGACCGAAATTACTCGTGCACTTTTGATGCTCTAACTAGGACACCAATTGGAAAAAGACGAATTTTCACAAAATTTTATTGACGGCTCAAAACATCTTGTAAACTCACTAGACTTCAAAAAAGCTCCCATCGGCAGAAATTCTGGCTCTCAATGTCTTCTCAACAATGCTGCACATGCGTGTCGCAGGTAGTCTTCCGTCATTTCGTTCCAGAATTTTTCGGGGTTCTATCAGAGAATACGAATTCTTACGGCGGATATAGATAGCTTCCCACTTCAACATCGTCCACTGGGTAAAATCCATTGGGTTTGAATTTGGGCTGTGCAGAGGCCATTCTTTACGCGGTTTCATGAGAGTGGTGAGGGTATGTAGAAGTTCAGTTTCTCTCACATAATTTTTTCCTTGAAACTTCAACTTATCGCAACCTCTATGTATAGTCATATGGCGCATGGATCTTCACCGATTTCTGTCGCTCCTGCACCAACCAACCTTCACTTCCTTGGGCGTCTCTCACGTGCCTTAGCTTTGGAGAAGAGGAACTATGCCTGAGGGCCTGCGCCAGCCCGAGAAACTTCTTTCAAGGAATCCCGAACTAGGCAAACCTCTTATGTTTGCATCGAAAATGAGGTGCCACGAAGAATATGCAGCTCTTGACTTGATTGACGGATGCGGGATCTGGTCCAGGAGTTTTCACTCTTTTATGTCTCCGGCTCTAGGGATCTCGGAAAACGTCTCTCTAGCATTGGTGTCTCGGCCCAACCCCGTTTAGGACCTTTTCTGGACTATTCCACCTTTTCATGGGTGAATTTGAGAACATTTCCGTAAACTATGGCTCGAAGCTTATACATTTCTATGAAGTTCTTTGCTACATTTTCCTGACGTTTCACCCTCTTTATCTGTTTCGAGAACTTTAATTTCTCTACCTTACCAGTTATCCAAGGGTTTGTCCCTTTTCATTGAATGAGCAAGGATTACTCGCTTGTTTATTGTAGCTTCAATAGTAGACAAGTATAGAATACAGCACCTCGGATGAGCAGATCAATCAAATAACAGTCTTGGACATATGAGGGAACAAAATCTCAGGAGAGTGCAGACCCTGAGCGTGGAAAAATGGCGCAGAGAGTGTGATGAGCAAAAAGGAGCGTCAGACTGGTCCATGAGAAAGGCAACGAAACAATATGCGCCGCTCTCGCCGTAACCGATGTTTTCTGCTAGTTATGCTATATCTAACAGCTTTCCTACCTTTTTAAAGAACTTTCAACCAAATGGGGAAGAAAACTCCAAGAAATGGCACTGCGGCTGCAGATGAAGCCAAGCCCAGCACGCGCGACGCGGTCGCGCGGCGTCCTATGGGCCGCGGATGGGCCACCGCCACAGGTGTCCATTGTACGTACATCGATTGCATGATAGCATCTGAATACAAAGAAAACTACACACTTCAAGGTAAGTTATGTCATAGCAGTACTAAGGCTAGACATTACAACAATAGGAAGTCTAACCACGACAGTGAGGACATGTGTCATTGTGTTTATTACCCTTTACAGATTAAATTTTCTATCATTTAATTTTACTTAATTAGTTATTTATTCGCAGAATCTGTTCAACTTTTGTCCCTAAGATCCCTCATCAGACGGAAAATCCTAGGGAGTTGTACAGGTGAAATGCTGCAAGCTCGTTGTCCTGGACTCTTTCCAGTTTTTAGACCAGCTTCATGGGAATGAATAAGTAGTAGACCAGTTACAGTGACTCACGTAACCTGTCCTATTGTTGTTCATTGTTTCGCTTCAGGGGGTTTTCGACTGCGGGAGACATTTCTAAGTGATAAGGAGGGGAATAATTGTACATAGGGGACCGGTGTTGGGGGCTAGATAACTCATTGTAAGAGGTGAGGAAAAATTCAGGATCTAGGCGAGGTAAAGAACATGCTAAGCGATTCGAATATACGGGTGTTATTAGATGATGAAATTTTGCTGATTCTGTACAGGAGTATCATCTGAAAAATACAATACAGAGGGTTAAGGGTTCGCATTTTTTCGGTGGGTCCACAAATCCACGTTGGTCACCGGTAATTTTCACCTTCCTAATCTTAACTAACAGCATCAAAATCTGCAACAGAATAAGCTTCTTTCATGGCGAGACCGCCACAGTTGAGAGGAGGGGCAGCGCGCTGAGCGGGGGGGGGGGTGGAATGCGTTAGCCAATTTCAAAAATTAACTTTTGAAATGGTTAAAAAAACCAGGGTTAGTTTATTTTAAGTTTCTGATTTTCACTGATATTCTCTGGATATACGATTCTTATAATTTGAATTCAGGAACAATTCTTTAATAACTCTGCAGCTGAAAATTCCGGATTTAATAACACTGCTAGTGAAAAAAAAACAAAAATCCAAATCCCTAAGGTGAAGGAGACTCCAGTTCCCCCCCCCCCCCCGTTCTGTCTGTGTCTGCCACTGTCTTGCACCTGTGTGATCAATGCTTTTACCTTGTTCACCTCAAGTTCATGAAGTCATTTTTAAAAGAATCACCGAATTTCAATGCGGTATGTAGCCCCTGATCTTTTTTAAACTGGATGCTGACGATATTCTTTTTGATTTCTGAGAAACCTTGCCCGGTGGATGGCTGTCTATAAATAGGGCACCGGAAATTGAACATTTGATGGAAAACAAGTGACGTTTGCAACGGGACAAGTGACATTTGCAATGGGAATGTCCGAGTAGTTTAAAATTTCTATAATTAGTACTTTCCAGTTGATATGTTTTGAGGTTACCTTGCGATTTTTCCTAGGACAGCAAAAAGAAACGTTTTTAGCTCGAATATAAGGCGAAGATGGAGGTTATCAGGTCTATTCTTAAAAAAAGAGAAAGCACCGGTACCGTGTGCACGCTGTTTCTGCCATTCGTCAAGCTGCAAAGACCGCAAATCAGCGTTGCATTTCCTGGAGACGTTGACAGCTTTTAATGTTCTCCAGAAACAAGATCGTTTTTTCAGCGTCTGCGACATTCTTTCCTTTGCCGGAAGGTGCAACGTTGATCTATTGTAGTCTTAAGTGATTCTTCCTGGAACCATTGAAGTTCTACAGTTGCAGTAATCGAAGAGTAGCGAGAGTGTTCAGGGGGCTGAGGAAAAACCCATGAGAAACGCTAGAATTCTCTTTCTTTCTTTCTTTCTTTCTTTCTTCCTTTGTCTCTCTCTCGCTCTCTCTTTCTCCCTCGACTTACTCTATTTTCCATCTAGTTTACTTGCTTATAGGGCAATTAGTAGATGCGTAGTAGATGCGTGCGTTCGACGCGCGTGCGTCTACGCGATGAAGGATTGTCGCGTTTCGACGCAGCTCAGCATTTACGGCCTAGCCACGACCGCGCTTCAGGTTATATATGCCCCGTTGACCGGTCTTTCACAAATGGATGCGTGCGTCTGACGCGCAGATAACGCACGCACCTAGTCTGATTTGTTCCTATATAGGCTTGGCCCCACTTTGCACCAAAGCTCACTCCCATGACATCCTGAAACCTACGTACCCGGGAACTCTCAATCTGGCATCACCCTGTATTTTTCAATATCTGGTAGAGGCCTCTGGCCTTAGCCTTAGCTATCTCGGTCAACTGGTCCTGCACTATTTACACCGTGAACGTTATCGGCGATGCGTGCAAATGGCGGTGACATTGTGCCAGCCGCTTGGCGAACTAACGAAGGTTGCGATGGAGAGCCATTCGTAAATGGAAATCAGTGGTGACCTTGTTGATGGTGGAAGTGATGGCTTTTTAGCGTGGCTACGGGAATTGCTCCACCCCTGTCACGGATTCACTTTTCCTGCTGTCCGCTTGGAGGTTCCATGTTCAAATTTGTCCGGAGCATTTTCCCGTGCATTCAGGCTGTATTTTCACGCCTTCTTCATGCGTTTTCAAAAAGGGGGCGGGGGGGGGGGGTTCTCTAATTGTTGTGCCCATGGGTGGTCCTTTATAGCACGCTAAACGTTCTAGTTATTAATATCTTACAGTTATGCCCCGTATGTTTAGATATGTCCATTTTTATCGGAACAAAAATCTAAACAAGTGAAAATAAACAAGCAAGTAAATATAGTGAATGAGCAAACATGTACGAATGGTCCTATTTTCCCATCTATGTATAGATGGAGAACAGCAAACAGCCACGCAGTAACCTATTCTTTTTCCCTCGAACTAAAACCTCCCGCGTGACCCCGTAATTGGAATACCATCGTTTTAGTTTCCTCATTCCATTTTACGAATTCTCTGCAAATTGATGAGCTACTACGCTGAGCATGTATGTTCCATGAGATAATCTTGGCAGTGGGAGTCAATTTTGAGGAGCTGTTATTGTACGAATGTGTTAATGGTAACGTTGGAAATGTTTTGTTGTTTGATTGTATTCGCTTCCAGGGTCTTAAAGTATTCTTGCTGCTAAATTAGTAAACTCATACACAATTACAAAGACAGAAAAGAGAAAAAAATATGAGAAACAATAATTCCTCCAGAAATTTAAACTTTGGTAATAATTACTTCGTGATTGACATCTTGTTTTCAGGGTCTATATGCATCATTTGGATTACCCAGGGTAAACGCGTTAATACAGAGCAAATTTACCCATTGTTAACGTGGGCGCCTACACTTTCGCCCTGGATAATATGGGCGCCATTAATATTACCCAGGGTAAAAATGTTGACGCCCGTAACGATGAGTAAACTTGTCCGGTGGTAACACATTTACCATGGGTAATCTCCGTGATGCAAGTGGCCGCTTTAGCTCCGCAAGAACTAAACACAGCAATGACTTTGATTGGCATAGACGAGCTTCTCTGTTTGAAAATCACTGGCGAGATTTTTGAAGGGAGTGTGATGCATTAGACCTGGAAAAGGGGTGCGGCCAAGCTCTACAACTGGTCGATCCACCGAATCGACCAATGGCAGGGCCTGTTAGTGCCGCCCACTCCGGGTACAGCGCTCCACACCCTTTTGAAAGCATTCCAAGAGATGCTCTCGCCTTTATAATCAGGCGAGTTTTCAGGAAAGGGAGAAACTATATTTTATGCAAACCACAGCGATTACCAGTCGTGGTGAAAAGAGCAACATATTTTATTTTTGTCTCACATTTTGTTGGGAAAAGTCATCTATACTAGGTGAGCTGAAGGCCTGGGACAATTGGAGAAAAACCCTGAATCTCGCCATGGATCTCATCCTTATGATGCATAATATTGTCTGATCACGCTGTTATTGCGTAGACAAAATAACATCTTCACTACGTGTTCAATTAACTATTTATTGTTTGTTTATTTGATACCTCAAGAGGATCTGCTGGAATATACCTATTGTTCTACCTGCCATGACATCGAAAACTCATATGAGATAAATTTTTCCAATTTTTACCTAGTGGTCCTAGGAAAAGGACGACTTTTTGTGCACTCAAGGACATACTTCATGCCGAGTATAGCCTGTGTAGCTGTCGCACTAGTAAGGCACCGCCCACAATACTTTGCAGGCAGCTTGGCTCACCTTTCGTTCATATTTTTAGCGAATCTTTGTGTGATATTGATTTTGATGCATATCGATTAGCAGTGACCGCTGTCGCGGTGACGGCGACGATGTCAAAGCCTAATCGATAGGTATCAGATTCGCAGCTGCAGGGTAGGGGCGACTCATGGTGCTATGCTCCACGCAGAGTATAGCAACAGCCTTATATATCTCTCTAAATTTAACAGTTTTAGGTTAGATGTTTTCTTCGAAAGTAACTAGTTGTCTTGCTGTTTTGTACTTGCTCGCACGCAGCTCGACCTCCCATTACATACGCATTTCTAGTCACCCATCCTTTGGAATGTCATATCAGTTTGATTTTTATGAAATAGTGGAACGCAGACGAGTTTGCTTTCGCACATCGTCGTCGTCATGATGTCATTAGCACTTGTCACGATGTCTTCGATGACCCACGTTACGGTATATGAGTTTTCGTTGGCCGATGAAATGTGAGATATGACTCAAATTCCGGTTATTTGGTGATCCGGTGGATGTTCCTGTCGGTGGTTTCTTAGGTGAAGAGCACGCATCTCCTCCGGTAAATCTACCACAGAGTCATTTTCGGCGAAATGTGCAATTATAAATTCCTCATATAATTTCTGGATTCCAAGTATGCCCTCTCCCACCCTCCCCCTCCCCTCGCATGGCGTTGCACGAGAGGGCCAACGCACTCCTGACTGTCCGGTGACGAACTCGCTCATTCGCCGAATTAAACTACAACCAGAGTTGCGCAGCCAGCATCGACAGTCGTAAACCGCCCTTTTTGCACTTTTTATTTGCCATCTCTGGAATGATACACCTGATTAGGACACGTGCGTAGTGGCTGCCGCCCATCGAGCCATTTATAGAACGCTGATCACGGGATTTCACACGTTTGCATCCTTTTCACGGACAAATTTTTCCAGAAAACTCCGCGCCATTTGCTGGTTGTCACCTTTCTTCAGTTACTTTTTGCCCGAAACACGCTACAATGCGTTTCCAAGTGCAATCACATGCGCTGTTGAGCAGCATTGAACCGATTCGTGCGCATGTCGTCGTGGTGTCTGACAAAGGAACGTTCGGGAAGGTTTGCGAAGAACGTGGGAGGAGATAAATCTTCCTTTTTGCCTGCCTTTGTTTCCTCTTTTGTCGCATTTTCTCGAATTCTCGTTGACAGGTACTTATGCAAGGTTAAGGTTACCCGAAAGACTTCGGTAGATTCCGAAGTGTTACTAAAGCTTTGAATGATATGCTGTAATAATAAAATTGAGGCAGTAAATAACCAGGGTCGGATTGGGTCATTAGAAGACTGGCATTTCCCATGGGTAGAAGCTGGGTAAAGACGAGGTCACGCATTGCTAAGCACGTTGATGGGTAGCGGTTATAAAGACGAGGTCACGCATTGCTAAGCACGTTGATGGGTAGCGGTTAAAGGGCAAATTTGGATACGTTAACACGTTTACCATGGGTAATCTCAATGGCGCATCCAGGGCCGGGATGCATCATTGGGTTTACCTCGGGTAAAATGATAGCGCCCCCTACTTTACCCCTTGCTTGGCACTCACCCAAACACTTACCCCGAAACGGTCAACCAGTGATCAAGAAGTTTACTTTCACTTCAAGAGGTAAAGAACCGGGTAATTACCTCATACCTTATCTCATGGCTTGCGGGTGAACTATGCGATGAATGCTCAAAAGAAGCTAAATTTTGGGGTTAAATACGATTACCACGGGTAAACTCAATGATGAATGCCAGCCCAGGCCCAAAGGTACTAGCGGCAAAAATATACCGTCGCAAAGAAAAATCACACTTTCCTACCGGTGCAGTAGAGCTGCGAATACGTTCAAGACAGAGACATCACATACTGAACATCAGCACCTCTTCCGGACATCTCCGACTGCAGTGTCACCTGCCCTCAGCAGGGCATTCGCCTCCATACTCCTCTAAATACATGATCAAGGGTATTACAAACCTGGACTGTGAAGGTAGCTGAGGATGACGTGGTGGTGAAGATGGTTGTGCACCTTTACTTTCCATCGAACTTATTCATCATGAGGAGAAGATGCTCATGTGAAAAAATCCGAGTGGAATTAGTGCGCTTTCCAATAAATTTCGCCTATTTTCCACCAAAATATTTCCCGAATTCGTCCAAAATATACACGTGAATCTCCAGAAAATGAGAGAAATCTGTTGGAATTAGCAGCGAAAGTTGTTGGGGGTTCATATGCAATTATAGCGGGATTATTTATATGCAGAAAACAAATTTACAAACCTTTTTGTAGGTATGATAAGTGGAATATTTGGAATTTTTACAGGGAAAGTCGCTTCCGAAGATGAAAACGCAATGAAAGTAAGTAGTGAGAAACGAATTTATTAAAAGGATAAACGAAAAATACGCAGAAAGCGCTGGAATTTACGTGCAGTATGGACTTGAGCGAATTTCGCTTTTTTTTTTGTTAATTCCAGTACATTCTGCTCGAATTTACACGGCGTGCAAATTCGAGGAGGCTTGCTTATCTTTGGCGTAAATTCCAGCGGATCCTATTGTTTTTACCGACCACTGCATGTTATGGTTAAATTTTTCTTTGTTTTAGTTCTACGCCTTTTCTTGGCTTGCACACCTTGGAGTGTATCAGTAACTAAGTAAGAATAAATCCACAAAATTGCCAAATTTGAACAGGTTTCACTTATCTTTTGTGTGTTTGCTTCGGAAAAAAATTTGCGAGGAAGATAAATGAAGAATAAGCAAAATCTGCTCGAATTTTTTTTTCTTCACCTGAGCACAAGATGAGTAGGCGATTATGGGTTTAGTACTCGAATGCTAGGAAGCCGGAATGTACTTCTCATCTCATGCATATCTTCGTAATAGTGAATTAATCACAAAATCTGCTAGTTCCTGCATTTTATTTTCAAAGGAGAGAAATGGCAGGTCTAGATGTCCTATGCCCTTCCGAAGCCGTTCCAGAAGATATATACGGTTTTCACTCAATTCCAGATAGCTTTGAGGCTTTGTTCTCCGCTATAGTAAAAAGCTCAGTGCGCGACAGCCGAACTTCACTCTTTGCTTGCAAACTTCACGAAGATGCGATTTTTGCTCATCTCTTTCATTTTTTTCGCTCTGTTTGATTTAAGTACGTAGCCCCTTTTCCTGCGCAGCATTTCCTTTGTCCTTTGTTGTTTTCTCTGTTCATCTATCTTCTTTAAAATTCATTCTTTTTCATTTGTGCGTAATGCTGTCCTTCAGAAGATCCATGAAAAATTACATTCCAAAAACTACTGGTCTGCACTCACAGTCTGACCGAAACCGACTAGAGCAAAAGTGATAGATGTCCTTGAACTAAGCCTTTGCCGTTGTTTAGGCTTAATCTTTCTGAAAAAGAACTTCCAACAATAGAACCCCTAACAATAGAAGCAGCAGCGATTTTTATCACTTGGCAGAGCGTTGAACAATGGCTGGGCAAGAAACGAATGTTTTCCCAGTAAGACGAAAAACGTCACTGCTACCTTGTTACTTTGCGCCTTTGTTCCCTGCAATCTTCATTGTGAGGTTTGTGCTTTTGAACAGCAATTCATAGACTTTTCTCAAGCAGAAAAAACTGCTCTCATCGCTCTTGACCTTTGTTTTTTTTTCTGCCGGACCAGTTCTGGATGTTCTTTGCAACTGCTTCTGTTTGCTTGTGGCGGTAACGAGTATGAGAATACCCTGGCATGACATCATCCTTCCGATGGGCAGGCGGCTTCAAGGCGATCCGTTCGATTCGTATTCAAGAGGTTCTCGTTCCTTCACTGTTTTCAAATGATGTTTAGAAGTTCATTACATCGTAACACAATAGTTTTATCATGCGAATGGGAGCAGATTATGAAACTGGTTCCATTTGTGTTGATTACAGAAGAGAACTGCGAGTTTCTATAAAGTTACTTCTTCTCGCGAGAAATTTCTCTCGCAGATGGCGGTCTTTTCCAGGATGCGCTTTTTTCCTGCCTCATTGTGAGGCAAGTGCTTGAAGAAGACGATTGAAACGTGCATGATTTTTGCACTGATCTGAACAAAAACGGGATAAGATTAGGAAACGCTGAAACGTTTTCTAGAGGTTTTTCTTTCTCTGTATTGCTCTCAATCCGAGAAGCGTCCTGGAAAAGAAGTGCCACTTCTCCGAGAATAGAGGAATTTTGATACTCCTCCTTGCCAGCAATACTTCATAAGGATTCCGGAACTATTGATGATGGGTAGACGAAAGAATGGATAGTCACATAAACGCACGCAAATATTTGATGGTGCGGTATATAATATTCTGCCCGTGTAATATTCTGCCCAAGATGCAAGATCCTACAAAATTCTGTGAGGTACTAAATCTGGTACAAGCCACCAAAGCTCGAATAGGGAACCAGGATTGAGGGTTTAGCAAGAGGACCACAACGAAAAAGGTGCATTCATCGTTTTTTGGTCTTCTCACAGCGAAATTCTACCTTCGTAGGTAGACTTTGAACAAGTCACCTTTGCTCGAAGAAAAACCATGAACTTGGACGCATAAGAATTTATTAGAGCTCAGATTCTGCCGAAGTTTCATATGTCATTACTGTTTTTGGGAACATCACTGCAGGTCTATTCTTTCTGGAAAGTTTTTATTTGGTCGGACCGCATTTTTACAGCAATACCCTAAAAGTATCATAGTTCTACAACTCGTTTCTGCACTCCCAATTGCAATCATTTCTGTAATTGCCTGTCCGAAATGGTGAACACATTGTGAGGCTGTAGATGACGACTGCGTACTTCGCGATGTTCTCAGTTAACTGAATCGATAGAGAGATTCACAGCTTGTGATTCTGGAAAAAAGGGAATGTACGGGGAAATTCTAATATATTCTTTCTGTACAAAGAAAGTTCTTATCTTTGACACACTAGGTCCGCATCAACCCTGTCAAAAAATTCAGTCAAAGACATTGTCTCACTTTTGGATTTATTTTGAGCACTTATCATCAGAAAAATCACCAGGCAACATTGATTGCAATGGTATACACATTTTCTCACAGGAAAGGTTAAAAAAAACCTTTTCTAAACCCCATTTTTGTGGAGAGTTACAGAAGTTCGTTGAGACAGCTACCACGAGGAGTTGCGCTGCCATGGTGTGCTGCAACTCCACAGCTCCCTGTGGTAGTTGTCGCCACAGGCACACGGAACTCTCCGAGAGAAAGTGATCCAAAGATGGGTTTTTCGATAGTTTTCCGACGAAATATGTACACCGTTGTGATCAGCGTTGTCTGAAGATTCTTCTAATTTTAAAAGCTAAAAATCGGTTCTGAGGTGAGACACTGCATTTCATGGACGGTTTAAGGAAAACTTTATGATTGTGTCCTCTGGATATGTTACTGCAATGTTCTAAAAAAAGTCGGAAAGCAATTCTTCCTGAGAAATAAAAAGATTTGCCATAGTATTGGAATTCAGGGTTCCTTAGGATCCGAGGGATCTTGACTTTTAAATTCTTCCTCGTTTAGAAACTGGCTTCCGCAAACAAACTGCTGCTTTTGAGATCTAGAAATCAGTACAGTTTTACTCCTACATATTCCTAACTTAATGGGTTTTATGCGTTATAAGCCTAGTATACGTAGTTATTAGAGGTGGAATGAGCCAGATTTTCTCCTGATCTCCTATTTTTGCTGCAATGCTTTGGGCTAATTATAGGCATCCATGTAAAAGCTTACACTTTTCGCCATAGTCTTGAGGAGATCCCAGTAATTTTGCCTCTTCTTAGTTTTATGTAGTAGACGAGTTTACTAGGAATAACCCACCGCTGAGCCTCCAGCTGCTCTGAAGGGACGATTCCATGGTTTCATTCCAATGAAAAGCGTTTTTAGGCACCCGAACCCTTATAAAAATCGTGCTTCACCCGGACGAAACACGCCGACGCACGTCATTTGCATGGCGCAAGTTGAATAGAGGCGGCTAATCCGCGTCCGCAATGGCGCGTAACGCAAGCGCACGCCGACTTGCTTTCTGCTGCGCAACCGCATAATTACGTTTCGATGATGCGTAAGAGTTTAGCCGAGGCGAAAAACGTGAGCTGAGCGCTCGCGGGCCAGCGCATCACCAGTCGACCACCCGTCACTCCTCCGTGCGACTAGATAGACCGCTCGACTCGGACAGCCATGGGCGTTCCTGTTTTGTACGGATGTTTTTTGTGCACGAATTCGTCGATGTTTGGTCTTTTTTCGGTGGATCATTAAAAGCTAGTTTCATTTCCACTTTCACGTTTTCATCCAGTCTTCTGAGCGTTTTGCACGAAAGTTCGTTGATGATTTTCACTGTTAGAGCGTTTTTTCATAGTTCCATCTATGATCCCCCGAAGGCATACTCATTTATCCACGAAATTCAGGAAAAAAAGTGGTACTATCACAGCTTGACGCTATTCCGGTGTACAAGTATGTTCTCACTTGAACATCCTGAGATTTTCACCTCTGAATCGATATGCCTTGCTCGGACTCACTTTGTGCCAACGACAATCCAAATCACAGATTAGACACAGAGCAGACAATTAGCATTTTGGCTTCCTTTTTCATTTGAATTCATATGGGCCCAGGAAGTATCGAGATTACAGTGATCCAAAACCGCCCCAGCAGCGCTACATCAGACCAGCAACTGAGTATGTGGACCGTGATATCATTGAAATGTATGGATGCGCAGATACTACAATTTTTCGCAAGGACCGCAGCAGAAAACCGGAAGAACCGACAGGTGACTTGCGATTCTACCGGTTTCCTGCTGACTTTCTTCCGATTAGCTGCTGCGGTACTTCCGAACCACTCCAGCCAGATTCGGAAGTACCGCAGCAGAAAACAATCGGCTGCGTCCTCCCGAAAATTTTTATCTCTGCGTCGCTCGCTTCTTAACCACATGAATGCGATCCCCTTCAGCTGCGGTCCTTCCGACAATTTGTCTGAGTAGTTAGTGCCGTGGCGCAGAAGGTACAGCATAGCAAGCGGTTCCGAACTACTGGGCGCACTCGGCAGCCAGTTCGCCAGGGGCGGAACGGTTGTTTTTTTTTTGCGTGTTGCAAGACTTCTTTTCGTGTTCAAATTTATTTTTTGAGTGAGCTGTCTTGTGAGGTATATGCGTGGACGGTGCGTGCGTGCGAAGGCGATTTTTTTGGGTGGCCCATTAGAAGAAATTCTGAAGATAATTGCATTAAATGATAAGTTGGCACCTGGAAATGCTCCAATTAACTAGCTGAAATACAGCATATATGTACCCCTGGTTTTCTAAAAAAATACTTACGAGAGCTTGCTCGCGATGATTTCTCTTATACTTCATTTTCATTATTTTTTCAAACAGATCCTTAGCTCTGAAGTTGGAATTTTTCTGCGCAGGTGAGGTGTCTTAAAAAGCAGCGTGGCTAATGGGAGACGGGAAGGAAGCAATAATTCAGAAACTCCATTATTGATTGATGCAGAAAGTCAGTCAAAAAATAATAGAATTGAGCAAAAATAGGAATAAAGTTGAACATCGCCTGAACTGCCAAAAAAACTTTGGAAATTTCTTTATTTTGAAAATTTTGTTTTTCTTCACTGGCGGTCCTCTTCAAAGCTTATGAGCTGGAGCCAGGTGGGGGGAGGTAAACAAGCTACGTAACACCCCCTAGAAAGGTCTTTCCTTCCAAGATTTCACTAGCCTCTTTCCACTACTCCCTCTCCTCCCAGAAGATTTCTCAATTTTCTCTGCAACCACCAACGAGCTCATCAAAACATGGAAGTGTCATTACTGCGAGTCTCGCTTTTATTGGTTTCTACCAAAGACCGATTCCGTGTGAGTCGGGCGGGCAGACGTATCAGTTCCGAAATTGAACAAATCGCTTCGCTAAAGTTCAGATGTATGTAATTGCTGGTCGTTGTGAGAAAACGAGGAACGGCGCAATTTTATGACACAATTCCACTGCTGAGTTCGATTAATTTTGCAGAATCACTTCCAAACAGGGTTCGCCTCCGAAGTTGAGAAAAACAGCGAAAGTGAAATGGAGCTTGTTCCAAAGAGAGAAAACGGAACACTGAAATCTAGGAAAATATAAACTAAAGCGAAAGCAATTTGAGAATTAAAGGAAGGTAACCTTCTGCTGAAAATGCAGCAAATACTTGTCAGATATTCATTGGGAGTTGGAGTCACAATTAGCTCAATCAATAAATCGATTAATCATCCGTCTCGCAATTTAAGTATAGTTCGTTCCAAAACAATAGTTGAGTAACCGTGCGGATAATCTGCTTTTCTCTCATTCCTCTCTAATTGCTGCACACTTTCTGGCGTTGTATTTCTCTCTGCTGTCTTTCCAGCTGTCGTCCGTAGTGAAACGCATTATAGAAAAAAATTTCGAGGCTACGAAAAGTGAAGTTTTTAGGAATCTAAACTATTATACCTCAATTTCTGGAGATTCCTTCTTTTCTATGATGTTTTCTGCTGCCACCTAGTAAAATCTCCACGCATCCTGCAATGTCCTCCCCTAGATCAATCCAGTGATCAGTTGGCCAACGCCATGCTGCAGCCGTACGTAATTGCAGACGAAGTCACAGATGCACTCCCCAAGCTACCAGACTAAACTTGCTTCCTTAGACGCATGAGTTTGGGTCAAGTTCAATGCAGGAGATTATTCTACAAAATGCAACATATGAGCAGTATGTAGTGATCGAACAAGCTTACACAACGGATTTATAGTTTCCAGTTTTTTGGATTCTTTAGATAACTAGTTCGAGAACGTTTCCACCGGAGGGTTTACTTTGAAGCCTTTTACTATGGACCAAGAACAGCTCTATGAGCTATTATACTTGCCTATGTTGGAGTATACCTACTTGAGATTAATTTGATGTGATCAGTTTCCTTTTATCGTTTTTTCTCTTTTGACCTGTTAACTTTCTCTTTTATGCTTTGGTTTCTGATTTCTTCCATTGGAATGTGGAACATCAGTCACTTATTTGTGCAGTGCAGGTCACTGCTACATCTCGCTCTGTGCCTGCAACAAAATTGTTTACTTCGTTGTGGGTAAAGAAGCTATCATAACAGGGACGGCTGAACTATGTAGATGTTTTGAACTTATGCCCTGCCTTGGATATGACGAACTCTCGTCCTATGTTATTTTCGACGGGGTTTCGTGTCTTTCCGGATACCTAATTAGCGACAACGAAGACGAAACGAAAGCTCATCCATCTTTATGCTGGTAACTGTTTGTAACTTAGAATCTAGAACTTGAACTTGACTTACTGATTCACTCTACCATGTCTTTTTTTCTCAGAAAAGGCGATTCTCATTGAAACCGAGTCCATGTGCACGCAAAATTTATTATGCCTGCGTGAAGTGCCCGAGGTATTTTCAAGGGTTTTGTAGATGTTGTAGATGTGTTGTGTAGAATGTGTTTTGAAGCGAAGAGACGTTTCTCTCAAACATTCTTCATTAGAATCTCGACGCAAATTATCTAACGTGAACATGAATCATACGCTTCTGCACTCTCTTAAAGGTAGCACCCACGATAGTCTTCATCTCCGAAATTTTGGAAGTTTTGGAGTCTGGACGATAGTCCCAGTAATCCTACACAAGTTGCACCCCCGTAGGCATCAGCGATCCCAAGATATAACAAGTTAGACTTAGTATTGGTATCCGGGTATGAGATGTGGCGCGATACGAATCGGCTGTTTTCTGCCGCAGTCAATCAGTTTTCCGAAGAAAACGTTTGTTTTCCGTGCTCATTTCCAGAAGTTTTACATTGTAGTGGTCTGTTTGCCCCATGTACGCTCTTTCAGTTGTTATTAGACCGTACATTTTTTCTTTTTCCCAAAACTTTCAAATTTTCAAATATGGTGTGAATTTCTGTTTGTTAGCGCTTTACACCTGACCATAAGTTTTGTTTCGTTTCTTGAGGTATGTCTCTGTGGTAAACATTCTATTTTCCTTTCGCATGTGCTTTCTCTCCTTCGGAAAAGCTGGAAAATTGGTCGATTATTTAGTTGCGCCAAGAAATTTGTTGCCAATGGAGGCAGCCTTATTGATTTCCTTGATCCACTCCACCAGCATAACTCATCCGGCTTGCTATAATGCAGCAAATTTGTAGCATCCGAAGACCATTTTAACGTGAATACTGACAAACTTGACCGCAATATCTATGTTCCTCATAGTCGGAGACCCAAGATCGCTCTAAAATCTGAGTGACAATTTTTTTTCGTGGGTGCTGCCATCAATGAATGCCACCTTTTGTTATGGCTGGCTGTGGAGAAGTTGAGAAATCAGTTGAATAGATCTTGACTTTTGGCTCTTTGGCTTCTATCCAGAAAATTACGTCTTGAATTCCTTGGTGGTTTTTGGTGCCGTTGTTATTTATGCTTTCTGTACTCAGATTTTTTTCAAACGGTAAGATGCGCTGGAGTGGGTTTAAAACTGTAGAATAATGCTAGTATGAATGGAAATAGTCTTAGTTTCCTGGCATTGTAGTAATTTCTATTTTGGAATATAATAATTTGTTCAATGTTTGATTCTGAGCCTCAACAAAACCTCTCAAGTGATAATTCCAACCCAATCTTCTCTGCGGCTCAATGATTTCTCAGTGATCGATCCAGAATTTGTGCTCTGGAAAACCTAGGAATTTCTGCTTTGTACAGCATTGAAAGGGAGATTCACATTTCATGATATGTCCACTATTTCTTACACAACTTCCACTGTTGTGCCCCTAGCACAAGTCACATTTCCAGCATGTTGTTGCTGTCGAAAACCTGTTGACGAGGGGCTTATTGGCATGAAGAAATTACTTAAAAGATCACAGCGTGGAAATTCTTTCCTACTTCTGTGAGCATATTCGCTAATACTACGTTTCTATGGATTAGATATTCTAAGACTTTCAAGTTTTTAGTGCACTCTTCGAACTATCTTTTTTTACGGTTGTAATAATCATGAATTAAATCATCTGGCTTTTTTGGATCCGTGGCTCACCAAAAGTGTTGTCATTAGGACACCACTTCTTTTTCATTTTTAAATTCAGTTCTTCCTGATTTTGCTTGAACTCTTATCATACAATTGTAATTAAAGGCAGTGTCTCACCTCAGAGACAAAGTTTGTCAGTCGAAAGAATGCGAGCCGCTGAGCACAATGATGTACTTTGTTTTTCCTAGAAACGTCGAAAACCCCATAAGTTACGGGTTTCTTTGGCCGAGAATTTCGAAATTCTCGGCCAGTGGACGAGAGAGTTCATTCCGCAGTAAGAGGGTGCGGCATGGTTTTTCAACACGGAAACGTTTGTTTGTTTGATAATAGCTGCTGCTGAGAAGTTCATTTTAAGGTGCAATCTCAGCTTCTCAGCTCCGCTTTTGCTAGCTACGTAGCAAGAAAACTCGTCCGCTCCTGTATCCAATTTTGCCTTAAAAGTAGGGGTTTTTGAAGGTGTTTTCTGACATTAAGCACATCATTGGAATCAGCGCTCCGAGCTGGACCTGAATCTGTGAATATCTCGGCACCCAACATGAGGTGAGACACTGCCTTTAATGCCTTCGTCAGACCTTAACTTTGAGAAACTGTTGCAACAGCGTTGCGCTTGTCATCCGGCTGGGCCAAGGGCCGCGTATATAAGTAAGTAATCCTCCCATGCCAAGATTTGCTGCCAGATGCTATCCTTGAAGTGCTGTATGAGTAGGGTGGTGCTACACCGATGACTGAAGAGCAGACAACAAAGAACTGATTAACTGAGAGTGATGAAATAATTGATGCACGAAAGCAAAGGAAATGAAAGCACAGCTATCTTAAGCTCCTAAGTTTTTGCACTAACCGGTTTCGGGGCTTGAACTTTACCGGAAGTATAGCTTCCTTGGCGCCCCCGAGTCAAAGATCCTTTCATCGGTAGTTCCCAAGGAAGCTTCAAAAGATCTTAGTAATTGTTACCATCAAGATATAGATGAGGCAACAAGTGATAGATGACGAATACATGTAAGGAGTAAGTAAGACGGCAAGATGCTTCCTTAAATATGACCTGTGTATGTTTGCCAGAAAGTTTGCTCCGAATTGGCAGTAAACCGCATTCAATACTTCGCTTCTTCTTAAAATACTTATCATGTTATCGGGTCTGACTTATTAAATTATTATTGTATTATTACTATTAAGTTATTATTATTGTCGTCGTGTTTGGTTTATTAAAGAACCCTGCTGAACATGTTCTCACTTGTCCCTAAACAAAGTTCTCACTTGTCCCTAAACAAAGATGCTGAAAATCAATAAAATCAATGAGGTCAATGAATCGACACTTTTGGGTAAACTTCAGCATATAGGAGGATACCAATAGGTATGTCTTCCGCTAATCCTGAGCAAAAATGATGATAAATCAATAAATCCGGGATATAATCGATATTTTTCATGCAAAATGATTGTCATCCCCGTGTTCAGCATGCTGACATGTCTGCACAGGCCAAATACATATATACAAATTTAGAATACATATATACAGATTATCAATGCTTCGTTATAGTAGATCGAATTCTCTCAATCAATCTCACAGATTTTCTGAAATATATAATGGATTTCAAATAGATAAGCAAATCTATCTGTTGTAATGCATAATTGTAAGCAATTACAACATGTTTGGCTAAGTAACCAAAGCCGTTATCGTTAGTCTAAACAATATAATCTCACATGGAAAGAAACGGTGTACATATTTCCTGCGCAGCTATTAAAGAAATCACCGGAGTAAGGAACGAAGCGATGTGAAATTCCGAGGAGACTGTATACTGTAGAAATTTTGACTCCCATTTGTTATGTCAGTTTGGTTGAGTTTCATTGGCTCGTTTTTTTTTTCAGAAAATTGCCTTTCAGCGAGGCTTGCACCATTTTTCGATGTCTTTTTTGGAGGAGAAAGCTAGTCATGTAAGAGGGAGAGAGACAGGGAGGTTCAGCGTTTTGTTCAGTGCAATTTTCATATCAGGTTGTTGCTAAATTGAATTTGAATTGTCACTCATTGTAACTCTGCTAAAACTGAAGTCTTTACCCCCGAAGAAGGTGTGCTTAGAATCAACACATGTCATCTTTGCCATCTTTAAGCCTAATTTTGATCTCATTGGATTTGTAGCCAAGCTTTTTAGAGTTAGCAAAATCTGTAAGAGTGTCTTGAGCTGAGGTATTTCCACGGGTTTCTCTTCCTCTCAGGAATGAGTCCAACCTGAAGTTGTTGTTACTAGCCTCCTTACGGCTCTTTGTTTAAAATATCTGTAGTAGAACAGCCCGCTGAGTAAGATTTCTAAAGGCGAGTCTCGATTTCCGCTTGCGTCCTTTTCAAGATTGGCTGGAGTGCGAAGGGTGGTCTTGTGGTTTTGTAAAATTCCAGAGGATAATTGGAGGAGAATTCACTTGTTCAACTTTTCCACCGTACCTACCCCTTCCACGACGTCAAATATAGAAAATATAATAATAAGCTCCAAAGCCCCTTTCGAGATACTAAAGACATCCTCTGGGGATTGCTTTCACCGGTGATTCCAGAACGACGTTGATGTTATTGAATTTTAGTCTCTAACTCTGAGACATTCATCTCTAGAACTGGTTTACTTGGATCAACATTGGGCTATAATTTTATTTGGCATTCTCTCCCGCATAAGCTGGTAATATTCCCCTTCCTAGCTGTTGCGTTATTACCAAGTTGGAATCCATGACACAGTTTGGGACGAATTTTCGCTAACTACTGCGCTCTGGTTTACACGCGAAGCCAATAAAAGTGAATGGGTCAAGATGTACATGAAAGTGCGGAAAGAGGAAGAAATAAGCTTTCAAATAAGTACCAAATGTGCGACTGAAACATCGCTTTTCTTCCAAGCGTATTAGTCCAAAGTTCGAGGTTCGAAAATCCGACATCAATTTTGTAACAACCTAATCGTAAACATGGAGAACATAGAAAAAACTCTCCATTTTCAATGTTTTGGATGGAACTGCGGAATTAGTTTCGCGAATTATGCTAGCCCACTCTGTTGTTGTTTTTGAGACCTGCTTCGGTCTGTGAATCGCTTTCTTATGGTCAGTTATAGCTCTGAACGTGAACAATGCGAATTCACCTTCTCAGCTTTCATTTTTGCCAAACTTAACAAAGCTGATAACATTCACTTGTGACATTCACTTCTTTTCAACTTTGTTCATTTAATAACTTTCTTCTTTCCTTTCTTTTTCTCTATTTCCTGTACTCGCTATTCAGTTGTTTATCCAGTTGAGTTAACGTGCTAATTATCAGAAGTGAGCAAAACACAAAGAATCGTACTTCAGCCACTGTGAAAGTAAGGAAGTGGAACTAAACATTAATGCCCTAAGATGGGCACTCAAGGAGAAAGAGACTTTGAAAATTTCTCAGTTATGATAGAAATGAAGTCCTTGGAAATTCGACGATTTGGCGCTGATCACCCGTGAGTTTACTGAGTAAGGTTATTCAGAATGAATTGAGTCAAGCCAGCAGAACACAGGTTAAAATCAGGAGCAACAGCCCACATCAGCCTGCTGTTATTTATTTATTTATTTGAAAGGGCGTAAACAGAGCGTTCACGCGGCAAACACATTCTAAACAACTTCAATAGTAGACTCAACATATAGCACTTTCCTAGCTACATAGCAGTAACTAGTTATAGCAACACCAACTTTAATATATGCAAGGATGAAAACAGCAGCCGGAAAGAAGATGTAAAAAAAAGAGCTTGAGTGAGGAAGTCACTGAGCAAGCTTTCAAGGTAGCTATTTTTTGTAAGAGCAAAGTGACATGCGTATAACATCATGACTAAGGGATTCCTTAACTTTTTAAATAATGGGAAAACCCTAACGTCTGATTTGCGTCTTAGTAACTGGAGTCTTGAGTTTTACGTTTTATATTATGTCCCTCGGAGCTGTATCTTGGGTCACTGGAATCCGTAGAAGCTTCGATTCATGGATATACCGGCCTCTCTCCTGGCTGACAATGAGTAACAAGCCAGCAAATACCTTTTGCCTAGGCTTTCCACGGCTACAAATGATAGTGCTCAACTACCACCCTTGACAGAACACTAGTTGCTCACGCTACAATCAATCGAACATTTTATCTATGCGTCACATCCGAACGCTCTCAAAGAAAAAACATACGGATGTAGTACATGTATCAAACAGTCGGCATAGTTAGAAAACAAAAGTTCAAAGTTGAACTTGTGAATGATCAAAAACCAACCAGCTGTGTGTGTAATTCGAGTTATAGTTTTGAGAAAAAGAAGCTGACATGAATGAAAAGATTGCAATCACAGTCACAGGTATTCAGTGTTCAATCAGCATGTCAATTCCTTTCCTTCAAATCCTAGTTGAAGTTAGTAATTTTTCGTTTGTTCTTTTTTTAGCACATTGTATGACGTATCAAATGGAATTGAAAGTGAAAGTAATGATCAATTTTGAGTTTCTGACTCTGGATGGGAAATATTCCAGACTCCTAGGCACTGATTGACGCATAACTCATACCTAGCGGAGAAAATGAGCTATTAAACTCGTTTGAACATAAGGGAACTCCAAGAAATTGATGCGTTGTTTTTCATACGTTCAAATGCGCTCACATAAGAACCACATGTGATCAAATTAGAGTATGACTTAAACACCACAACAAAATGTCATTACTTTTGCCACAATAATCGAAATTTTAACTGCTCTTCCACATTATCTGCAAAGACACAAGTCACACTCACTGTTAAATGTCTGTTGTGGCCTTCTTCCTTCTTCCTTGGCGGTAGTGGGACTGATGAGATATACAATTATTGCACCTCGCAAACATTTTTGCCCTCTTCTTTCCCCATCCATGCATTCACTACGCCGATGTTAAGCGAATTCTTTTCTCAAGACCATTGCTTTGCAGGGATGAATTCGCGAATTTCAAGCAACACCACTCACTATCTGTTCTCCTCTTAGTTTTTTTTGGAGTGCTGCAATCCTAGCAAGTCCATTTTCGACTATTTAATTAGCAGTTGCACCCAGGGCAAAGCACAGGTGCGATATTTCAAACCACCCCTACGTATTTGGAGGAGCAAAGTGGAAAAGCAAAGGGGGAGGTACATTGTGTTCTTTCTTTATGCTTAATTTTCGTCCTGCACTGTGAAGGAAATGGCGTCCAGGTCCTAACACATAACTCGAGCTGTGGATAAGAAGTTCCTCACTTCTATGATCTGTGCTGTTGCTTCAAAAATTTCCCACTACAGAAGAACGGTACACCAACACAGAGTAATAGTAATAAGTAATAGGCGCAGTAATTAGTGAAGGTAGTATGGAGAAAGATCACAGTAAATTTGCTATGTTTTACACCACTTTTGCAGGTCGCGCACGTTAAATTGGCCTGAAATTGTAAGAATTGCACCGAAATTCAGCCGAAACCCCTTATGGAGCTATTTCCCGCTCCATTGCGAAGGGGATTACTGTAGCTTCCACCACAGGGCAGGTGCGGAGAAGGTGAGTGTATCGCACCCGTATCGCGCCTGCCCTGTAGTGGACTCTACAGTATTCGAGAGCGCCTGAACCGTAGAAACCGCAGGAGCGAGCAGAGAAAAAATAGTGTGGCTTACGAGAGAGGATTAAGAAAATCAATAAGGCCGTTAAGTGCGGGAGCTATACGGCCGTGATGTCACAGAGGCTAAGGTCAAACATGTTAGATCACGCCAAATCGAACTTTTTTGCCTGGATGATGCCTTCAACTGCATGGCAAATATCAGTGTTGCTGCCAGCATGTCGTTCCATCGCAATGTTTCTTCACTTCTTGCCTTATCGAAAGAATTTCTAACAGGGGAACGAGTGCGGTTTACAAAATTGTATGAAATCAATTTATTTTCTTTTTGGTTTTGTTACGTGATGGTGGGCATGGCTTACGAGTGGTTGGGAGCAAAAGGGGGGTACGTATTTGGGAACGCTAAATCGCACCTCATGCTCTACCCTGGCTGCACCTGCTTTCTAGGGCTATGATTCAATAACCAATCAGTAATACTTGAATCATGAAAACAAATACCTTCCTTTAGACGGACTGAGCGTAGAAAAAAATCAAAAGCCATCCCCAAAGCCTCTCACCAAAGAGGGAGGGCGTCTTGAAAATTCAAGTTGAACGACTGAATGTTTTCCTCTACTTCTTCAGCGTGAACCTCATGTGGTCACGTGTGGTCATCAGCAAATGCGGTAACCTCAGTCATGATGAATGACAACTGCGACCCACAACTGAGGCCCTTCCCACTTCACCAAATTGAAAATGAACACAGAACTGCACGTACACTACAAGTGTTTTCGTGGATGAAGCTGTACTTCGCCATCAGTAATAGAGTATAATTTCAAAATATCCGTTCCCTACGGCTCTCCTATATGTTCTTGCAGCCTTCTTCCTACACTATCGCTCGTGCACATTCATGGGATTCGTGGTGTTCCATCTGGTCCTTGTCCATGACCAGTTTAATCATCGCCTTCTACAAAAACTGTGGCTCTTCAATCGCCTCACCTTCTTGGCTCGCAATCGCGCAGTGAATGTGTTGCACTGTGGAGCTGCGACATCCATATGGCTGAAGAAGGTCCTCACGTGTACTGCATCATGGTGGGAAATATTGGGCCTTCTGAATGGATTGACTCTTTGCTAAACTTTGCTCTTATTACTATTCACGAACACCTTTTCAGTACGGTGACAAACTCACTGCTCATCTATCTTTCTCGTAGATGTTCAAATAATTGCTTTCCGTTTTGATTTAAGAATTGCCTGAAGGCTTCTTACTGTGCAGTTTGTTTGGAAAGCAAAGCCTCTCCTTTGTTTCCTTTAAGTTCTTGTTTTTTCTTTCGTACTATTGTAGTTTTCTTCCACTTTTCCATATCTGCGTCTACTGAATGACGTAATAGAGGTGAATTTCATTGTAAGATAACATAGTGGATGGTAGAGATTTATCAGTAATTATCGACATAGAATTGGCAGCAAATATGTGGAATCTACTGACGTAGGTGTTGGGCGAGATCTGGGGATGAGGCTCCATCGCCTCTCTGAGCTGGCTTCCGTCGTCCGCTTGTTTGTATCCTCGCGTCTTCCATCCGCCATTGCAACGCTGCGCGAGCCCATCGCTACGCTATCTGAATGCAGCAAACGATCATCGCATTCTCTTGTGGAGCATACGTGCTTAACATTCCTCACTCGCGCTTTCTTGCAAACTCAGATTAGAGGTCAAGGCCCTTTACAATGCGTAGTTGCTGGATCTGCCCCGTTCTTGTTTGATGCATCTGAAAATGCATTCAAATAAATAAATAAATAATAAGTATATAAATGAAATGTATGGTCTGATGCTGTGCTGCAAATGTCAAGCTTTTTTGAAGCTAGGTCATGTAAATGTGTACATCGCACCTACATACATATATGTGGCATAATAATGTACTGGGAGGAACTGTGAAAGTTTATTTTTAATTTGCGGTTACAGGTGAGAAGATTTGATTCTGTTTTTTAAAGATGAGACAGTTTTCTGCAAGTCTGCAACTGCGATCAGTGACAGAGCCATCACATCAATATTCAATGCCGTTTTTCAGAGAACTGCTACTGGTTTAGCATACATCTAATGTGTATGACGGGGCATAGCTATGGCGGCGAATATATTGGACGCATTTCTTGCAGACATGGTTAGAAATCTAATTGTTCACCTAAAGGCACCGTTAAGTGTCAGGATGGTTTTAGAAATTTTAAAATACTCAGATATTCGGGCGATTGGAGCGCCGGCGAACCCGCCCACTTTCGGCCTTTGTAGGCTTCCGATAGGTAGTCGCGGATGGAGCAGGAATACTTGCTGAAGTTGCGAATGAAGCAGGAAACCCTGCTGTGGGCGCGCATGAGGCAGAGTATATGCAGGGTAACCTGCACCCTGTTTTTTTTCTCCATTGCCACGTGGCACCCGAAGTGTATATAAGCGGACAAACGGCTGTGGAAGCTTAGTTTAGTCTCCGCATTGGCGGAGACTATACGAGCCCTACGGGACTTGTCCGGCCAACTGAAGCCCGGTTGAAACTGTGGCCCAGTGACCATTTCGCCAGATAAGAAGTGTGGGATGCGGTAGCGTGCAGATGCGACGTGGACGAGAAAATCCGACTCGCCGCAGATGCCCGGCTCGTCGAGCGCTGGCGCTGGGAGCACGTACGTCCCCAGCGAACTCGTTTTTCTTTACTATTTTTGTAGTCACCGGTTGCGACAGAACATGACCTGCCTTAATCCTGCCATCCACGTAGCAAGATCACAACAGGTCACAAGCGCAAGATAAGGTGGAAGTAACGGCGGAATAGGCGTGCCAACTCCGCCCACTTTTGCGTTTCTTCTGCAGGTGTCATGCCGCCAGAAACGGTGTGGACCGGCGCTTCAAACGCCCGAATGTCCGAGTATGTAGAAAGAAGCACTTATTCAGGATGGTATACTTGATCCAGTGCAAAACTGTCAAAACTCGCTTTTAGAAAATAAACTTTGGGGGAGGGGGGGGGGGGGAACGTGTGGGCGGAGCCAAAGCGCGATTGCATTCCGTACCATGTACTCCCTTGCTCATCACGCATGGAGAGCACTTTCTATCCCGTCAAGGAGTGGATGATGAGAAAATGTCAAGACAAATACGAATTTTCTCAGAAGATGTGCACTCAGGAATGCATTATTCGGGAAGCTCGTCCGCCCTCCTCAGCCCACTCCCAGTTCCGCCCACAAGCTCTGTAAGAATTGAGGCTCGAAAACGGGTTGTTCGGCAGTTTTGCACGGAATCACGTATACCATTGCGATCAGCAGCTCCTCGAGAATCTGGGTGGGAGAGATATGATATTCGATTTCATGATATTACTATCATAATATCTGAGCAATTAGTTTCTTGAGGGCATTGATCCTTTCCTCAAAATCGGTATCATGGGAGTGAAAGAAGACATGGAGAGTTTTGTAAACATTGACAATTTCAGACCAGACAATGTTTCAGTAAAAGGATTGTAACAAAATCAATTGTTCCAAATACAATGGTGGAGAGAATCTAATAGCAACACAGTAGATTACAGACAAGCGGTATATGAGTGATGAATGATACTTTTATTCGAACAGAGACGGATGAAACTGTTCATGTTCATGATCAGTTACTATCATGTTCATGCGATATCACCTAAATCAAGCAGTGCTAGTACGTCACTACTCCTTACGTACCACCTGTGGTTTGTTTCTGATGTTGTGGAGCACCTTTTGTTTATTTTAATAAAAACATAGTGTGATAAACAAAGGGAATTCCTGAGATTTCTGTGCTCCGTGCACGAATTACTTAATGTTTGATATCCTGTCACCTTTAGCGGAAGTTAAGTGTAACCTAAGTGAAAATTAAAACAAGGAAGTGGCTTCTCTTCGAAGATCACCTTTGACTAACTATATTTCACGTGTTCATCTATGTGGTCATCAACAGCAGTATTACACTGTTGTCATGCAGCATCATTGCTCTCTCAATTAAAATACGACTCTTCTCTAATACCGCAAAGGTCATAAACTCGTACCTGATACCCTCCAAAGTACCATCTCCGTTCACGTAGTTCTTCTACGTCCATTATTTGTCTTGCAAAGGACAAGACTCGCCCACAAGTACCCACACGGAAGACGTCGGTACTAAAGGCGAGCGCCGTCGTCGAGCGGTCGCACCGCCTTCGTCGCTCCGTCGCGCACCGCCCCTCGTGTCCCATCACTTTTCGACAGGAAGTTCTTTGTGTTTCAGGTGTTCCACGCTGCCTGAACCTGCCGAGGCATCCTGCCCTGCCTGACCACTGTCGTTCCGTCGAGGCAGCGTACTACCACCACTGCTGTTAATCTCTGCTATTACCTCTGATACCTGGCAGCCATGTTCTTCAAGAAGTTCTTCGAGCGGCTGATGGCCGACTTCTTCTCCGGACTGGGACGAGTTGTCGCGCGATCGCCGTTCACGGTGATTACGCTGTGTCTCACGTTGAGTATGGTGTTGAGCATTGGATTTGTTCGATTCGAGGAGGTGAACAACGTGCGGACGGAGTACTCACCGGCGGACAGCCCGAGTAGGATGGAATACGCCGTCGCAAAGTCGTTCCTGAATCAGGTATGTTCGAGGAATTTCTGCTGAAGGAGGGGATGCTTACGCTTATGTTAGTTTGCATATTATTCATGACGGCCCCGGTTCCAAAATCCCATAAAGCGCCGGTCAAGTCGCTCTTGCATCTTAGAATAGCGCTGGTCTGGTCTACTGCGCCGCATCACCTACGCGACGCGGCGGATCAGCTGATCAATGCAGTTGTCGGGCTTCGCCGGTATTGATGTTTTTCTTATCTCTTCCGCTGTTTTTCTTGGTACCCTCGTTTCCATTCTGGAACCCATAAACGAAACATCAATACCGGCAACGCCCGACAACCATAGCGCACAGCTCATCTGCCGCGCCGCGCAGGGGGTGCGAAGCGGCAGGCGTCATCCAGCGGTGCAAGAGCGATTCATCTCCACGGTAGCTCTTTTTTGGAGCTGAAAATTCTCCCTTTTAATTCCTGACATGAAAGTAAAGCCGTAAAATTGCTTCTCGACGTTTTTTCCCTGAATAAAAAGCCTTTACAGGAATAGAAGAGCTGGAGTGATGAAATGAAGTGAAATACTAGTGAGATGATGTACCAGTTTCCAGAATATATAAATGAGTGAGGGCATACCTGCAAGTTCCTGGAATCATTGCCTTTGAAGGATTCGAGATTATAACAAATGCTGTGTAGCAAGATGGGGTTGTCCACCATATAAAACTTCTTCCCAACAATTTTTACCTAACAAAAGTTATGTATGGAAGAGAGCTCGGGTGCGTACACGAACGAGGAACCCCAGAAACCCAGTAAAATCAACCAATTCTGTGTTTCCGTACAGTTTTTCTCCGAACCCTCATCGTCTATCCATCCACTTGCACTTTGAAAAAACGATCCTTGTCGCGATCATTGTCAGGACATCTTTCGCACATTTGTCGGACAACGTCCATCGTTCGCCCGTTCCGCTGAGCTGTTTTTTCGAGGTCAATGGTTGCGTTCAAACTAAGAGTATCGCGCCGCTTGTGAGCGGCGTTCGTTTCTTCCTATAACTGAAATGCGAAACGCTCCTATTGTGGAAATTAGGGTTTTTCGAAGGATCAACGAACGGTGAGCACAGGGCAGGGATTAGATGCTCAGTAGAGGGGATAATTAGTCATTTTCTGTACGTAGCTTATTCCCAAAGTATAATATCTAGCTCTGAGCTATTCCAGATATATCTGGTGTTTGAGAGAGGCCAAATATTCAACGGTACCATTACCATTTAGTAGTACTATTACTACTACATTAGCACTAATACTAACACTAATAAAGCAACTTCGATTTTTTTCTTCTCTAGTCCGGGGCAAGTTTGTGTGACGGTCTTTCCTATGGTAGCCAACGACGTTGTTAGGTGGGAAATCCCATTGTTTTATCAGCCTGTCGATGAGGAGTTGACTGAGATGTCTTCATAGGCCTGAAACTAAAACTGAACATATGGTCTGTTAGCTCACAGAAGGTGCCTAATCAGACTTTGTCTGCAATTACGTCTTTCCCCGCATAATGCGTCTGGAAGGATGTTTTAGTGAATGGCTGTAGGGAAACATCAGAATGGAAGGAATTACACCATATGCGTGTCAAAAAAGCCGAAAATGTGGTGAGGTCGTGATTGCGGACAAAGTCGAATCGGGTGCCCTCTGTGAGGTAACAGACTGTAACCGTCTGACGTGTTGCGGCCGTAACTACAGACAGATAAAGCTATTGCGGCATTCCCTAAGCTAATCGACAATATGTAGGCACGAAAAGAATTGGGGCAAGGAATCATCCAATTTATAAAATACGTACGTAGATAGACACATTCAATGTTGACAGGTCGGAGGAGTTTTTTTTTTTCGGCTTTCCCTCGATACCTTATTGGTGGGTTCCTCCGAGGCCCCACAGCCATATTCTGGGTATTAATCGATATCCATCCTGAAGATCAATCCTTAAATGACCCAGTACGGGACAGCAGTTGTTTTCCTTAATGAAATCCATTCCATGAGGCCTTCGGGGTTTTCCTGAATGGAATTCACTCCGAGGAAGCCCCGGAATCAGTCCTCTCTGCCTCTTACTCTCATTGTTTTCTGATGTTTGAAATTGATAATTCTCTCCTGGAATCAAATTTAATTTGGAAAACCTAGGGATTACCATGTTTACCACATTACCATTACTTTACCTTGAATGCGTTTAACTGCGTTCTCATGAAAGAAACAATCACAAGACATGACGGGAAACCAGTTTTATGCCCATATACAAATGTTCTAGAATTCGCCAAACAGGTGACGAGTCTTACCGTCCATAGAATCACATTGACTAACAATTATTTTGTTTTGGACGTCTGGGTACTTTATCAGTGGTTTAACATTGCTCTCTGGACTGCTTAAAAAGAACTTTTTACGAAGATTTTTCCTTTGATGTGTCTGGTTCCAAGCGGAGAATGCCGGTCGAAATAAAAAGAATTAAAAGAGCGAGAATGAATAATGATAGTCTCTGACGTATGCCAGGAAAACCACTTAATGGCAAGTATTAATCTCTATTCTCGTAACCAATCTCCTCTTTTCCAGAATGGCACCTTGGATCCATCGTACGTGATGGTATCCGCCACGGATGGCGGATCACTGCTGCGCGAGACGCATCGGCTGCGCCTCATTGAACTCACCAAGACGCTGCAGGATAACGTCACCGTTGAGTTCCGTGGCAAAAACTACGAGTTTCGGGATCTGTGCGAGCCATACTGCGAGCTAAACACCGCTTTTTTGGCGTTTCTCAAGCTCTACGATCCGACTAATCCGGCCACATTCACCTATCCTCAGGTGGAAATTTTTGGCACGCAAGCTTTCATTGGTGGGATATTTTAAAGTTTTTGACTTTTAAGAAATTTGTGCGGCGCGAATGCCGCATCTGGCCTGCGTTAGAGCTGTGTTTCCAGTACCTTTGTGCCGTTTTGAATAGTCAAAAATGTGCAATGGAACCAGAAGATGTTTTAGGGAGTAAACCCTAATCGATCAATACACACGCGGTATACGAACAGTTTTATTAACAGAATCAACGATGTTAACGATGGAAAAGTTTATGAGTAAGTCAAAGTAGAGCTTAGCGAGAGTTTCGTACGTGAGAATAGAATGTGAGCAAAGTAAAAAGATGAGAGGGCCAGGCTGACGGTGGTCACAATGAACCCGGATCCCTCCAGGACCACAGCCTTTTCGGGATTTCATCTGTATGAGCTCAGGAAGCACGATATCATTTGATATAAGCCCAATTCGACTAGATATATTTTTGTTCTATCCTTTACGTTTCTAGATTAGGTTTAATTTTTTTTGCACGGTCGCTGCGCTTTATTTATATATTTATTTATAATAAAGGATAAAGTGGTCGGCGTTCATCAATCCCGTCACGAGGGATGCGCCACGCATTCGACTTCATCTGAGCATCGTAGAAGCGTTGAATGCTTATGTGCCCTGTACAATGACTTGCGGGGGGCACCTTATGTACCAAGTCAGTGCTTCATCCTCCCAGACTCCTCTGGTACCAATTTACCGACCCTGGAGGGATGGAAGGCTTGGTTGGCCTCGGGCGGGATCGAACCATCGATCGTGTGCGTGCGCAGCGAGCCTCTTACTACTGCGCCGCACGCGCCCATTTATTTATTTATTAAAATGCACTGATGTGCTCCACAATGCGTAAAGAAGAGATGAACATACTACCTCTTCCACATCTGAAGCTCAGAGCTCAACTTAGCGATGGCCGAAAATCTTTACTAGACTTTTTTTACTGCGCATAGTAGTCACGAAGCCATGAGTAGCCTGAAAGGAGGGGTTTCGTTCGCTATATTCAGAATAACCTAAGTGTGACAAAGTCACTTTCGGCGGTAGAAGACGAGCAGCACTCGAGCGAGTTTCCTAACCTTCCATGCGTACCCAGGAGGGTGTTAGCCTTTTTCAGCTGCACGAGCACATCACTTCCCAGGTGTTTGAGCAAAGAGCTGCGAAAGCCAACCAGCCATGGTAAGCATAAACATTAAAAGTTAAGTTAAACATTAAGAGTTCCCGGGAGGACCTACCTCTTATGCCTACTTACCCGTATATGGTAAAGGAACGAAACGGGCAAATAAGCAAAATTCCTTTATGAATTTTATAGCTCTTCTATCATAAATTCTTCTCATTACATTAATAATTTCATTACAACAATTCCAAGGAGTGAATAAACGGATAGAAGCATTTCAGGAAATGTAGAATGGATCAAAATACATGAGTAAGTTGAGCTATGAGCTAAGTTTGTGCGAGAGGCATTTACCTAATCATGAGTTAGTAAAGAAATAATAACAAAAAGACAGGGCAAAAAAAAAACATCAACGCATGGAAGAAGGGAAATGTAGGGGAAGTAAATTCTAGCTGTGATTTCCAATGATTTAGCCGTATACATATGTGCTAGAGGTACGAAGGCTATATAATGGTCATTGTAGACGTCGCAAGATCGCAGCGATCCTCCCCCACCCCCCCCCCCCCCCCTCCCATCACGATGGGAAGTAGAGCTCTCCTGAAACAACAGAGATTGCTGATTTTTTAGTAACCTAAGCCATCTCAAAATCGTGATTGCAGTTGATTCTTATGAAAACAATGTTTGAAAGCGATTGCAGAGATTGCCTTGGTTCCTGAAACCGGCTTGTTGTTCTTGGTATTTTCTGTAATCATTGTATTATTTGCTCGCGAAAATGCAATTTTTTTCGTCCAACCTAAGTGCACCAATCAAAAACCAATCAAGGACACGCTGTGATAGGAGCGAACTCTCGAGCATCTCTCTAATTCGGTGCTATTAAAGGGTTCTATGGTGGAGACGACACTTTAAAGGGCATTTCTCTTGCATTTTTTTTCTGAAAGTGCATAAGCGAAAACGATAGCAACCAGCGATTTTTGATGAGGACTTATTGCACTTTTTGTGAACACTGAAAAAATCGAAAACTTCTGTGACTCACGTTGGGTTTACTTTTTCACTGTTTATTTTTCCTCTACTCAGTACAAGTACCCCAGTAAGGATAATCGGAAAAAAAACGGCAGAAAAAAATAGAACTGATGAAAAAATGAAAGTGAAAAAAGCAATCTCCCTCTTTCCAGGAAACAATGCCTACGGCATCACGTTGAAGAATGGAACTAAACATATCGAAGCGTTCACCACGGCAATCCTGCCGTTCTACCTGGTCAGCTCCTATGAGGACGGCGACGTCATTTATCAGTGGCTGCTTGAGGCGAGGAGAACATTCCAAGAGGAACGCTTCAGGATTTTTGAGGTATCATAGCCATTCTTAATCGGTATTTTATGTCAATATGTCTGCCTAATCAAACTGGCTTCTACCATAAAAAGTCAAACACATCACAGACGGCCCGACAGATAAATTATATTTGGGTTCTAAGAGTAGCCGTGAGCTGCATGTGATGTTTGGATGAGAAAAGAGAAACTAACTCATAATTACCCAGTGCCTTATTTTTTTTTGCTTCTAAGACGCTGAAATTCTCAGAATTAGAAGAGAAGAAGACAACAAAAATGTCGTGTTTTTTCTGATACTGTACATATTTTCTGCTTCGAGCTCTTCAGGATCTCATTCGCGGGATTCACATTTCCTTTATTGTGTTTTTTTTTTCTTCGGCACAGGTCTGAGTTTTTTTCTGGTCATTCTGCTACATTCCTTGTTGATCACTTCTTCCATGAATTTTCTTTTTCTGCCAAAGTTCTACTATGAACCAAAGATCTAACAGGTGTGAGGGCTCTTATTGCCTTTGGTAACCAGCTTCTAAAAGGAAATTGAGCCCGATAAAGACTTAGAATCACTTTAAAAAGCACAACTACTGTTTTTTTTTCTGAACCATGGATATCCAGACTATAAACTTTTGCACTTCATACATACAAACTCTATACCACTTTACCACTTTTTACACTAGTTCTTGGTTCCACAAAAATAGAAATAGTTTCTCAGCAACGTTTCTTCACATAATACTTGGAACATCTCATTTTTCTGCTCTGCAAGCACTTAGCTAATCTATTTTGTTCCTGTTCCGCTTTCGCCATGCGCCTTCTCCATTAGCTAGCACATTCCTTTCTTTTCTTTTTACTTGTTCCGATCTGCTAACGTCACTTCACTTTCTTTATTAACAACTCAGTGTTTACATTGTTTCTGACTTCTCTCATGGTCTGCTCCGATCTTTTTTTGTTTTCTCTTTTTTCCCTGCCCGGGTGTGATGTGATGTTTGCTGTCATTTGCTGACTGTAGACAAATCAATAAAGCAAACTAGTTATGATGAGAAGGCTGTGCAACTGTGATAAATATGTTTGTAAAACGAATATAGGCAATTGACCCAACAAAATACCAAAATAATTCGGAGAATTCATAACAATTCCATTGCTATAGGACGTTTTACCTGAAGAGAGAGGGTGGCGCCGCTCTGCGATTGGTCCGCTCACTGCATCAACCAATCAGCGAGCTTAGATACGCCCTGTTTCTGAGAACTGCGTTGCTCTACCTCCAAATATCGAAATGATAATAAAAAATTGTTGGAATTTCAGTGTGAAGTAACCGGCGACTCGTTGGTCTCGGCTGAAGTCAGACGTATGGGTTTGGAGACGGCGCCAATGATTGCGCTGTCCGTTGTGGCTATGATTCTGTTCGTCGTGTGTTTTTCCTTCCGGTGAGTGAAACCTGGTTAATTTCCAGGATTTTTTTTGGAAAATTTTTCTTCATGGTAGAGTTTTATTGGTGATTTCCTCGCACTACCCGTCGCAATGTCAGAGTGGCTGGGTTTTCCTACTATATTTCCTAAAAAAGTTCCCTCAAGTTACACCCGTTCACGTATTCCTCACCTCTAAAATGGATCCTTTTCTGGACTTTTTGCCATGTTTCATTTTTTAACTGACACAGAACCAGCCACAGCGAGAAGAAGGCAATTTCAAGTAGAACTTTACAGAGAAAAAAATCCTCCATGATGTTCACCTTTTTTCTGTCACTTCCTGGTCTCCAAATTTTCGTCCAGCAAGTTTTTCTGCTCCATCGCCAATTTTCGCTCAAATTTACGACCTTTCCCTATTGATAGCGATTTTACTTTGCAGTATTTCAGCTAAAAAAGGTGTGACAATAAGTTTTCAAGAAGTCTTTAAGTCGTAAAACCAGCAAAACCGGCTCTTTTCACTAGAGAAACTTTTCGAATTCGAGAAAAAAATCCACGAACGAATTGTGGACGACCTCTCAGATGTGCGATTTGCAACGATGGTTTCGTTGAAAACCCGTTAGATGGACATCCTGGCGTCGACCACTTTTTTATGTTTGTCCGTTGTTCGCCGGACGTTCTTTGAGATCCAACAATCACAGAGCATCGATCTTGAACAAATTAAACAGTGGTCCTTCTGGAATTTTCCACAGAAACTGGATTTACCGAAAAAAGGGCTGGAAGTGAAGTGTTAACCATCACTGATTAATAGCAGAGGCACATGTAGAAAATTAGAGAAAATTTCTTTGCAACAGTGTTAAAAAACAGTTCGGGACCATCCATCAAATTTTTCATGGCATTGATCTTTCCATATATTTCTAACCTACCTTACCGGTTTCAATACTAAGAATTTTTGTTGACACTATATGTATTCTTATTTTTCACTGTTAAATAGTTGGTAAGTGGATAAAAGTATAAATATAGTCCTAGCGTCCACATCAAAATACCCTCAGTATAATATTACGATAGCAACTGAAACAGTGTGCTGATCTAAGAGCCCTCTAGACACTGAAAATCTCCTGGCATGGCGCCCATACGCTCCCTTATGCCTTAAGGGCTATTTATACTTTATGCGTGCGACAGCGACATCATTGCGACACGAGGACGCAATGAAAATGCTGTCGGTCAGGTCTGTGCACGAGTTTCCTGGATTAGCTATGATTGCAGTAAACGCGCTCTACCTCACGGCTAATGAAGGCAATTTACACTAGATGCGTGCGTTTGACGCGCGTGCGTCTATCTGATGAAGAACACGGCGAGTCACGTCGTTGACGCAGCTTAGACGTATTCTTTTCATTGAGGATGTACGTGCAGCGTTGATCGGTCTTTGTGGTAAATCCTCCGCAAGCAGACACGTGCGGCTGACGCACGTGAAGAAGCTAAACCAGTTTTTTAGAGAAATTCCACTGCAAGTGCGTGGGTCCGTTCTGGCTGCGTCAGCGGTGCGTTTGGACCTGTCGTGTCACCCGTCCAATACCAACGAGGGCACATGCATTATTGGAATTACCCTGGGTTAATCTGTCAACATCCACAAATCTACCCATCATGGACATGCGCGTCGACATATTTGCCCTGGATAATCTCAGTTATGGATCCAGGCGCCCGCTCGCATAACAACCAGTCAATTAAAATTATTCCACAAACTTCACCAAAATAAGCCTATAACAAGTCTACCCTGTATAATTTCTGAATTTAGTCTAACAAACCAGAAGTGAAAATAACCCTTTGGAAGCAGAATTTTCTTGTCAATCCGAGCCATTCTTTCTTTTCACAGTTCTTTTCTGGAACGCACATACTTCCGTTCACCAGAAATACTTCCTAGTACACATCATGTGCGTTCCCTTGTTATTTGCACTAGATCAGTTGACAAACGCACGTACCGTTTACCCAACCTGATTATGGTTGATTATTTGAAACATTCTCCAACACCGGCTTTGGGAGCGTTAGGCGGGTACAAAAATTGGGTTAAATCGCAGTTGATAGGGCGTGCTTAACTTTTGAGCGGAGGGTTGTGGAATGCGTGCGTCAGGCTTGCGTCAATTTTGGTTTGCTGTTCACCACAGGACGCATCCATCAGCTGTAAATAACGAATGGTTTGGATTAGAGAATAGTAGGCATGAAATTGTAAAAAAATGTTGGATCAAAATTTATTAAATTTTTTTTGTTGTCATAAGTTCGCCATGAACTGAGATATTTTCTATTTTGCAATTAGTCTTCTAATAATTTTAAATTGGCCATTAGCCAAGGGTCACTTCCGGTCACAGATTCTGATCCTTGATTTTGCAGTGCGCTACTTTTGATAGGGAAGTCAGCTAGTCAGTCAGTCACGAGATGATTCTGGACGACGCAAAATTGCACTAATCAGAGTGACTGAAAAAACCTGTTGCTTCGTTATCCGTCAGGAGCACTTTTATGGTGATCGATGCCAGTGTTTTGGGTCGTCGAGAACATCAATGTATCAATTGCAATTCAATTTGGGTGTGGAGCGGGGCGGGGGGGGGGGGGTGTAAATCTCTGGATAACGTTTTTACCCTTAACTTAACTAACGGTTAACTGAAACGGAAATTCACCGGGGACGAAACATCAGGTACAGTTCGAGTAACCCAATGAATATCGACTTTCCTGGAAAACCTATGGTCACACTGGTGAAGTGACAGACTTCCTATCGAAGTTTTTTATTTGCGGGTTCATCTACCAATCCTGTCACCACAATTCACACAAAACCATCATTACTGCAACAACGTCCATCAATTAGTATTCCGCGAATTACATCACCAACTACTACGTACTAGCTTCAGAAGGTCCCCGAGGGTCGAGCGATTTGGAATGAAAATCGTGCGAAACCTCGCATTTTTTTAGCTCACTTAAATATTTACGAGTAATCATGCTGTTGATAACAAATACGCCTTCAAATAAATACAACATCAATAAATTATGTATCTTATTAATGAGGGATTTCCCTTCTGCGAGGTAAAAATTGCAGAGGAAAAGTTGAAATTCGTTCCCTGGAAATAGGTAATGATTCAGACGGAGTATAAAACTCAGAAAATGCTCGAAAAGTGAAGAAATGGAGAGAATTTTGTGTTGGTTGGGTAGGTTTTACGTTTTTACCCTGGTTAACTGATTCATGCTTCTGCTCATTACCCCTTTTCGCTCCTCTTTCTCTTCTTTCCAAGAGGAATACCTCAATTCTGGACTTTAATCGGCTTTGAGGACGTAAATTAAGTTTGGTTTTAATATTTTCCCAACGCCCTAGTATTCTGTTGGGTATGAGAATGTAGTAGTAATAGTAAAGTATAGTATAGTATAAAAGTATTGCTGGAAAATGCTCAATTCCGCTGAAATTTCCACCATTGTGATTTCCATAGTAGTTCAATGTGAGCAGGCAAAATCAAGGATTTTGACCCTCCTGAGTAATAAATCTTTTTTTTTTGAAAATTAGCAAGCTAAACGGGGTATTAATGACTCTATCTATCTCAAATGAAAAGCTACAGAATGACAAGATGGTTCCTTCTTGGCCAATGCTGTACTTTCATGTCCAGCCTATTTTTTTGTCATCATTTCACTTATTCCCAATACTCCAGACGAGATCCATCACGAGCAAAGCCATGGGAATCACTTGTTGGCTGTCTAATCCCGCTACTAGCCTTGGTGTCCACGACTGGGTTGTTGTGCTGGTGTGGATGGAAGTTCCAGGTATTTTAGCGGCCCTTTTCTGGAGTATCCTCTACAGAGATTTATGCTTTAGTTGCAACTGTTCTTTTTTTCTGCTACTCATACTACTTATAAGGCAGTGAAGAAGGCGACAACGCCAAAAAGTTACCTTTAATGAAGATCAATTACTGTTTTGCCTAATATGTATTCTAAAAGAAACTACTGTATTCCAGTTTTAAGAGAATGTAATAGTGCAAAAAATAATTTACAATCCAGAAAAGAAATATTGCAGTCGATCATCGTTGCTGCGTTCTTCCTGGTTCTTTCCGTTGGGGTCGACGATGTCTTCATTCTTCTTCGCGCTTGGGATCGGACCAGTGTGGATGAAGAAGTCCCGGAGAGGCTGGCTGTGACCCTGGAGGAGTGTGGTCCCAGCATTCTCATTAGGTAACATGGCTACAACTGAAAACCAATTCTTGGCCAACAGTTTTCCCCAAAAAGGAGAATTCCCGGGGAAAACGAAAATTTTCAATGGATAGATTTTACCAGGGCCTCTGAATACTCAAATTCCTTGCAGTTCCATCACGAATGCGATGGCGTTCTTCATCGGAATGACGTCACAGACGCCGGCCGTACGGTCCTTCTCGCTGTACTCCGCGTTGGCGATCTCGATCTGCTTCCTCTACCAGCTGATCATGTTCAGCGCCGTTTTGGCAGCCGGCGGATATCGTGAGAGAAATGGATGGCAGAGCCTAGTGTGCTGGAAAAAAGCGAATCCAAAGGTGTCCAGAGTTGCTTCCATGGACCTGTTGTGACAATTCCCTTTAGTTCGGTTAATTTTCCCAATTTTTCTAGGCAAGATCAGCTTTTGTGGAACGTGTTGTGATGATACAAACTATTATAATACGGCACTTTTCAAGGATTATTTCTACTTGGCCTGCTAGGTTTGTGCAAGGATGACAGGGCGACTGGGCGGGTTAATTTTTCCAGAGGTTTTCCTGATTTTTGCTCCATTTCAGGATCATCCTAGCAGTATTTATGTGCTGTTACTACTACGCTAGTGCTATTGGCATCTCTCATCTGCAGTCGCTGATCACAATTGAGAAAATGGCGCTCCCCGACTCGTACCTGTCGACGTTCCAGGACTCTTTCGAAGGGTCGCTGAAGAACATGCAGCCGATCAGTGTGTTCGTGCTGAATCCTGGAGATCTAAGGGATCCAGAGAGACTTTCTAGTGGGTGTATGCGCCCTGCCAAAGAGGAATTTCTCCTACAAAGTCTTTTTTTAGCAATAAAACAAATTGTGCGAGATTTCGAGAACGCCACATACAGCTACGGGCCGGAAAGCACTTTCTTCTGGATCCAAACCTACGAGGAATTTTTGGCTGTAAGTACACTGTAAGTTCACTTCTCCACGACGTACTCTAAATATCCTGTTTTAGTTCTATGGTGAGACGGAAGAGTTCACGTACGCTGAAATTCCGACTTTCTTCAAATCAGCCACCTATTTCTACCTGTCATCGTTCGTCAAGTACAACGAGACCGCATGTCTGGAAAACGATCCCAAGTGCATAACGTCGTTCTTCTTCATGACTAATTTCCATGGTGTAAGTTGGAGACACACAGCTAATCTTATTCACTCCAGGAGTAGTTGTATTTCCAGCACATCAAGTACCATGAGCTGATCCCAGCAGTGAAGGATTGGCGTCGTATTGCTGCCAAATATCCAGACTACAAGATCTACCCCTATTCTGAGCACTCGCCTTTTGTTGATCAGGTGATTAATAATTAATTCTCTTCTTGATGGCCCAGCTTTTTTTTCCCAATTCCAGATGAAAGAGGGGAACCGCTTTTTCATTGCTTTCTTTATAATGAAAGATGTTCAAATGATCTCATTGGTGAGGTGTGTCGTAACGCGTTGCGGGACATCTAGTACCCAACATGACCGGGGCGTGGCCGATCAAGTGCAAGCACCAGACGTACTAAAAGATGATTTATATAGGAGGATTAAGACACAGTTGATCACAGAGTTCCATTCAGAGAACCTTCCAAAAGATTGCAGCAGAAGGAATTCTGGTTGCGGTGTTCTTTATTCTCTGTGCTACGGTTCTTCAGCATCGATTAGGCCCAGTAGTCCTTCAGAGAGTGGCTCAGAAAAAGACCAGAAGTTTTTTACAGTCTCGGGCTATCCATAGAACTCATCTGCAGTTTTTCCGAGACCTAAAACACTGTACTGAGCAGTTCGATTGGCTTCCAAAGTTATTGTTCACAGATAATGTTAAGAAGGATCCCTCCATGCGCCCGCAGCGATTGGCCAGGAATGAGGTCGAGTATTAGATGTCCGTAAACGGTCGTAACGTAGTAGGATCAGCACTCTCTTATCTATCTATTTACCTCGCTTATTTATTCATTCCCCATCACTCCGAGTGCGCCAACAAATACTTGGTAATAAAAACATACAAAAAGGACTGTAACTTGCAATTTATTCATCGTATCCCTGGCAGCACCTAAGCTGGACACGGCAAAAGCGATTTCAACCCACAACCCACAAGGACCAGCGGGTAGTAGCATACGCCAAAGACCCCAGTGGATTAGAATTTGGCTACCAGCGGGCTGAATGTGAGAGGCCTACTCACCAAACGGTGCGGGCGAGAGGAAGTAAGCGAGTGGTTACATAGTAATGCGGTTTAGAAAATCCTACCAACCTGCCGAGTTCGAGCCGCAAGTGATCCTAGTCTCAGCGAGGTTACCGAGGGTAAAAGGTCTTCTACCCTATGATGCGGTTCTAGCGTTCTATCCAACTCTTTCTATTATATTCCCTTCAACCTTTAACGTTTCAGCGAATCATTCAGACTTTATCTACCTTCATCTTCCCAATTTCCTCTTTACAACTATGATCACTCTGCTGTCGAACACTTCATGTTAGCCATTTCACCTTCCAATGCGAAACAAACATCAGAACAATATGTTACTAGAACATAAAAGGTTAGCTGGACAAGCCTAACCGACCTGAACACGTGCGGCGCTTCTTGATCAGCGACAGCGGATTGCAGAGGTTGCTGACAATCCAGATGGAACGGCTGGAGTTGAACTCGGCGGACTATAAACTTCCAGATCGTCGGCACCTTCAACCATGGGCTCGCGGAGAGGAGTCGGACGTAGCGAAGCGACTAGGCGACGAGTAAAAGCCGATTTCAAAGAGCGCGCGGTATTTTCACGGCAAAATGGACACATGGCATTTAGAGGCATGCGAACGGCACCGCAGGCGATGCGGCGGCAAATTTGAATTTGCTGAATTTTCTCGGCCTACGTTATGTTTTTCCCATGAGTCTTTGTTACACCCAGTTCACCTGTGGCAATGTAATGTGACCAATGAACGCTTCACATTTCGCCGCTCTGAGATCTGAGAGTTCTTCGATCGCGCACTGACCACGTAGAATGCACGACGATGTTGATCAAATAGGAACGCGGAATCTTTCACCACGAAAAATGCAGGGATCAGCAGTCGCAAAGTGCAGCAAACGTGCTGGTTCCTCGTCCTTTTTGTTGATGGAAAATTCGAGAAGTGATATTATCAATATATACTCAAAACTTCCGGGGCATTCTTAATATAGCGGAAAAGATGTATTGAGGGTCCTGACTAGATCTTTTCCAGACTCTCGCAATTGATTCGACTGTCTGGGGCTCAATGGGAACTGCTCTGTTCTGCACGGCCATCGCCTGCTTCGTTTTTATTCCTAACCTAGCATGCATAATCACAGCATGCTTCTCGGTGCTGTCTATCACTGTCGGTATCCTGGGATTGCTCAGCTTATGGGGTAAGTTCAGAAGGAAAGTACATATAATTTCATGTGGTTATCCTGTCCAAACGTCGTGTTTTCATGGCAAGTCCGTTTAACTACGAAAATCGCTCTTCATTACAGTTTTCTGGGCTTTTTTTTCAAAAATTCCTATTAGATGTAAGAGGTTGAAGCGCACTGAGCTGTGAAAGAGTATGTCCTGACATTTTAAGTTTGAAAGACATTTCATTGAACCACATTTTCACATAGGTGCCGCAAAATTGACACAGGAGCAGCCAAAAAGAAATAGCCAGCGCCTTGATCCCACCACCCGGAATTTTGTACTGTCATACATTTATCACTAGGTTCTATCTCATTCTCACCATTTCAACAGGCCTGAGACGGGCACAGAGACTTACCCACATGCAGTAGTCTTGATTTATTCATTATTAGGGTTATTTCCATGCCAAGAAGAACTTAAACCTGTTCTTAATTTTGTTGACTTAACGCGATTTGTGTTTTGTTCCAATCGTTTATTACGGGCAGTAGTGGAGAAAACAGTTTCAGACACTTCCAAAACTTAAATCCAGGAAAGAAACAGATTAATTCCATCCACACAGAAGTAAAACTAGTTGTCTTAATTTCCCGCGGAACAATAATTGTAAATATGTTGGAAAATACAACGGCGCTACAGAAAAGAACACGAACATAGAAATCAAACTCAATACGCAACATTTGACGGCTACATTCAATAAAACTAATAGGTCAGCAATCGTTTGGAATCCATGCGCTTGAAAGTGATGAAGTTGGAAGTGGAGGGAGTCCAACCATATCTCAGTGATAAGTAAGAAAAACCAGCTCGGCATGTAAAACCTACGCTTCTAATTGTTGTCTTTGGACCTGCATATGAAATTTTCTCCGAGTTGCCTCTGGTTTTTGACTGAACATTGAGCAAATGATTTGGAAACCACCTTAGAAATCTGAATATTTAAAGAAGAAAATCATCACAACCCTGTTTATATTTGCTGGATTGCCCTCTTTTCTCTTTTCTGGAATTTTCGGGGCGGGAGCGCAAAGAAATGTGGACATCGGGCAAATTTGGGCACGCATCGCAGCTGCACCGCGTCCCAGCCCCGCCTTGTAATTACTCTAGAGTCACTATAGGGCCCAAAAGGTCCCACAACCAATTTTCGACTCTTTTAAGTTGAATATCCGACTATCTTCCATTATAGGAATGGACCTGGACCCTCTATCGATGGCAGCTCTGCTGATGGCTATTGGTTTCTCCGTCGACTTCACTAGTCACATCGCATATCATTTCTACAGATCAAAGCAGCAGGTTGGTTGCTTTTTCCTGTTGGATAGGTTGGTTACCTCTCAGTCCTGACCGTAAACTAGTGATCCTGGGGCTATTCCTTGTCAAGGAACCCAGAGCTAGTATAATTCTCGTTGCAGGACCCTGCTCTTCGCGTTGAGGATACACTGACATGCATCGGATGGCCTCTTGTGCAGGTAAGAGTTACCCTCTTCAAATAGGCTTTCTGGATTCTTATTTTTTGCGTCCAGGTTGGCCTATCAACAGTCGTAGCCATACTGCCATGTCTTCTGAAGCCGTCATACCTGGTGATGGTGTTCCTGAAGACGATTGTTGTCACCTGTTCGTCGGGAGTGTTCCATGGATTGGTCGTGATGCCGGCTATACTTACCGCCGTCTGTAAACCCAAAGATGATTGTTGGTAACTTTCTAGCAGTTTTCTTAAAGTACTAGGAGAAAAATGGCAAAAATTACTAGTGTCAAGGCTTAAGAAAGGCTTCTTTTAGGTATCGAGATGATACTGAGATTAAGACTAAATTTTTGGCAAAACTAGGGGATATTCTCGGGACCAACATGATTGATCCAACGAAAATATAAAGACGTTTGGAACAACGAAAACTTATTCGTGGAAATATTAGTATGTAGAACAGCTTCAACCTCTGTTTTTTTTAACATTTTAGCTAGATGTGAACCGTTGCAATAAAATGGGCGTGGCCGAAGCTCTGTGATTGGTCATCACCGTTGACAGACCAATCACAGAGCTCCACCATGTACATCCGCTTCTCGGACAAAAGCTCCACACCCAGATTTGAGACTTGCCCATGTTTGGAGCTGCCTTTCCATCAGTCTTGCTTGGAGTGGAACATAATGTGAGCGTGACTTTGCGGTAGATCATCCAATACAACTGACAGACCAGTGGCGGAGTTTGGCCACGCCCACTTGCCCGAACTTTGTTACTACATTCCAGTCTGCTAAAATCTGATGAGAATTGTCCGAAATTCAAGATTGGGAGATGGTTTTGATTAACTGCTTGATCAATCGTTGTGTGAAGAGTGTTGCGTCTAGGAAGTGGCGATAGACTCACTATGTGATTGGCCAACGCCTTAGAAAGTGCAGCCACAGTGATCGGCCACACCCACTTTCTCGATGTGACGCTCCCAAACAGATCAGGACCTTCACATATAAACATTATACATATTAGAGTATCGTAAAGTCAGTATGTGCAACCGAGAAAATCCCTGATTTCTGGAGTGAATAATTGGGTTCATAGTGTTCAAATCTAAAAATTTCACTTTCCAGCGCCATCCCCAAGTATAACTGAAACGAGCGAACTGTCGTCGGAAAGATCTTCATCAACACGCAGTTCCGACGGACACAAGGACAGTTTCTATCGAACGCAAAAGCTTCTCAACCGGCTGAACCAGGAGTTCTGCCACTCGAAGGTGGCGCCGATCGCCCCCGAGGAAGTGAACGGTCGCCCAGCGTTGAAGCACAACATAGCACTAGGAAGGGCATCTTCCCCTGTTTAGTTTATTCTGGAATATTCGATTTGAAACGCAGATAGCTGAAAAAAGCATACGTAGTTGGCTGTTGGGTTCGCTTTAAAGGAAGAATGGCGGCTTCCTCCCGTTTATTGCGGCACTTTCAGTGCCTCTTTCGTAGTCTGGAAGCAATCAGCATGGCTTATTGTTAATTCTAATGCACTTTTCTACTTTCCCGACAATTTTTAGCATCTGAAGCGACTTTGAGTGGAAGAAAAACCGCTGCTATGAAAACCCCGGAGAAAGGGAATTAACTAAATTCAGGATGTAATAGAATGCCTTGGATGAGAAATGCTTCTAGAATAGTGCCTTATTACCTTCTTGTATTTGTATCATTCATCCGTTTACGAGTACATTGGCTTTGTTTAAATAGTGGTACGAACCTATCTATTCTTTTTTGAATGTGAAGACTAGACGGAGCCAGTATGTTACTTGGTCGCTGCATATTTTCTTTGTCCGGTCCTTCTAATGTTCAGGATCTCTTGTATAGGCTTTGCTCGTGTTGCCATGTGGTATTTATTTGATATGAATAAAATTCGAGAAAAAAGCTAGGTGGACTGGATTTTCCTTCCTAATCATGTCAAGGGATTCTGGTAGAAAGCAGTGAAGCGGCTTAAAGGCAGTGTCTCACCTCATTTCGTGGGCTGAAAATACCAACAGACTCTAGACCTCCTCGTCATGCTAATTTCAGAGATGTACGTAAAAACTCATAATAATGGTGGAAACCCCATTTTTGGAGGGTCCGAAAGTGCAGTTTACGGGCCACCTGGGCAAAGCGGTCCGGTGGATCTGCTGGCTGCCACGTCTGCAATGTTGGCCAACACGTCTAGACGTATCCGATAGATGAGGTCAACGGCTTCACGCGTCCACTCAGCTAGACAAACTGTTACAAACCCCGTCTCGAAAAACGTTTAAAAATAGGGTTCAAAGGATATTTTGTAAAATTTTAGGTATACCGTGGATTCAGGAGATTCAGAATCTGATAAAAGTTCAGACACGAAGACGAGGTGACACACTGCCTTTAAAGGCAATGTCCGGGCGAAAATTTGCCACACTCTTACTCTACACGACGAGCTGATTGCAACTATATAAGTTTTACCTACAGAAACTTTGAAATTTGTGGTTTTTAGAAGATTGAAAGTTATGTTGTGGACGAGTTGACGGTGAAAAATGAAAAAGAAGTATTGAGGTTAACGAACTCTCGTATTTCGGACAAACCAATCTATTATTGCTGTAGTACATCCAGAGGAACACTCACAACTCCCTTTCTTTCTTTGTTGATTGTTTTGTATCTATTGTATATCAATTGATTGGTATTTTTTCTAATAACGTGCTATTTCCAAAATCCGGGTCGAAATTCTGGCGCAATATCGATTAAAATAGTTGTCAGACTTAGGGATACGAGTTAAACAATTTCAATTTGATACCTGTTGATGGGAGAGCCGTTCGCAGCATTAGAGAGTGCAGAGGAACCAGACAGTTCGGCAGTAATACATGTCTTGATGATCTTATACACGACTTAATATGTTTTCACAAAATCCTCGAAAGGCGGAATGAAGATTGATTATAGACGGATTAGCAGAATGATTATACCTCGTTTTCTTAGTATTGAGCCAACTTTTAGCAGAAGTTGTAGCCACTATTCAATTCAACGTGTTCCAAAACCACATATTACGACGTTTCACTTAGCTGTGCCGACGAGGGTTTAATTGATAAATCTGAGCAGCTTCAGATATCCGTTGTGAATACTGTGTAGGATACTGTGTAGGTTATGGATGTGTCGCCGAGCCCGAGCCATGACCACGCGTAACTCGAATATGTATATATTTGTACTTCTGAACAGTTCGGAAGCGAGTGATTTATCCTAATCGCACAATAATCTAGAGAACAATTCATATATACACAGAAAGAATGTAGGCTACACTTGAGGGAGTTGCTCACCACTTGAAGGACTTGACCTCTCGAAATTTGATAGACTTGTCCGTAAGAAGAGTGGCTGTACTTGCATGCGGCAGTTGCAAGACTTTCCACTGACCGTTGAGGGAGAACGACCAGTGATACCTGACCTTAGCAATTGCCTCGCTTGAATTCTATGACCACCGAGCGAAAAGGGTCAGTGGAATAAGTCAGAAGTAACTTGTTTCAAGAGACACTCCGTTCGTCAGACAGCCACACGGTACGAACGGTCAGACGGTCAGACGATTAAAGGCAGTCAGAACAGTCGTGACAGTGAGACAGTGAGGCTTGAGCTCACCTCATTGATTCATATTATTTATTTTATTATTATTATTCATATTTATTTATAGGCGAAGATCTGATAAGCCGCACAAGCACAACATTCTTGGTATCGCGGACGTGATGATTCGCTGCTCAAAATTGCACTGGCCGGGAGCACTGCCTTGTCTCGCCTCGTGGTCAAGCTTGTGCGCCTCCACTTCAAACTTGCTCGCGTATCTCCTAGGCTCTGTCCACTCCCTCAAAACGCGTATAAATCAGCACTTCGCTCACACTAGCTTCTTTTTCGACAATGTGACCAGTCGACGAGAGCGAAGCGGAGTGCACGGATCGAAGGTCCTCCATCAGTTCATTGATAGATGATGGCAAGCCGTAGCAAAAGTAGACTGGACGACGAGCGGAAGGACGATACCAGGGAGAGCCACTCCTAGCCAACGCCTTTGTGGCACGTGACAAGTACTATGACTCAGTATCTTTTCGTTAGAATTTATCTACTATAATAGCTTCTTCCCTGTAGGACCTGTTGTGACAATGACGACCATCAATAAAGCTATCTCATATCTGGCGTCCCATGATGCCTGAGTATTATACGCTGCCTGAGTATTCAAACTGCTGCCATGTTTGGGCTGGAAGAGGACAGGAGCCGTTCGACACTGCCGTCGTCCCTCCAGACCCCTCATGCCCTCCGTCAACTCAGCCTGTAGGACTTGACTCCCTTTTATGCATGATTGCTCTCCTGTTCATAAACTATTGGACACGTTGTGTCGGAAGAACTACCGATGCAACAGCACCCCTAGTAGTACTAGGTAGTAGTAGGCGTCTATTTATCTATTTTGGCTTATTATTGTATGGGTAGTAATAGTAGTTAATAAACTCTTTAGATAATATGTCTCTACAGCAGGACTTATTACTCCTTCAGTAAGTAGTCCTGCCGCAGCCTTCAGATGGTCCATAGGTGCGAGTCTGATGCGAAGCGTCGGGTGCTCCTGCTGAGAATTCAGCGGGGAAGCATCAGTGGTGAAGAGCTCCCGGTGTGGTTAGCATCAAGATGATGGTGCAGCACGGTACGGTGAGACAGAGCCCACATCAAATCTGGATAGGAGGCAACCATAGATTCGCAATACTTGGCATCGCATGGAACGCAAGAGAAGCATCGATTACATGATTTCATGGTAATCTACATTGGATACACAACTCATTACTTGGAAAATACAAACAAAATAACCACATCATACAAACAGAAACATTTCTTCTGGTCGAGCTTGTCGACATGCTGCAGATATCAGCAGTAGTGGGTAGATTGACCTATTTCGTCTTTGCTCATGTGCAATTGGCAAATTTACAGAAGATCATGAATCTTTGGGTCAACATGAGACATACTGGTCCACCTGTGTTTTTGAAACCACACATCTATTAGGGGATTAACATGAACAGCGGCAGTGTGGTTTTAAGAAGGGGTGGCTCTCCTTACCATACTTGCCCCTGATGAGGATCTGTCCTAGTTCCTGTATGTACTCGGGACATCCAAAATTAAGTTATTTCAAAGTTAAAAGTATTTGATAATGAGCAAGAGATATCCCATTTTCAAAGAACTCTCATCATTTAAGGAACAAGTAGAAGGATGCCTCAGACAAGAGTGATTAGAGGTCTCTTTTCACCAAAATTAAAAAATTGTATGAAATAGTCTGAGACTTATTTGTGTTGTACATAGTGTACTATACTGTGTTTGTAGAATGTTCCTCCACATGGATGTATCCATATTATAGAATAAATAAATGAATAAATAACTAAAATTTCCGTTCTGTGAAATTTCTGTGAATGAACGCTGTAAATCGTCTGACCCTGTACTGTTCAGAAAACTGAAGACGTATACCTTAACCGGTCGAAAAACTATTTTCTCTATTATAGGAGCTGCACATAAACATATGCACTATTCCCTTTTCTATCTGTGTTTTTGAGGACTTTCTCCTGCTCCGTTGTACCTCTCAAGAGCACTATGCCGACGAGTGCGTGCGTGCGTCATCGTACATATCTCGCTAAGAACTCACTGCTAGCAACTCATCGGCGGCAACGGCGACAACTGCTGCATTCATTCGCGCTATTCGTTATGATTACCCGTTTCGATAGTGGCTGTGTGTTGGACACAACTGCGCCTTGTTGAGGTGACCCCGTTTCTGACCGAAGGCGAAGGCGAAAAAATGGGCGACAGCGGCGTCGTGGTGGGTGCGGAACACACACGTCTAACATGCGTCCGCGCTGCTATTATCGTCAATGGTTATGGCTTGCACTAATTAGCATCGTTCAACGTACCTCCGCCAAAGGTGGGCTTGGTTACCTTTTTGGTCGCATCTCTAACCTCCTGGAACATGCTTCCCTCAGCCGATCCTTGCTCAGAGCTTTTTTCCTCTTTCTGCCCAAAATTTCTGAACAATTTTTTCAACTTGCGAGAATAAGAGCAGAAAATTTGTGGACACTGACTTGAAGTTTTCTCCTTTGTTTACTATGGCTACCTCTCTCCCCCTTTGAAGAAACACTGGTAAAAAACCTCTCTCCCCCTTTGAAGAAACACTGGTAAAAAAAAAACTCTGCTGACTCGAGAGAATTCGGCCGAGAATTTTCTATCCAAAAATTAGAAAGTGAATCTACAGGCGTCTTTAGGTTTATATGTTTATAAAATCTCAGGATTTACGTCAGAGTGTCGATGAGTTTTATACTTCCTTAAGTTCCATTTCTGTACAGATATAGTTTTCTGTACCTACTATGTACCTAAGAATTATTAAGGCCGAACTTCATTAGTACGCCGATACAAACAAATGTCTTCAGAGCGCCGAAACCCAAAAGAACCCGAGTTGCACGTTTGTCCTTGAGACCGTTCAAAACCGTGTACCGCGTGCTAAATACTGACTTATTAGATGACGACGGAAAGAGTAATTCGACTGAGCGAATCATTGTCAACTACGCCAACCTTAAACGATATACGACCTAGAAATTGAAGGGAAAATTGTTTGTGTTTGACAATTGATTCGCATTTTGGTTTCTGCACTAAACAGTACAAAGTGAAGACAAAACCCATCAATGACTCATGATCGGCTCTCAGAATACTTGTTCCAAACCTATTACATTACCTTAGATACCTTGGATGACTATTCTTCAGCGGCGACAAATTTCGCGAAGATCGGTTTCTATGACCGCGAACCATTCTTCCCTGTCCCTTTTTGCTTTTTTTGAATCCACATAGGACAGCACAAACCCCTTACAAACTCTAAACACGGTTCTGGTAATCTACCTAGAGGTGATCCTCTTTGCTATGGAAACCAATACAGTGCTAATTACTGTTGGGGTGGGCATTAAATTCGTGCTGCTTTTTTTTATCCTGCTTTTATACTCGGATTTCAACAACGTTCAACCCCGTGTCATGAGCCGTTTTGTAGCTCTTGTTTCACTCTTTGCCAGTATTATTAAAAAATTGTTAATATAATGTGAAGGTCTTGCATAGGAAAGAAAAGGGTAAAACTCGTAAAAGAGTGTAACCCATTTGCCCGTTTCGTTCCCTTATGACGGATTTCCTCACTTACCACTACTCCTTATTTTTTATCGCATGGGATGCGATCCTCTAATTCGACGGGAGCTCTAGTGTTCAACTGTTCGACACCAGTTATGGACCTAATGCAGTTCAAGAGGCTAGAGATACCAACGATGTCTATGGAGAAACCTTTACTGCAAAAAAATGGCACAGAAGCTACGGCTTGCTTCAGAGGGATCAGTTTTCGCCTGGAAGATCTGCTTCATCCTGGTGTGTAGTTTGAAGAACAGTGAGACGATTTTCTGCTAGAGTTTGCCTTAGATGTAAAGACGAATAACTACTGATAGTAATTCTTATAAACCACCGACTTTATCTGATCCACTTTGTGAAAAAACACCCATGGGCTTAGTGAGAGGTGACCGTTCACAATATGAACGCGCGATACCCCTGGGAAAATTTCATCAAAACCATAAATGAGATGCTGGAATGGAGCGTAATCCTGCTCATGCCAACTCTACCTCTGATAACTGCGCAGCAGGAACGCAGCCCGAACGGCGTAATGGTTGGAGTAGAAACCCTGCAGCAACGGTTGCCAGTTGCTGCCATCCTCCCCTTGAGTGTTGCTCAAGCTATCAGCCCTTTAGCAGCAATTGCTGAAGGACGGCAACGATCATCATTCGAGTAGAAACCCTAGCAGCAACTGACAACCGTTGCTGCTAGGGTTTCTACTCGAGCCACTATGTCGTTTGGTCTGCGTTTGTCCAGCACAGTTATCAGAGACGGGCCTCCCTTCCTCAACCTTTTTCCATTTACTGTGATAGCCTATCAGCTCTGATTGCGTCGTATGCAATGGAGCTCTTGTATCTTCTTTTCTTTCTTCTTCTCTCTTTCTCTTCCTCTTTCTATCACGTTCTCTCATCATCTATGCATTTTTGGTTGTTTGAAACCAGGTTCATACACAACTCAACTCATTATACACTACATAATTCATTTCACATGCTTTTTTGTGGTCCTCTTTACCCGAGAAAAATGGATCAACTAACTCATGGTTCTCCACCACTGCACAGACCGAATTTTCTCATGTTGTGCGTCCATACTCCATCTACAGCAGCCCCCACCCCCGCCCAGCGACATCGATCTCAATAGCTATCGATCTTGGAGATTCATTGCTGGTGTCACCATGAGGAGTCCCACTAATAAACGCTATGCATCAAATTCGATTTCACGGAACGACGCCCACACAGGGTGCTATACACCTGTCGAAGTACAGTGGCTGAGTCAGGCATCGATCAGACCTTCCAGAAAATCAAACTAGGCGAGCCAGTTGCTCTTAGATAGACAGATAGATTTATTACGACTATTTAAGACAGTCGTGAGATAATATTACGTCACGATACAATACAAACTATTAAAGAAAATTACAGCTGATTATGAAAAAGAATGTACACTACAAAGAATACTTAGAGGCACACAATCTAATACTTTAGAAGAACACGTGCAGCGATTCGTTTGAACAATGCAAAATTTTTCCAGCAGGGTGTCAAGCTTGTCCTTAATTGCAAAAATGACCCTGCACGAGCAGTAAATGAATGCTGCCTCATTGTTCTTTTTAGTTTCGGATTTGAAATCTTGAAGGGAAGTCCTCTTGTCTTGCTATTTTGGATGAATTGTTGTCCTTTCCCCTAATTTTTATCCCACTGAATTATTTTTTTTTTCTTAATTTTTTTGCTGAACTCAGTTTTGATACTGTTCTCTTTTATGTAGACCTGATTGGAGCTCCCATTACCACGCTGTATGTCCCTCCTAACGCTGAACCTCACGATGAACTGCTGGCCGATCAACCTTTGAGGGTTCTGGAGGTGGGTTTCTTTTCTTGTTTTTTTTTCACGCCTTGGTAGAAGCTGGTGAAATAGTTGCTCTTGCCAGTTTCTAGTAAAATAGTTGCAGAATGAAAAGCCTGTCGGCCCCTATCTTTTCAGACCTGCAATGATGCTAAACTAGTTTACAAGTTTTACTACTTAAAAGCCTGTTTGTTAGTTGGTTTGGGTAAATCCTCGTTTCCAACTTGCAACTCACTGCAGAGATTCTGAGCATTGTTCTACTCGATCCATTCTCACAACGCTAACCATCAAGATCGGCCCGCTAACGGCGATCTTGTCCTTGAAATAGTTTTCGCTGTTCCATATAGCACCCTCTCGCAAATGATGTAATTAGACTAGCGTTAACATAAGGCTTCCGTTGTCAATAAAAGATGAAATGAAGAAGTTATGAAAACAGTTATAAAAACAATAAAAATCAATGCATAAATCTGCAATAAATCAATAAAAAACTTAAATAAGTAGTGGGTCAATCTGTCAGCGTGGGGTGAATAGTGATTGCATACATCCATCTGAGCTAGGATTCATGAATGCATAACCCTGCGAAGCAAGATTACCAAACCAACTTTCGCATCCTGCGTCTCCTAGCATTATGTAGTCTATACGGTAGCCAGTCGCGCTAACCATTGTTGGTTTGCTTGGTTATCGCTTCATGAATCCCAGCCCTGATATTGCAAAGAGATTATGAGGAAGGCTAGATCCACTCTGGAAAGGTCCACCGATTTTTTCCCCTAGAAATATTCACGCATAAGTCATTATACTACTAAATACTACTATGTACGTTCTGTATGAATTTCTCGGGCGACGCTTTACTTCACGCAAACGGACGCACGGCAAAAATTCGTCAGGACGCTTGAATCAGGCCAGGTCAGGACCTGCCTTGGCACCTTAGGCTACTAAGCCACCTGCAAGAAATGGTCTTTTGTTCCAAGAGTAGATCGCTCTTATTCAAAACAGTACTTGCTGGGCAATCCATGTCCACCTGGGTCATAAGCTGGGTCTGTCGAATTCGGAATAAGGTTAAGTACTGTAGAATACAGTACATCAAGCTAGAATGTACTGCCACAGAATTCTTTCAAGCAACTATCTGCACGCATGGCGAACTTTTGATTAATTGCTGGACAATTCAGCCTGGATGTGTCGTTGAAACGGCAATTTGTTTCGTCTCAAGTTCGATTTAGTGCAATTTTCGTCCGATTTCGGAGTGTTCAATGAAATGAAGCGATTTGATTTAGTGCGAATCATCGATCCGTCGCCAGATTCCACTTCTTTTTTGAATTAATACAGTTCTGGATCGTATGCAACGAAATCCTAGAGTTTTGCTCGAAACTTCCTTTTCAAATTCTAAAAATCACGATACTACCGACCATGCAAAGAATAGTAAAATCCATGAATTTACATCTATGGAAACTCTCCTAGGGTAACGAAGATGTTGCGTTAACCCTTGAACCGCCATCAGAGACGATCTCAGTCTCACCTCCTATCGCTGGACCGGGTGCACCGATTCATCTGCTCGTTGTGGATCCACAGAAGCTGCGAACCAACGGTGGTGAGAAACTGACGGTGGGTAGAATTATCGAACTTCCTTCGTGTAAAAACATTCCAGACAAAATGATAAATGGATTTTTAGCTGAAAGCATTGGCGCTAATCTCAGGAAGAGAGCATGAGGTGCCCATTGAGGTAAAAACCGCTGAGGAGGCGTCGGACGACGTGCGAGAAGTTCCACCCTTCGAGAAGGAGAACTATGAGCTCAGTCTCGAGCATCACTTCGATGAAACAGAGATCGCAATAGTCAAGGTTTGTAGGATTCTGCCAAATCCACGAATCCACCTTTACTGGGTCATCCTTCCAGTTGAAAGCGGATCCACCAGCCGGTACGAACTTCGCCCTCATTGGGCCACGATCGGACCGATTCAGCGTCAAAAACGAGGGACAACTCGTCTATATAAGTGCCATTCCATGCGAACATGAATGCAGTGCGCCACCGGTGTTCACACTGCTGCTCTCTGCTACAAATGAGAAATCGCAACAATTCACCACACTCAGCTTTACTTCGAAGGTTTGTCCTCCATTCATAGTTCGTATCACTTCTCAACAGTCGCATGCAGTCGCGCGTGCGGTCGCGTTCGCGGAAGGACACCCATAGCGATTAAAACTAGCCGTTTTGCAGCCTGCAATCTTGTTTAGAGAAATTTTTATATCTCTATTACTCCCCAAAGTCTCTCAAAGCGACCTTTTCTAGGAAGAGCAGAAGTTCAAGTTCCTGAACACTCCATACAGTGCTATTCTGGAAGAGGAGGTCGGAGTTTTCGAGAAAGCAGTGAAAGTCATGACCACAGGTGGGTCTTTCAGGGAGCCCTAAAGAAACAGCGGAGTTTTCCTAGGTACCCTACTCATTAGCGGAACTCTGCCAAACTCTTATGTGCCGTCAGAACCCTTGAAGCACTCCCAGCCAACCTTAGGACGAAGAACTCCTTTTAATAAAGTTACCAGGAATGGCTAAATGCACTGTCTTACCTCTGTCTTCAAGAAAAGGAATCTCCAGAGCTGGAATGCTTAACCTAGCAAACCAACGTTGGTTAGCACTAATTTTCATTCTATAGACTGCGTTATGTTAGGAGCCGCAGAATATGGAAGTTGTTTAAGCGTTCATGAATCCTAGCTCAGGAGTTGCTGATCATAGTGCTATACATGGTTCCGTGCAAAATTGGCAGAATCACCGTTTTTGATCCACAACTGTTGGGGAGCATGTGGGCGTGGCCAGGGAAGGAGCCAATGCGAGAAGCCTGAGTTTCTCAATAATGAACTCACACCCTGGGGCGTACTTCCCCACGAGATTAACTCCTCGTAAGAGATTCCCATTAACCACTCTCTGACAGGATAAAAGGTGCACTTCATATGTGATCAGAAAGGAGGGGTGCATGGTGCGGAAACGCTGTAGTGGCGCCCCTTGCTCCGCCCACAAGCTCCACAAAACGTAAGACTAGAAAGCAGGTTTTTCAGCGGATTCGCACGCTAACGCGCATACCATTGTTATCAGCGACCAATGAAGATTCTCTTCGTTTGAAAATCTCAGAAAATTGTGTTGAGAGGGGCGGTGCCTTTATGGAATTAATCGAGGTGATTTAGGCGAAATCAATAGTAGTTCGAACCTCACCACATGGAGCCATATAATTCTGAATTGTACAGGCTCACGTTTGGATCCTTCACTTTCCATTCACTAAGTGATGGTATCCAAGAAAAAACTTACAACGCGTTGAGATTTTAACAAACAAAACAAATTGAATCCTTAAAATAAACCACACCACTAAACATGAATTCCATGAAAATCAGGTGGAAGATAAAAAATTCTACCAAAAATGCCATCTGAAATAGAAAAGCTAGCCTCGCTATATTCTACTAGTTGAATGCCTGTAAAATAACCTGCTAAAAACAAGTTAAAATTATACTATTAGTACAACTTTTATTTCCCATCCTTCAGTTCCTAATTCACACAATTCGCACCAATAACTTTCCTGAAATTCATTTCAGGATCCACAGGTGATGTTATGTACACACTACAGGACATCACAGGACTTTTCTCAATCCATCCGAAAAGCGGAGTGCTTATGGTGCAGGTAGGGTGTTTCCTTGACGAGTGTATTTTTCATTTTCGGAGTCCTAGGAATGGAATTTTTCAGCATCCGGAATTTCTGACCGTGAACGGCTACGGCTCGCAGTTGAACCTGACAGCAGTGGCAACTGATGCGAAGACGTCGATCCGAACAACAATCCCGGTCACTCTAACTCGTGCAGTTGAGGGTCTGAAAGGATTCAAATTCGTGAAGGTGTGGTGATCCAGTCAATTTGACTCAAATTACTAGCAATTTCAGTTCTAAATGCTGTAAATTTTGGGAATTTTTTTACTGGTCCAGCGAGTTTACTAGCTAAAACAGCTTTTCTGTTCCTAGCTCTGTTAATAAAAGAATATTTTGGGCTTGGATGAACTATTGAGGTTACCCACGGTGAGGTGTTAGCGTGCCCAAACTTGGCCTTCATCTTTTGACATATTTGCATCACATGGGACCGCATGCATCGTTGAGGTTATTTATTTATTTATTTATTTATTGCACCAGAAGTGCGTTGACAGATAAAACGTTCACGAAAAGGCACTAATTAGTAATATTGAGGAACTTTGGGTAAGTTGAGATAAGTAGGCAATGATGAGGGTAAATGTGTTACCACCATCGAAATCTACCCATCATTAACATAGGAGTGAACAAATTTACCCTGGGTAATGTCAATGATGCCATGAAAGGCCATGAAATTGTCTATACCCAATTGCTACATGTCGATAATTGTATCCATGGGTATGACATTACCCCTTCCCCCTTGCGTCCGAACTTTGAATGACTCATTTTTTCGTTAGTGATTCAAAACACGTTCGTCGCGTCCGAATGCATCATTGTGGTTTCCCATGGTAAACGTGACAGCCTACCCAAGTCTACTTTTTACCCGGCACCCATCAACATGTTTGCCCCGCGTGACGTGATCTAGGCTCAACTGGTAATGGGTAATGGTGCTCATGGGTATGAAGTCACCCAGCCAAAGGTGCACTCGGGCCCAGGTTGTCAGCCTGTGTTATGCTTTTTACACATCACTAACTGGGTACGGACTCCGGACGAATGATAGGCATAGTTATACGTAAAGCTAACCTTGGGTATGGTTACCCATGGTTGGCAGCTGAGTATATAGAATGTCATGTGTGGGTAAAAATGTTGGTGGTCGTCAGGTATAGAGTAAATTTGGGTACGTTAACACGTTTACCATGGGTAACCGCAGTGAGTCAGGCATCCGAGCCCTGGCCCTAGACAAATTATTGCGATTGCTCAGGGTAAACGTATCGTGTTGGCACCGGGTAAATTTGGGAGTGCATACACGTTCACCCACGGTAACAAGAACGATGCAGAACCCTGGTCTGTTCACCAGTACCGCAACCTAGAGTAGTTACCAATAAAGTTTTGACTCTACTACAGTTTCACTTTCAGGAATCCTACTCGTTCACCGTGTCTCCTGGCCAAACTATGGTAGGCATAGTGGAAATAGCAGATGCCGGTAACCACACCGTTCACTACGACATAGCTGAAGGCGGCCAAGGAGCGATCACCATAGACGATCAGGGGATGTTGTTCTATCAAAGAGAACCAGAAAAGGACTCTAGGAATTTCACCACACTGGTACTGTATTTTTTATGGTTACTGTAACATCAACAAAGACAGCGGCTCGTCTAGGTTTCCGCTCGAACAACAGAAGGACAGTTCCTGGTCGCAACAGCATGGGTTGACATTGCAGTGATGGGTATAAACTCGTATCCGGTGAAAATTATTGGTCCGACACGACGAACGGATGTGCTCAGTGCGAGTGAGTGTGGACGGCAAGAATTTCACCGCAATTCAGAAAAATTATTGGAATTTCAGGCACAAAACGCGGCACAAAAGTGGCTAGTATCGAACTAACCGACGCCGACGACGACGCAGCGATTCAGCTGTCGATCGAGTCCATCTCAGGGATGTACCTAAATGGAAGTAAAGCCAACGAATTGAGCGTCGAGATGTTCAAGGTGCAGATGAACGGCAAAACAGCTGATCTGGTTCTGAATGAGCGAATCTTTGACCTTCCACTGGTTACGCTGACCACTGAGCTGCGAGCTCAGGATCAAGCACACCCAGCGGAGCCTTCGGTTACAGGTGAGTGGCTGGCTGTTGAAAGAAGTGAAATTTCACGAAGTTACAGAGAAAAGGCTGTGTTTCCTGCAGAAATATGTAGCTAGATAAAGGGGTTAGGACCATATTTGTACGGATGTTTAGGGTTTATCCCTCGGGTTTTATGCTGCTGCATAAAATAGAGCAGTAGAAGCGGGGACTTTCTAAAGGGGACCTCTTGAAGGCTATTTTGTGAAAGATTTTCTTTTCCTGCATCGGATAAGAATGTTGCTTTTGAGTCGATTTATAGGGTCTTAAAATTTTTTGGCACTTATGGGAATTCTATGGTCAAATTCATGGAATTTTCCGAGAACTTAATGATTCTACCCGCCTCTCTATAGTGAACTGGCCGAGCTTTCCGAGTGCACATGGGTACAATTTGTAATAGCAACCCGTCTAAGCTAGTGATAACAGGTATTGATAAACATCGCAAGATAAGGCCAGTTTATAATGGATGCGTGCGACTGACGCGCGGGCGTCTATATGATGAAGGGCACAGTCGCATTGCAGTCGCATCGCAGTCGCAGCTCGGACGCACGCGTGTGTGGCTTCTCGGCGGCCGCGCGTTTATTTCGTTGAGGATGTACATGCCGTGTTGACCGGTCTTCATGGAAAATCCCTCTTAAATGGATGCGTGCGACTGCTGCGCGATTGACGCACGCAGCTGGTATAAATTGCCCTCTATGCATGATGCATTAATATGTAGAGGAACTCTGCTAGGTCAAGGATGAGCGGGAAGCTTTGCATCTTTCTCACTTTCTCAGGTTTAGAAGTAATCCTCGATAGTGAAATTCTCGACAGTCCATTTATGGTAGTGTTCTCTTGATGAACTCTTGCTGCTAAAGAAGAAGACTTTCTAGGGGCTTTCTAGACGACTTTGAAACCTCAATCCCTTACAAGGTGACTTTCCCGGATTCTTGCCGGGCTTTACTGTTGTGCCTGTGTAGAATTATGTAGAATGGGCCTGCCTATAACTCAATTATTTAGAAAATTTTTCCTATAACTCTCGCTGTTGCTTCTGTGCTAGCTGTTCTTTGTCTAAATAATTTCCCTTGTGCTACTGATCCCATTCTAGACAATTTTTTTTCAATGAGATGCTCTTACCTTATCAGAAACTCTTCCAAATGTACTTGCACCCTTCCATAAGTAAGAACAAAAAATAACAAGAATCAGAACAATAAAACTATTGCAAGAAGCGAAATCTGAAATTAGTGAATCTAAAAACATTTCTGTTTCCAAAATCGGCTTAAAAAATTGACTTTATTAGGAATATTGTAATTGTTTCGACTTGTTGTTCTGATGTTTTACAAGTCGATTGATATCGAAGATGCGGACAAACAGTTAGAAATATTCAAAAGAAAACCAAGAAAAAAAAAGAAATGGAAAAAATTTGGCGTCACTGAGATGCTTACTATATGCTATCCATGCCATATTGTATAGGTGTACTGCACTGAATATTTGATGTAATAATTACAGATTTTCTTGAAAATTATTTCCCTCATAAAGCAGAATTATTCCTTTCATCAAGCATCTACGTGAACGGCAATGGCGGTGGCCCATCCACGGCCTCGAGAAGGACGCAGCGCGACCGCGCCGCGCGCCATGGGATCGTTGTCGTTTGCCGCCGAAATGCTACGCTATGCCCTTTTCTAACCGATTAGGTCGAAAATCCTTAGAATCGGGTATAAAAGCTGCTAGAAATGGACTAACAGTAGCCAGAAAACATTGTTTACGGCGCGCGCGGCGCGGTTGCGCGGCGTGCTTCTCGAGGCCGCGAATGGGCCAACGCCATTGACGTCCACTGTACACTGTTTTCATGGGAAAATACGCAATTCTAGCTCGATCAGTGATCATACTACATTGTTTCAGTTAAGCAACACTTTATAATTGTGAGGAAGCACCCGCTGGTGGTGGAGGAACCAATTCCACTAGGATTTATCAAGGTAACTTTGCTCTACCTTTTTAGTGCTCCTCTTTTCCTTCTCCTCTTGCACCTTCTTTGCTTTGTGCAATTAAAAAAGCTTTGCAGGTTCCCAAGACTGTGCGGGTTCCTGCGGACTCTCCTGTGGGAACTTTCGTCTATACACCTGCTCTGCTACAGAGCGTAATCTCTAATGCCACCAAATACATCTACGAGCTGAAATCGCCCTCGGATGCCTTTACGATTGACAACTCCACAGGTGAAACAACTTATACTGACGATGTTTTTGGGTACCACCCTACAGAAAATTTATTTTAGGGACCATAACAACAGCTCGCTCACTCACGGACCTCAACGAAGAGCTGCTCACAGTCACTGCAAGTGATCGTAGTGGGGAGCAAAGTGCTCAGGCAAATTTCACAGTGATCATCACACCGTCGCGTGTTTCTAGGACAACATTTATGGAGAAACAGTACCAAGGAGATGTGAGGAAATCAGATCCATTAGGTGAGCGCTGCTCTACCTCCAGATAGAACGCTTCCTTTATTTGTTTACTCATGAGACAAAAGTGTGAGAAATCTATGTATGAAACATAGAAACGCTTACGACACTTTTTTCAAAAATCTAGACGGCGCGCGTGGGCGCCAAATTCAAACGATAGGAATGCATCTGTAGGCAAGGTGGTGAAGAAGGAGGCTCGGAAACATGGGACACCATCTGAATAAGGCGGAGGGCCTAGGACACTACTCATCGGATAGTATCAATCCGGATATCGATTTATTGATCGATTTTATCGATTTTCCTCAGTTTAGCTCCAATCCGGATCGAAATGGGATTTTTTATCACGCTGATCACGAACCTGACGGCAACTCTGCACGGTGTTGTTATTGATTTACTGATTTTATTGATTTTTCGTGAGTTTTGTTCGGGGGTAGCGCGCTTGCGCGAATCTGACAACCCATTTTCCACGACACCTGTGCGTGAAATATTCTTTTGTTGAGCCAGTTACATGATCCTTGAAGTTATCTTGAAATCCTGGTGCTTTCAGACAAAATATCGAAAGCATACACATATGTAGAACTGGTATATTGCAGGAACAACTGTGCTAGTCGTCACAGCTCAGACTGATCGAGGAGAAGAGGTGAAGTCCTACGACCTGGAGGGAATCGATGCAAACTTCTTTAGCATTGATAACAAGGTTGGTTTTTTCCTTATGTGTTTACTATACAGCGGATATGATAATGGGATAATATGGAACCAAAAAAGAAAAAGAAATATGGAACCAAAAAAGATATAAAAAAGAAAATTCAGTGTAAAAATAGAGTTTATGCTTTGGCCAAATGCGAACCCACTTGGATAGCATGGAATAAGTAGGAGGTAGGCTAACGACTTGGAACCTCTTCCCAGTGATTTGGTGGATCTGTTTTTTTTTTCTGGCGGGGAGCGAAAAGTGGGAAGAGCAGGAGGAGAGGAGTAAGCAACGCAAAACTTGGTTGTACTTACTTGTACACTTCAAAAGTCATATTCTTCATTGTTCTTTAGCATTGATAGTGATGGTTTCCAGCTGGTTCAACCAGTTCTGAACCTAAAAGGCAATGTTCAAAATTATTTGAAGTAATACGGAACTACAATAAAAACTGGGTGTCATATAGGTGTTCCACCTTTTTTGTGTTTATTTTAAATTTTCGGTTGAATAATATGGAAATTCCCGACGTATTCCCCGTTCATCTTCCCGCTACCACTGCTGCTATCTAATAGTTTATTTACAATTTTCCATTGTTCAATTTTGCCTTTTGTCGAGTATTCTGAGTGATTTTTTAAACTAATTTTGAGTGATTTTTTATAAACACTCCAATTTATCTGCAATTTAGAGCTGTGCAATGTATTTTGAACACAATTATCGTTACTAAATTGACTATATTGCAACCGAAGCAAACAATATTCGTTCAAGGGTGTGATTCGTCTCAAAGATTCCATCGCGAATGTACTTCGATCTGAATTGAATTTCGTTGCCAAAGCTGGTGAAGGAATCGCTTCGAGTTCTGTTCCGGTGAGTGCTTTCATCGCATGGATCTAATCAAACTGGGATGATTTTTATAATGGTCAAATCTGAAAAATTTGTAAATGTCAAGACAAATAGCATTCTAGAAAAAAAATCGTTGCCTGTTGCCTTGATAAAATGGCCAGAAAATCTAATTAATAACCTTTTTTTCAGGACTTTCCGGTTAATCCATGAACCCATAAGGTTGTACGCTGGTCCATAGGGTTATCCGGCCTAATTTGAAAAATGCATTACTTCACCAGCCAGTTTTCATCCCTGTGATGCTTTCCAATAATCGAAATTACCCCAGTTCAGGTCCATGTTGTGATAATCGCCGAAGACGATGAAGAAATTGCGTTTGAAAAGAGTACGTATGAAATAAAGGTTATGGAAAATCTGCCGCTAAATGGATATGTCCTGCATCCACAGGTGGGAAACTTTCCCTGTACTTCTCCCCTTCAAGCCGTTTTTTCTATCCAATTATCACATTTCAGCTTCTGAATGCTAACCAGGGACATGTCGAGTATTCCATCAACACTCAGAATGACGCTACTATATTGGCGGATTTACTCGATATTGATGAGAATGGAAGAATTACAATCAAAGAAGAGCTGTTAGGTAGCTCTCTGCTTTGGCTTTGGGCTAAGAACATCTCCCTTTTGTGGGATGTCTATCCAAAATTTCCCTGTACCTGTTCCAGGCTATGTCGGCACGTACGAGTTCCAAGTCCGGGCTGTCAAAGGCGAACGCCTTGCATCCGCTGACGTCATCATGCACGTTCTACCTGCGTACAAATGCGTGCCTTCATTTACAGGGGACAATAATCTGGAATTCGTCATCGATGAGGTAGGGTTACCCTTCTGAAATTACCAAGATACCGTAGTACAGCCAATTGGGCGAATCTTTCCTGCTATATTCAGAATATGCCTCCCGGAACGACAATAGGCACAGTGTCGGCGGAGGAGCTGAACCCGAAATGTGAGATGAAGTACTTGTTGTGGGACCCGATAATGCATAAGTATACCAACGAGACGAAAATCGCCACGATTGACACCGCCAGCGGAGAGCTGAGGAGCAGAATTCCGCTTGATTATGAGAAGCAGGCGATGTATCCGGTGAGAGGATCTATCCAGTTTTTTAAACGTTATCTGCACTATAACGCTAGTATTGTAGGCTTCCAGGGTGAACGTGTTGAGATGCCAAGAAATTAGCCATCGTTACCACGCTTGTCGTCACGTTTACCCTGGGTAATCGTAATGATGCATTCAAATTCTGGTGCCGATTGCATCGTTGGAGGGATAACTAACCTCATACTCATGGGTATGATTACCAATGAGTAGCAGCTGGGTATAGAGAAAGTCATGGGTAAAAATGCTAGTGGGTACCAGGTAGAGCGTAAATTTGGGTACGTCAACAAATTTACCATGGGTAGTCACAACGATGCATCTGTGCTCTGCTGTGCAGTTTGGCAAACTTCCTCTGGGTAATCTCATATCCATGGGCATGATTATCCATACGTAGCTCATGGGCCGGTATGCATCATTGATACTACCCATGGTAAGACTTACTCCTCACCAAGCACCTATCAACATGTTTGCTCATGTGTGATATTGTCTACACCTAGCTGCTAATCATACCCATGGGTGCGAGCTTACCCATCCTTCTGAGACATTCGTGGGTGCATATAGACGGTTTCAAGCCTAGATAAACCTGCTAATGGATGCCAGGTAAATGGTAAATTTGAGTGCGTTAACACGTTAACCTTGGGTAATTTTCATCACTTCTCCATCACTTCGTCCTGGATCCATCATTGAGGTAACCCATGGCAAGCATGTTCACCTACCCAAATTCACTCCTTACCTGGAAGTCATCAAAATGTTTCATGATACTCTTTAACGTGGCGGCTATCCATGGGTAATCGTACTCCTGGGCATGATATTACCCATCTTTCCCATGATGCGTTGGGATCTTGGCCACATCCTCTGACAACAGGAATGGAGATAAAAATTAATCAATTAATTTCTCTGAACGGGAGCATCATGTCGCTTCTTTTGATCTGTGAAGCGATAATTCGTTCCAATAGTGGACAATTTCCCAGTCAAAGAAGCATTTAAGACCTCAAAATGAGTCCTAGCCGTAAAAGATTCATACAAAAAATACTTTCCGTCTTATTCTTGTTGAAGTCTCACATTGTAAGTACTTATTTTCAGCTAGTTCTTGGTCTCCAAGCCGGTACACATCAATTCGCTCAACTGGCCAGCACAATTCGAGTGCTGGACGTTGATGACCATCCACTGGAAGCAGTTCTGGATGCTCTGACAGTCGAGGTACATCAAGATTCCTCTTTTCCTCAAGAATAACGAAATTTCGCTCCAGAATTCAATTCCAAAATTTCTCTAATTTTGAAATTTTCGATTTCCCATAGCCTCGGCCATTTCTAGGCATCAGCAAAAGAAAATAAATATTTTGCAGGGATTCTTGGTTTTGAATATGGAAGTAAAAAGAGGCCGCTCTTCCTGGTAAAAAAATCCGAATGTTTTTGTGACGGTTTTCATATCCCGCTTCATTAATAAGCCCTTATAAAAGAAAATGAGCACATTTTATCCTAACGTCCCTTCCGAATGAGTGCGCTATGTAAACATAAAAGAAAAAAATGGGGTGTGTATCACAGTGAGGGAAAATTGGGCGTTACCGGGGCACCATGATTGGCGTATTGATTGAATTCGCCAATCGCAGCAGCCCATTAACGCCCTATTTCCCCTCACGATGATACACTTCCGAAAAAAATGCATTGATTTTCGTATAAGAAATTTGTGCATTTTGTTTTTTTTTTGTATTTTTTATATTTTTGTATTTCTCAGAGGTTTTTATCCTTCCAGAAAAAGTAACGTGATCCGCTGTTGTAGTCGCGCTGAGAATTTCACCTGCCTGTTATCAACGTTACCTCTTATCTTGTCACCCTAACATTTTTTTCTAATTTTCGCAGATAACTTATTTTTCTTTTACTATGTATTAGTTTAACGCCTTGTCCATATCCAGCTTCTTAAGGTCCCTGAGGACACTCCGCTTGGGACCGTTATTGCTACGATGCGAGCTGTTGATGGTGACAGATCACAGTCAGTATTCTATCGACTAAAAGATGCATCTGAACAGTTTTCTGTGAACTCGACCACTGGAGAGGTGACGCTCGCCTACGGTCTGGACAGAGAGACCAGGGATTACTACACGTATGGGCTTTTTCCTTTTCGTTGAGGAAATGCGTGAAGAACTTCACTTTAGAAGGCGTAGTAGATCTTGATTTTAGCTTGGAGGTAGGAGCTTCAAATGATGAGGACAGTAAAAACGAGGAGGTGGCCGTGTGGATGACATTGAATGTCATCGTGACCGATGTGTAAGTACTCTTTTGTACAGTGATTGCCTTCAGTGTTGGCAGGAATTGCTGCTTATGAGCTGCTAAACCCTACATAGACATTAAATTATTTTTGTTGTAGTTGTACCATAATTTATGGAAACCAATAGAAATTTAGGAACGACAACGGTCCTCTATTCGAACAAAGCCGCTACCATGTCCTTGTGGGAAAGAATGCGCTCCCAGGAGAACCCATTCTAACAGTGAGCGCTTTCGATCCTGATCAACCTGTTCCAGGAAATGGTAAGAAGCTCAAGAGCAAGTGAATCCCGGCTTTACTGCAAGTTTTAACTGATGATGTTCTTCAGATATGAAGGATGTGTTCTACAAGATGAAAGAAATGCTGTTCGACTACCACGGTATGAGTAGGGCCGTGGAGAAGATGTTCTCCGTGGGGCAGCGCAGCGGAGTGATACAGCTGGAGCAGTCTGTTAGGTGAGAAACACTAACCGTAATCAACAAATCAAGGATAAATTTGAGTAACTGCCTCTAAAATTGTAAGTTTCCACGTTTAACCCATTCTGTCGGCTTCTCCTGGGTAAGGCTTTGAATTTATACTCACTTCAATGACCGAAAAAGGGACATGGGAGAGGTGACAAGAGTTCTGCTATTTTCTCCAATGCCACAGACCCGTTACTTTTTTATATATTTGTTGCATGGGGGTAGGTACACATGTGCAGGGGGTTACGTCTCCTGAAACAAAGCAAGACCAATAAAACATACAAAATATACTTTGTAAGATATGTAGGTAAAACGGTTAAAGATCTGACTGATTACTGAGCTAGGCATACACACGGGTATCCGCGACATAGGTGAATGCTTCACTTATGATTAGGAATTAGGAATGAATTTTCACTATGTATGTATGGCTGCGCGACAAAAGCTACGCCGCGGGGCTATGATTGGTCGATTCATGTGCGCGTTGCAGTTGCAACCTTCAGCGGTGAGAACAATTCTGGGGAGTTGTCTAGGCTGGCGCGGGACCGATGAATGATGGTACGGAATCGCGACAAAGTGTGAGGACGTAGTTAGAATCGCCGCTGAAAACGTCAAATCTAAAAGATAAGCCTGAACTCGAGTAACCCCACCAATGCGCGGAACAGCGTATGCGTGCGTAGCGGTCGCGTCGCGGCATACATCTCGACCGTCCCCCTCTTGCGTACCCGCGGCAAAATTGCGACAATTTTTTACAGCGGAAAGCTGCATTTTAGACCCAGTTAGTCCCATCCCATCGTTCTCCGATGAAATCCATTGAATGTGGATATGCTTGTCAATTGAACTGCACATTGTATGGACTTCCACAGCCGTTACAATTTTCCTTGAAATAGTTTACTTCCCTCCTTTTTGCCGATATGATCTATCATTCATCTCTTTTCATCCAGGATCCTACTATTAGAAACCATGAAAGTGGCAATTCTATTTATTTAGCCAAATTTAATACTCTAGAAGTATTCCTTGCCCTCTAATGGAGTTTTCATTTCCAGTGACTTTGTGGGTGGAGTGTTCCATCTTCTCTTGGAATCCATGGATAGCTTAGAGCCGAACGCGCACAAGGACCAGTGCATTGTGAAGGTTGGCTAATTTACTCGATTTTATCCAAGTGAAACCACTTCTTCAACACGAATTCAGGTTTTCTGCTTCTGCAAATGCAAAGTAGGGGGCTGAGCGGAGCATGTTAGAATCCTCCATTTTCAGGTGTACGTCCACGATGACAGTGATATCGTGCGTATGGAGCTGCCTATGCCACCAGCTGCTGTGACATATGACAAGATTTCTAACGTCAAGGGGTAAGATATGAACTATCGCGGCTTATTTTATGCTTGTATACATATTTCTACATTAGTATCAGTGGCGGACGCAGGGGGGGGGGCGGGGGGCGCGCGCCCCCCCCCGAGAATGGGTCGCCAAATTTTCGAAATTACTTTACAATACAAATAAAAATCTCGTGTTAGTTTATTTTTAATTGTTTATTTTTATTATTATTTTTAATATATTTTTTATTTATTGTTTATTATTATAATTAATTTTATTATTAATTTTATTTTCCGTCTGGGTCCCCAAAACGGCGGAGACCCCACTTTTCTTCCCACGCCCCCCCTCCCGCCCACTTTCTGCGTCCGCCACTGATTAGTATATATGTATTAGTACTAGTATTAGTATTAGTACTGGCGTGGGGCGGCCACTTGAGGTATGTGCAAAAACTTCACACATGCGAAATGCTTGGGAAATTAACAGATAAACAATAACAACACACTAATCATTATCTGAGCTCAAACACGAAATCCTCCTTATTGGTTGGGTATATTCTACCAGTCTGGCGGCCACGCCAACAGCGGTCTTCCAGTCTCCTCGTGATCCTGGCCTTGCTTGCAAATTCCTAATCACCCATCTACACGTCAAGCTATTTTTTACTGTGCAATGATACTGCCTATTGTTCTTGTCACATTTTTTCCACACCTATGGACCCGTTATGACCAGCCACTCCCAACTCACGGGAATCTTTTCCAGGTGGCTTCAGTACCTGTGAACAATTCAGTGCATGCAGTGAGAAGATTAACCTGAAATGAGTCAAGCTTCACGTTAATGAGACAGTCCAACTGATGCTTTTGTTTCTTATACTTGGAGGGAGTAGAGGTGGTCGACTGAGACAGAATAAGCGCATAGCGCACCCCTACTTCACCGGTATATGTGCATCTTCGCGTTTTCCCCACTACTGGGCCAGAGCGAACCCATTCTCCATCCTTGGACAAGTATCCTGCCGTTCTTCCCACTATTGGGCCACCGTGGATCCATTCTTTGTTGGTGCACCCGTATCGTCTTGTTTTCACAACTAATGGGCCCCTTGCGGACACAGTCTCTATCCGTGGACTCCTATCCTGGCGCTTTCCCCACTATCGGGCCGCCATGAACCCATTCCCTATTCGTGCATCCGTATTGTGGCGTTTTCTCAACTGCTGGTTCAGGGCAGACCAACTTCCCATCCGTGGACCCTTATCTTGATGTTTCCCCACTATTCGACTACGGCGGGCCCATTCTCTATTCATACACCCGTATCCTGGTGTTTTCCCCACTACTGAGCGAGAGCAGTCCCTTTCTCCATTCGTGGACCCGTATCCCACCGTTTCCCCACCATTGGGCTATGGCGGACCCTTTTTCGATCTATGGACATCTAGTTTTTTTTTCTGAACTGCGGCGCCCCGGCACACTTGTTCGTCATCAGTGCACTCACACTCCTTGTAAATTTCAAGTGTGATAGAAGAAAGTTAGGAAATATTTAGAAATTTTGATCACTTGCACTATTTGATGGCACTGCCCTTCTTAACGACAAAGGCGATAATTTCCAACCGTTTAATACCGTTTTCCTACTGTTATCTCATTTTTACTCTCTTGTCCCTTCTTTTTACTACTCCTTTTTTTTCTTTTTTTTCTTTCTTCTGCTTCAGATGTTATCCTTACAGCACGATCTCCAACGCAACTGGTCTCAAAGCCATGGTCAAAGACCTGCAGTATCATCACGAAGAGGGAAGCCTGGTCTATGACGTCACTGACCTTCGCCTAGTAAATTTCTCACTTTTTCCCCTTTTGAGATACTCAGAATTTTCAATGCCGTATTCCAGGTACTGGTGAATCGCACAACATCCGAGATAATCCCCGCAGAAAGAGCGATCGCAATCGCGGACAAACATCGCTCTGCGATGGGCGATCGGATACCAAGCATGACCAAAGCACAAGTACGTCGCTGCGATAAGAACTCGTCATTTCTTGACGTCACTAATGCATAAATCCCTTATTAGGTAACCTCATCTCCAGTGATGTATCAGTCTATTCCTCCCGTGGCGTACGTGCTGTGCACGTTTGCGTTGTTGTTAACGATGGTGTTCATGGTATTCGCATTTATGATGTGCCACTACCGGACCAAGTAAGACCCCTATTCCCCGGGAATTGAAAAAAAAGAGAATGGTTTTTTTGAAGATTCCAACGCGAAAAGAAACTCCGAGAAGATGACGTCACCATAGCAAATGCTCTAAATAGGCCTCCTCTTCGGCCGATAGCTATATCACCGATGGTCCATTCACGGTCAGTTTGCTAACTGTATTTTTCATGCAGGAGGATTTAATGGCCAGAGTATGTAAAATATCAAAATGAAATCCTCTCTAACAATATTGCTAGGTTACATATGAATACGTGAAAATATCATGACGGATATTTCAAAAATCAAGGATGTTCCAAGTCCTGGATTTAAGTGCAGAAGCAGCTGTTTATTCAACGGGTAATCGCAGACTTCATCTCCGTAACCGTAAATGAGCCAAACCCACCGTATCCTGTCACTGGTTACCCTACCCACAGTTAAATTTTCATCGCGTCCAACAAGCCGGGCCCACATGCATCATTTGAAGGATGGGTAATCTCATTCTCATGGGTATGATTATCCATGGATAGCAGCTGCGTACAAACAACATCACGTACATATGGGTAAACATTGTCAAGTGCTAAGGGAAGGGTAACTTTCAATGTGTTGACAGTTTACCGCGGGTAATCTCCATGGTGCACCCGGGCCCAGAACCTCTGAAATAATAATTTTTTTCTGGATTTTTATGAGTTTCTAGGTCCATGATCCAGTCATTTTCATACCATAACCATACCAAGTTGTTGAGTTTAGTTACCCATTATCATGGCAAGGCATTCGAACATAAGCGGTATCATTCTCATCTTATTTGGGTACTGAAAATGCTTATTTTTTTCGTTGCAGAACAACATTTTCTCCTCACCTTCCCGCCATAGACGGGAACTACGCCGTACAGGAAATGAAAATGGTCGTTGCTGGAGACGATGACAGACGGCGACAGCCTTGGTGACTCCCCCACGACTCTCCTTGATCCCACACTCACGTACCGGTGTCTCACAGTTCTCCAAATACCATTGTTCCTGTAGATATGGATATGAATAAATTGCGCTCAAGTCAAAACTGCTTATTTTTGTTCCTTCGCGGTGAAGCGGCTAGAGGTAAGGAGCGGATAATATTCGAAGACCAGCGCGAATTATTCGAAAAAGTGTTTTTTTTTCACACATAATCCCACGAATAGTCTCGAAATCAAAGGTTTCCCTCCAAGTATTCAGTGTGGCCAAATAAGCTAACAAATTCCTGAGTAAAAGAGTCTTTGAACATGGTTCTTTTGGGTATCTTCTACGGAGCAACATTGAATCGCACAAGGACCAAACTTGTCAACAACGATTTGCTAGTCAAAATATCGTCTGCAAGTTGTTTTGGGGCAAAGATGTGTCAACAACTTGTACTAGGAGTTCGGAATGACAATTTCTTCCTTCTAAATGAAAGTGAACACCAACTTCCATAATATACGGTTTCCCCCTCATCACCTTGACCCCTTGCGATCACTGAACCTCCCCCAGATCGAAAACTTCTTCTCAGACCACCACCTCACGTCATTTCGTTCTTCTGCTCTCCGCGCACATTGTCCGTTCCCGAACCCATTCGTTGCGAACCCAATGACCTCGCAATGGGCGCTGCAAACCGCTTTTTGATGTTTACAACAGCACCGAACAATGGCAGTGGTATCAAAATTTTGAAGCTGTTTTGGAACAAAGGGGCGAGGATGAAGATGAGGGGGCAGGAACTGATATGAACATTATTGGTTCAATAAATTCCGCGTAGAGGGCGTATAATGAAGTTCAAAATAGAAAGAAGTGAATGACGACAGCTGTTGTCACTACAGTCCTCTCTCTCGTTCAATTATTACTGCTACTCATGTACGGCAAGGCGCAAAATTCTTTTTTTTAATTCGTGAATGGGTCTTTTGTAGATTTTGTAGTATCCGTTTTATGTGTATTTACAGTACCGGCCAAAATTATATAGCCTTTTGGATTTTCCTGCATAACTTTTGGTGGAGTGAAGCTTTGCATGGAAAGGAACAAAAGCAATTTTTTGTGAGATGGACTTCTGGGTGCACTGTGGCCGAATTAGCATCGTAAGCACGGAAGAGTTAGCTAGCAGATTTGGTAGAAATTCTTACATTGGTTTACTGCTGAAATGAACTCAAATTTGCTTGATCAGTGAGCTGAAATCACACGTTTTCATCCAAATATGAGTCGAATCTATCGCAAGAAGTTCAGTCCTTTTTGAAATACTGCCCATAAAAGTCCTTTTGGGATCTTTTGTAAATGCTGCAAAATCACAGATCTTGACTTTGTGAATAAAAATTTTGTCTAAAGAAACTAGTTGACAAAACGGTGCAATGTCATTCCCTTTCTATTACTTGTGAGTGTCTACATCATCCATAAAAATATGAGCTTTGAAGCTTCACTCTAAATGAAGTTATGAGGCAAATGGAGGAGACTCCAAAGGCTATATAATTTTGGCCGGTATTGTATGTACACACCTCTGATCTTCATTCACAGCAATGCACTAAATAATTTGCAACAATCGACTTCGTTTCTGAATCTTTGAATACTATATCATTGCTAAGTGGGAGTTTTGATGCTGTGAATTTATAAAAAGTCCACTGATTGTTTACGCATAATTCTTCACTTAAACTCATGAATAACGAGCAGAGAAAGAAGAAGGTACGAGAACCAGTTCTGATTTTTCTCGTTAATAAGCAGATTCTGCTTATAATATTGAAAAATTTGTCAGTTATTAAATTAAGTAGGTAATTTATGTATGGAACCTCAACCAACTACCGTGTCCGTAGTAAACGTTCTCGAGTGAAATTAGAAAAAATCAAGTAACATCTGGATAAAAAGACGTCCTGCTACTTACGTAGGAAAAATATTTCTCTGTCTGGTATTGGGTTTTAAATTGCGAATGTATCAATATCAAGCCATTTGGCACCAATCATGGTGCTGGGCCAGAGAATTTCTGTTGCTTTGTCTGTTGCGACAGAAAAAGAAAGAAGTTTCGATTGAAATGTTGCCCGTGGCATAATTGAACACTGTCCCACTTACGTGGGACAATGTGCCTGATTAAATGCAGCGGATGCGATCAAGAATATGTAGGAGAAACTGAGAGACCTCTGAGAAAACGATTAGATGAGCATGGCCTTGCGCTGGTTCAACTACAGTCATATCCCTAAAACAGTTTATCCAGGCACCGTTTGACAGCACACATGCGAGAATCTGCATCAGATTTTGAGGTGAAGATGCTGCACCGTCACCTTCAGAGACCTCTAGAAAGAAGAATCATGGAGGCGAAGGAAATAAAACGCTATAAGCCGGAGATAAATAATAATAGAGATGAACTAGTGGAGGCACTCAAGTTTATCGCTTGATCTAGAGGAAAGGGGGAAGGAATGATAAAAAGAGACGATTACAGTATCACAGCCTATTAAAGACCCACTGTTGTCTTGAAACGAATTTAGTGGCCCTCTGCCAGGGAGAACGCTGGGTGAAGACAGCGCCCTCACTTACAGTCCTGTATCGCATTCTACCATATTGTGACTTGCTAAGATCTGACGAAGGTACTACACCCAGTGGGAATAGAGTCAAATCATTGAGAATGAACACTCGGAAACGAAAAAATTCCATGGCTGCGGTTACGAAGCTAGAGGAGCAAGCACGTTTAGAGTTCAGGAGAGCAGAATTGAAGAAATGAACTCAGGCAACTCCACTCTCCTTGACATCTTTACCAGTCATCCTTTCCGATGCACCTCGCAGAAAATCACTGTCACCCGCGAAGCGCGGCGAAATTTACCCAGCCTAGAGGTAACGTGGCACACGGGTGCGAGGCAGAACGCCGCGAAGCTGTACTCTGGCTCGCTGTATTGGAGAAAACTGAGATTGTATACAGAACCCCAAAAACAACCTGTCGATAAGCGTTTGGCGAGCAAGTTTCTGATCGCATCTGAATCTTGATCGCTAAAAAGCTTGTCGACAACTTGTTTTCACACTTCCTTGCCAACAAGTTGCCCGCTCAAAAGTTTACGACAAGTTGTTTTCATCCTTCCTTGCCGACAAGTTATCGGCTATATAAACATGTCGACAACTTGTTCTCGCACTTTCTTCACTGACAATCTGTCAGCTCTACAAAATTGCCCAAAGTAAGACTTGTAGAGAATGGCGGAAGTATCCCTCGATTGATAGCAGTCTCTTCTCTAAAGTGTTCTCAATGGCTGCATCGTATGTTACGTGGGTAGGGAAAATTGACACTCCCTCGTCGAGAGGCTATTCGGCTAAAAAGTTGCCGACAATTAGTTCGGCCGCAAACTTGTTGACAAGTTGTTCTTGGAAAAGCTAGTCGACAACTTGTTTTTCTCTTCCTTGTCGACAACTAGATTTTGGATGTCATGATGACGTCAATTTTGTCGACAACGATTTGCTAGTTAAAAGCAAGTTGTTTTTGGGCAAGGCTGGGCTGAAATCTTGTTCTCGGGGTTCTGAGTACAACGATCAGGAGAGAGGCAATTATCGGTAGGAATGCTGGATGTCTGCAGGCCTAAGGATCAAATTGATCCAGATGTCAAATAGAGTGGATAACAGCACTCAGAGAAACTCTCCGAAAGTGTCCACATCATCTGTGATTTTTCAACCACTATTCAATGATAACAGAGCCCAACACTCCCTCCTTAACCGAAATAGACGCGCGCGCAATTAAACAACGCTTGCACTCAGTCGCTCTCATTACGTAAGCGCTACGAGTTTGATCTGACGATCGCGGTGCGAAGGCGAACGGCCGCCATCGCTGCCGTCTGCGATGCGCCAGACTACTAGAAGATCAACCGGGAAACAAGACATAAATATATAAAACGGATACGACAACCGCGGACGCGTCAAGGTGACGGTGCACGTCATCGCGCCGAGCGCAAGCCACCGTAACGCAGCACGTCATCCTGCGCGATCGTGGCTACCGTAGGCGGCGAAAATATTCTGGGACATTTTAATCGTACTTATATACTTGTTAAAGAAAGAGTAGCAGTGAAAGTAATGGGCTGTAGAGTTTTTCTGTTCCTAATCACCACAAAGCTGTGCTCAATGGTTTAAAATTCCTCGATTCTCCGGATTTTCCATTTTTGTTGCTCTGGATATCGCGTATGCACTTAACTGCTTTCATTTCAATGAAGATTTTTCCAGATGCCGCAGAAAAGGAGCACTGACGGCAGGCACATGCGGATGTTATTTGCTTTTATGTGCTATGCCCTGCTAGGAACTATTATTTTCTCGTTTTTACACTACCAAACAGTACAGAACGTAGGTTTGCAGTTTTTCAGTAATAACTTCTTTTTAAGTAGATCTGGTAGCAATAGCAGTATTAATTGCAGTAAAAATAATTCCTCGGGTCTTACTTATTTCGTTGGTGTAGTCTTCTGATGTTTTTTTGTTCGGTTTTTTTTTGCTTTTGTTTAGAGCTACATTTGTCTGAGGGGAGAGAAATACCTACGGAAAAGAATGACTCCCACCATTCCACAATTAACCACATATCCACGACCATAATCTCATCTATCCAGGAAGACGTTTTTTCCAGGAAATAGCTCAAAGACGCCATAAATTAGATGGCCTGATCAGCAAATTCGCGCAGAAGATTACAGAAGCGGCCAACGATCCCGACAAACAAGTGAACGTGTCCACGATGAAACGTTACGTGGAGGTGAGTCGCAACGTCTATAAATTAGAAAAACTGAGTAATAGCAAAGATGTACAATACAAAATAGCTGTTAGTTGCAAAATTTTTAGTTTTCGCAGTTTCACCAGTATCTCCTGACCTCTTCATAACATCTCGAGTCACAGAAAAAATTCTGAAGAGTTCCTAGATGTTTCTAATAACGTACGTTAAGACATAAGATTTACTTTTACTTTTACTATTTTACACTGTGTGTGAACATACATATGAGCTGATTTTATGTTACTTCCATAGAAGATTATATTATTTTCAAACTTCTAACATTAGCGTAACAACTTTCTTTTGAATTCCAGAACATTCCAGAACATTATGCTAGATCGCTTACTGTCTAATGAGCCATAGGTTTGAAAAGTTCGTTCCCCACTATCGCTTTGTCCGTGTGGAGGCGTTGGCAGCACTTCACCTCTGGGCTTGGATGCACCATTGAGATTACCCGAGGTAAACGTGTCCACAACCGTTTAACGATGGGTAAACTTCTGTGGTGTTAACTGTCTCACCCTGGGTGATTTCAGTGAAGCATGTGGCCCCTAGAGGTAAAAAGAAAACTAACATTGAGCAATGCTGGACAGATTACTTGTCACCTGCTCTCTACCTGTCAACTTCTAGCTGCCTCATTGTTTCTCCACGATTTCTTCGATTCATAAACCTTTTGTAACTTCCTTGGGAACTACTGATGAAAGGGTCGTGTACCCGGGGGCACCAAGGAAGTCACACAACCGGTCTAGTTCTTAGCCCCGGAACCGGAAGTGTGAAAAAAGAGAAGTTTCCAATTGTTCACCAATTGCTTTGTACATATCCGATCCCAAGTCCGGTCTTCTTTAAACCTCGGCATAATATTCTAATATTTGTATGCTTCTGTTAGCGACGCGCGAGGTTGTCAAACTTCTTTATTGGCCGACGTTTCGGCGACTTCGCCTTCGTCAGAGCCTGAAAGAGTCGAGTCGATCCGTTAAAGTACTCGGACAAACACCTCCTCAATCCAACTTCGATCCAGATTATACCCGAGAATCACGAATAACCCCAGCGGTAACCCACTCACCTCTTCACAAGTCCGCCAACCGGGTGATGTTTTGGACGACCGGCCGAACATGCAGAACTTGGAAACAGTATGAGACGTTCTGCCATTAGTCATATCTCGCGTCAGATCTTACACAGTGCGAGATATGGATAGAGCTCACTGGTGATGGTGGGGCACTCCTCTTTGCGGTTCATTCTCGGGTTTTTGGCATGAATCCAAAAGGCCTCGAGCGTCTTGCGTGCTGATATCTCAGTTTCAAGTGCAAGAATCGTTGCTTCTACTTCGTAATCGACGCCGTCATGCACTCGCATTCGATGAGCACCCAAAGGGTTAGACGAGCGAGAACTTAGTTTCCCTTCAAGATGCTCTTTAATTCTAACGCAGAGTGGCCGTGCAGTTTCACCAATGTATTCGTCCCCGCAGACTCTGCACTTGATCATGTACACAGTACAAGATTTCATGCAATCACCCTCTGTGCCAAATGGACAAATGACACAGCCGGGCGTTACGCAGAGGCGGTCGTATAAGCGGTTTCGAACCAATTGGTGTTTCAGATTGTTTGGTGGAATTTCAGTGATCGTCACCAAACTTTCCAGACCTGCTCTCCTCAGACAGAGTCGCGTGGCTCTGCTAACATCATCGGAGATGAACGGCATGCAAAACTGGATTGTATTGGATATATTGGCATGTTCTTCTCGCGTTTGTTTGTTGCGCCGCCAACCATAGGATCCTCTGAGGGCATAACCGTTAGAAATGGCGATATCTTGAGCCAAGTGGAGCGATTCACGCTTCTCTTCCCTCCCTGAACAGACCTTTGCTGCTGTCTTGAACATGTTGCCAACAACCGATCTCTTCGTCTGTTTAGGGTGGGCAGAGAGGTTGTGAACAATAATGTTCTTGTTACTTGGTTTGCGATACCATTTTGTTCGTAGAGTACCCCCAGAAATGTGGACCTGCACGTTTAAGAATGGGAGCCAGTCTTGTTTTGGTGTTTCTCTAGTTAGCTTTATGTGCTCCGATTGTTCGTTCAACAGTTCAAAAAATCTGTCCATCTCATTTTGAGTGGAACAGATGATGAAGCAGTCGTCGATATACCTACAATACAAGAGCGGGCGCGATTCTAAGACAGGAGACTCGATTTTTGCCATAAAAGCTATGGCAAGTACTGGTGCGAGGCGTTGTCCCATGGCTAATCCCCTATTTTGCGCGAAGTATTTACCAGACCATCTAAAAGTTGTGCAGCTGAGACACTCCTTGAGAAGTGTCATAATGTGCGCTATTGACAAACCATGCATTTTGATGGTTCCTTGGTGTTCGTTGAGAAGTTCAAACACCGCTTGCATGGCTGAGTCATTCGATACGTTGGTATAAAGTGCGTTAACATCGAATGACTCCATCACACAGTTGTTATCGAAGCGTGCATTACGTAGATGATCCAGAAACATGGTTGTGTTTTTTAGGTGAGCCGGAACGTAATTGAGTAATTGCACCAGAATAATATTCAAGAACCATGAAATTCTGTCAGTAGGACCGCCGACGCAGCTTATGATTGGTCGTACTTTGTATACAGATGGATCAGTAGAGACCAGATCATTAACAGATAGTTTATGCGTCTTTACAAGTAAGTAGAGAACGGGACAGACTGGCATTCCCACTTTTAAACGGCTAATGAATGGTAGACGTAGATTGGCTGCTTTCGCAACTTTAACCCAAGTCTTGTTCAGCTTTCGTGATTGCGAGAGGAATTCCTGTGAAGATGACGGGCGATATAAAGTGGTGTCTCCTAGGTGTTGTTCAGTTATCGCCTGGTCTAGTGATTTTGGAATCACAACGAAATCCCCTCCTTTGTCGCTCACAGATAACCGTATTGACTGAGATCTTATCAAGTCTCGTATCTCATTCATACCACATTTTTGTGCAGCAGTGAGATTGGAGCGGTGTCTTTCTTTGCTGAAGCGACTAAGAATGTTAAAAAGGTCATTTGCAAACAAGCGGAATTTACTATCAACAGTATCACAAGGCTCTTGACGTTTGTAAAACGTCTTAGGGAAAGGTGGAGCAGGAATGGAGCTTGTGCTTTGTTGCGCAGACATGCCAATACTATCGAGTTTCGCTTTGAGACGGAGTCGATCTTGAAGTGCCTGGAGATTGCCAACAATTTTGCGGAAAACTGAGTTAGAGATAGGCTGTGATGGTGAGAAACTCGGGCCTAACTCTAATACTTCGCGCGCATTCGGAGAAAGTGTGAGACCACCAATCACAGTTACTCTAGATACTTCTGGCACGTACTGTTCGACAGGTGTTTTGTGACCACCGTGACGCTGAACAGAGGTGGACATGGGTTGCCGTGAGAGGTGATTACGTGATTCACAGAGCAGAACCTCGAACTTTCTTTGTAAGATCGATTTGGTATTAGTCCGAACACAATCGCAAATCGACTTCGACCCACCCACTATTCTCCTCCAAAGGCGAGCGTCCACATATCGAGCGCAGTTTTGTTCCTTCGCTACGCATTTTGTCAGCTGCGAGAACATTTGATCTTGCTTGTTCCGGATTGACATGCGTAAGATCTTCAGTTCAACTGCCAGCACTTGTGGACTGTCTTCGGCTTGGCCGCACACTTCATGGAGTTTTCGGTTTCTGATGAAATTCGGTATAACTCGATGTCGTAGGCAGCGTTGGAGGAAGTGGAGCGACTGCCGAGCCACGACGATCTTCTGTCGTAACGACAGTGCTTCTTTCACGAGCCGGAAGTGAATCGCTGGCACTTCGCGTATCAGATCCCAAGTCCGGTCTTCTTTAAACCTCGGCATAATATTTTAATATTTGTATACTTCTGTTAGCGACGCGCGAGGTTGTCAAACTTCTTTATTGGCCGACGTTTCGGCGACTTCGCCTTCGTCAGAGCCTGAAAGAGTCGAGTCGATCCGTTAAAGTACTCGGACAAACACCTCCTCAATCCAACTTCGATCCAGATTATACCCGAGAATCACGAATAACCCCAGCGGTAACCCACTCACCTCTTCACAAGTCCGCCAACCGGGTGATGTTTTGGACGACCGGCCGAACACGCAGAACTTGGAAACAGTATGAGACGTTCTGCCATTAGTCATATCTCGCGTCAGATCTTACACAGTGCGAGATATGGATAGAGCTCACTGGTGATGGTGGGGCACTCCTCTTTGCGGTTCATTCTCGGGTTTTTGGCATGAATCCAAAAGGCCTCGAGCGTCTTGCGTGCTGATATCTCAGTTTCAAGTGCAAGAATCGTTGCTTCTACTTCGTAATCGACGCCGTCATGCACTCGCATTCGATGAGCACCCAAAGGGTTAGACGAGCGAGAACTTAGTTTCCCTTCAAGATGCTCTTTAATTCTAACGCAGAGTGGCCGTGCAGTTTCACCAATGTATTCGTCCCCGCAGACTCTGCACTTGATCATGTACACAGTACAAGATTTCATGCAATCACCCTCTGTGCCAAATGGACAAATGACACAGTCGGGCGTTACGCAGAGGCGGTCATATAAGCGGTTTCGAACCAATTGGTGTTTCAGATTGTTTGGTGGAATTTCAGTGATCGTCACCAAAGTTTGACAGGTTTGACAAGTTTGACAGTTTTTGTTTTTTTTTTTGACAGTTTTCAAGTTTGACAACCTCGCGCGTCGCTAACAGAAGCATACAAATATGCTTTGTACATACTCTGTTACGTAGCATTGATAGACATTTTAGGTGTATTCACTTACTGATTGAATTATTGGTGCACACAGCACTTGTTTACCTCTTCTTTATAAGGTAAACAAGTGTTATGGACTCAGGGTCTCAATCCCACCATGTTCTGCGAGGACAAAGTGTAGCATTCCAGACTAATTCAGTTGAGACGTTATTAATAAATTCAATTCTTGGGTTACCCATCCAACTGAACTGAATTGAAGCTACGAGAGTCCATTTTGTCTGAGCTAGCCAAAAGCTGGCCAAAGAAAGCCAAATTTCCATACTGAAATAATAACTAGAAACCCTTTAAATTTACATTACACAAGAAGTTCGAAGCTAAAATACATGCACATATTAGATGAAAACGTTTCAGCACGCCTACGCGGTTCTCCGTGACATCGACGAAGGCTCCGCAGGAGGTTCAGTTCCAGCCGAAATAGCTGATCTTCTCTCGTGACTGTGGTCAGTTTTCTGCGAGCAATCTGCAGCTCCATCTCTTCTAATGAAATGTCGCATAGGTCCAGATATTAGTTGACTTATAACGTAAGATATCTATCAATCTACAACTTTTCGTTATGTAAACTGTCCTCCTTAGCCTTTTATGTCCGCTTCTTCTAAGTCCTTTCGAAAATCCGGCGCCTGTTCAGCACAATAGCTCGTTTATGTTGTTCAATTCGTCACGAATCCTCATTTTGTAGATACAGTGGACGTCAGTGGCGCTGGCCCATCCGTGGCCTCGAGAAGGACGCCGCGCAATCGCGTCGCGCGCTCCATAACCAATGTCTTCTGCTGTTGTTATGCTATTTCTGGCTGCTTTCCTACCCGTTCTAACGATTTTGGACCGGGGCTGGGATTCATGAAACGATAACCCAGGCTAGCAAACCAACTTTTGTTGTCTGCGTCTCTTAGCACTATGTAGTCAATACGATAACCAATCACTCTAGCCATCGTTGGTTTGCTTGGTTATCGTTTCATGAATCCCAGCCCGGAACGGCAAGAAAACCGCCTAGGAATAGCATTCCGGTGGCAGACGACACAGATTCCGGTGAGCGCGGCGCGGTTGTGCAGCGTCCTTCTCGAGGCCGTGAATGGGCCACCGTCATTGACGTCCACTGTATCGCCGACCGCAAAAATTGTAGTTGTTCCGAGCTGTGCAAGCTCAGTGCAGAATCATTCGTTCATCCCACTGTTTTCGCTCTATTTTTTTTCTTTAACTTCTTATACACGAGCCTAACGGTACTACTTACCCTTTTGACTTCTGAATTTGGACCTCATCCAACAATAACATTTTTGAAATCGACAGTAACTGTTCCTACCTCTGCTTATTTATTACTCTGTTGCTGGTTTTTTGTTGTTTTTCGTTTCTAACCGGTACATTTGTTGTTGTACTTCACATATTTGTTTTACATTATTTACTAGCTGCGTAATCCATATTCTTCTCAAAGTTGTCGGATGCATAATTCAGCTAGAGAATAGCTTTATCCTTGAGTTACGTTGTCAGCTTAAAGCGTTCCTAATAAATGTGTAAAATCTTCAGAAAGAAACATTTCTACATCCTCCGAGGTAATTTCAGATTTGCCGAAAACAACAGCTACGTATAAGTGAAATTGCCAGTGGTGATCCAAAAAACAACGAAAAAACCTTGTCATTTCATAGAACTTCACCAAGTTTTTGAAAAAAAAAAAAAACTTCTCCAAAGACATAGCTCATTTTAAGTGGCTTAATATTAGAACAGCTTCAAAATATGATGCATTTTTGTCATTACAGGTGTTTTTCTGAATTAGTGTGATTTATCTACATAGTAGAATACGGCATGCTCCACTGTAATGTTCCTGGAGCACCGTATTGACCACCGGTCACGTTTTCAAAGAGAATTCCAATGGTATATTCAATTGGCTACAATATTTCTAGTCGGGCACTCCTACCCAACACCTTTACCCAGAGATTGCTGGGTATGTTTTATGCCTACCTCCTTTTCTTGCTCTGATGTGCTCATCCTGCAAAGTTCTACGTGACCCCGATCCATCATTGGAAGGATGGGTAATCTCATATCCCTGGGTATGATTGGCCGGGGGTATGAGATTACCCATCCAACAACATTAGCAACCGGATACAGATGACATCACGTATCTGTGATTCAGATGGATGCCATTAGCACGTTAACCATTACTAATCTCACTGATGCACCCAGGCCCAAGGGTAACATGTGGAGGGTAATTTAGGAGATGAATACGGTTCTCAGGTAAACTTTTCCTCCAGCTCAGGCCTGGGTAAAGAATCTATCTGATGGCTAAGCAGGCCATTCACCACAAATCGCTATTACAGGTAGCAAAAAATAAATGCAACGATAAACAAATAAAAAAGCTTGTTTTGCCCAACATCCCTATCATAAGGAAACCCTAACACTGCCATCGCTGTCTAAGAGACAGTATAATTACAATAAAAGCGCTATAAAAGCGCTGTTACACAGCTGAATTGAGTTGCATACGGTAGGCGGGTGACATCTGCTTGCGACCAGCGGAGAGCAACGACGCCGTCGCCGACGATGGAACCAGTTCCTTCGCGGTCACGTCATGGCATTGTTCACACTATTCACACCGAGTTCAACTACGTAGAGGGTGCGAAATTTAGAAACATGACAGCAAATACGTTGGAAACTTGGCTGACGTAAAAAATATGCCGAATTGCGTATTTTCATCAGGTAAAGTGGCTGCAAACTGAGTCGTCTCAAACAGCGCAGTATTTCGTAGACATGGAACAGAGAAGCTGCCCTGTCTCTAGCAGCATTAATAGAAGGTTACTAGCCATTTTCACACCAGTGAAGAACCACACGAACTTATTCCTCAACCCAATTTGATCTACTGTTTAATATGTTTCCTGAATGGAATCGCAAATCGCATTCTAAGCGTATACATTGCCTGAAACGTTTCGCAAAAATTGCAGGAAAAAATTTCTGAAGCCCGAAAGCAATGGAAACGCAGAGTAGTTTGAGAAAAAAAAAACACTTTTATTTCACGTATGCCAGGAAAGTAGGATGACGCTACGCTCCAAAAGAGGTCCCCCCCTCTCCTATGCGTGCATTTCCAGTCTTGAAAATACAGCTTGGACTATGCGCACAAACCTGTTAATTTCTCCTCCATTGGTTTAATCCACATTGAGTCAAGCTTGCAGCTATAAAAAAACTACATAAAACTAACTAACTAACATAACTTGGCAAAGTTTTCTACCAAAAAAAAACTAATAAATACGAGCACATTTCTCACTCTCCATCGGATTTACATCTAAGATGTAAATTATTTTTGTTTCCAGGGCTCTCAACCTTTCCTGCTTACGAAATCCACCATATTCAACCCTTGCTTCTTTAACAACATACTCAAAAGCTGCCTCTACACTCTACGTGGAGTATAGCACTCTGCTTCGCAGCTGCTGGCGATACCTATCGATTTTTGGGGTGAAACATCGATGGCATCGATGTTATACGGGTCACCAGTAATCAATCAATAATCAATAATCAGGTGTGAAAACTGATGACGTTTAAGGGTCTGAAAAGAACTTTTCGCGGGTTCTCTTAATTAGATACTTATGTATGTAGATATAAGATGTATAAGTGGATACTTCAAAATACTTACTGGGAGAACCAACATCAAATCAACTGACTTTTTCACTTTAATGAACCCAAGACCAGAGGTGAAGCATAAAACTGAAGGCTTCGGTTGCTAGAACACAGATCAGGCTCAAAAACTTCGGGATTCGGGTCATAGCAGAACTTAACAAATTTCTCAGCAATGATATTCTTCGGATGTCGCTCGCTGCATTCAAGAAATTGGCCACCGTTAAAACTCGCTAAAAAACTGGCTTCCTAAAGTCAATACTTGTACTATACTTGTGTATTCTCTAAGTATTTACTATGTATGTAATATCTTACACGCGTTGATGAATTACGTATTATCCACCGCGTGAGCTTTGCTTACGCCTTCAATAAATAAATAAATAAATACTACTCTATAGCCACTATTTTATAGACAGTATCTTTAATTATGCTTTATTTGTTAAGCCCAACTTCTACGGGACTATAAGTCTCTTCAAGAAGTACATAGATCGACGCGAGAGTATCGCGTTTCTACAAACATAGTTCTATGATTTCTTCCGCATATACGTGTATTGTTTTCGAAGAGTTGTTTACCTACTTGCTAATTTTGTTTACTTCCGCACTGACACTCTTCGCACTCTTACATCAGTGCGTTTGTTTATCAGGTGATACGGAAAGGGTCAAGTGACGCGTGAAGTGGGCTTTCTTGAATCATTTACATCGCTGGTCTTGAAGAAAAACGATCCCTCACGATCTCTGCAAAGGGGCTTCGCGCCAAGTGTGACTTCAATCGTGGTATGCACATGTTATGCATGGATTCTGTGTTTCACTGTGTTTGTGAAGTAGGTACATTGACTGACTGCAATGAGATTCATGAAGTGCTAACCAAGCAGGTTTCTGCTATACCTATTTCTGCAGTGGTTATGCTTTCATGAACCTAGTTCGCCCTGCGCCTGACTTACTCTGCAAACTTGCTATGAAGACGGAAGATGCTGGTGGCTTGAATTCTCACACTACCACAATGGAATAGAAGCTGGGAGTAGTTTTGGGGAATTTCGGATTAGCTGTGCCTTACTGATTTCCGCAGCCCTCTTTAAATATATACAACAAAATAAAGTTCTTGTCGCGATGCGATCGCTCCTACCCACAGGGAAGCCGGAGCACCGTACCCGCGGTGTGCCAAGAGTGGATGTGATCTCCATTTTGATCACATCCCCGCCTTATCGGCCTCGTGGCACTGCCCCAGCGCAGCTCTTTTTTGTTCGATCGTCCCGCCACCAGAGCGGATATTTTTTGATTCTTTTTCGTCTTGTTCTGACCGATCTAGCCACGAGCCATAAGGCCGTCTAACTAATACATTCTGGTCTACCGCGGGGCTCTAATTCCTCGGAATCGCTTTTTGCTAATACATACCGCCGGCCACGTTACGCAGCCCTATTTTATTCTTACCTTGAGGAGCTTTTAGTTTAGTATTCCTACTCCTAGAAGTAATAAATGTTATTAAATTCCCTCACGTCCTTTGCACTCATTTGGTCCTTTTCTCATACTGTATGAATTGTGTATTCGCTAGTTCGCACACTTTTGCGTTGGGTAAGGCCCGGGTAATGCAACAGTTCTATACATGAGTCCACGCGTAGGATAAAGCATAACAGACTTCTGCCACAATATGGTAGCTCTTATGAGCTCCTACGTGTGAGCAAATCGGCTGAAGAGTGGAAAAGATAAAAGTAGCTGTCAAGTGTTGCAGTCATCCCAAGCGGGTTCCTGCAACTCTCCCCGCACTCACTCCCCTATGTACCACTTATTCGTAAAGCGGCGGGCTGCGTTTCTCCTGCTCATTCACGGAGTAGGAGATTCTTCTGATGGTTTCTCTGACGAGCTTGATCACCTACGTTTAGTAGGAGTTCAAGCGAAGGATCAATCTGCCCCAGCGAGGGACCCGTAACTATTATTTTGAGCTGATACCCACAAAAAATGTGTATCTTCCGGATTTTTGCTTGGCTGCTGACTCACTGGAAAGTGTCGTTCATTCACACACAAACAATGGATGCATAGGAAAGCATGTGAATCATAGGAGCCCCATTCGAAATTGCTGCAATTCTTGACAGTAGTTTACATCTCTTTTCAAACAGTGGGAATTCCCATGCATACGCATTTAGCAAGTGTGACGAATGGGTAACGCCACCCTTAATGGCCTGGATGCACCGTTGAGGTTACCCAGGGTAAACGCGCCAGGCCCGTGTAAACAACGAGTAAACTTGCGTGCTAAAAAGTATCTCAGTGATGCATACGGCTACCTGTGTCAGGGATTAGGGCAATAGGCAAAAACTCTCTATTGCCTGGGGGGGGGGGGGTTATAGATGGGAATATTATGCAAGGCCGACACATCTGATGCTAAACAGAAAGCGCCAAAATCGATCAGTGACTGGTGAAAATGGGTTTATTTGTGAGGTGTCATGTAAAATCGATGAAGAACAACTTCAAAATTATTCAAAATCAGCTAATTTTTTTTGTCAAAATCTGATCAAATTTTGTACGAAATATGGTGCAGTTCCATGTTGAAACCCATACATTTGCCATCTATACCCAAATCTGTTGCGGGGTTAAGTGGCTGATGTTCCCGGGTATATTAAAAATTCGGAAAATTCCCTGCAAACTTTTGCTTCACCTTGGCGTAGCTGACTTCCATCGCCACTTCTTCGCCGTATCACTGACAACAGAAGAACGTGATGAGAGTAGGAGGAGCGTTGCCACATTTACTAGGCGTCCAGCGCCGCCCCTTCCCCGATTATGTACACCCTGTATGTTCAATATTAAGCGAATCGCCGGGTCAATTCCATCGCAGTTCCTTTCCAATACTTCCTGGTGGCTTTCACTAGAAGCAGTTGTGACTATTGTGACTACGGCTTACTAAACCCTTCAACACAGTAATGTGTTATGACAGTTATGACAGTTTACTGCTGCTGCCCATTGATTAGAACTTGTTCTTCTTCACAAACAATGCTATAGTATTGATGTGACCCATATATCACTTCCTAGCCTGTCCGCCATTCCAGCGCTCTTATCCTGGATTTCTCTCCTCGTTTTCAGTTCGTTTCCTTAACTGTCACGAAATGATCAGGACCAATCCCAATTTCTGGATTTTCAAGGGATGACGAGGAGTCGGGTGAACTCCGAGACACATGAGGATACACAGAAGTCAATCCTGAAGAACAGCAAAGGTCTCGCTGGGGTGGCCGAGATCGAAGCGAGTGTGGACGACAACAAAGTCAAGGAGACGAATGGAGACGAACAGCTGACCCTCCAGAACTATGAGAAGAATCGCAGATCAGGTAACCGAAGCATCTTCATTTATTTACTTGTTTACTAAATACATATGGTGGCACAAATAAAGAGGTGGGAACAATAATGTGAAGAGTCTGGAACAATAAGGGAAATGAATACAATAAAAATTTTCGTGAAGTGGGTTAAAAACAGAGTAAAGTAGTAGAAACCTAATTACACTGTTAGTTCCTTTGGATAATCAGATAATTAGGTTAAAGTATGATTTATCCGAATCGGTTCCTGTTTTCGCTTGAGAAATCCAAAGAATAAGTGGGGTCCTCGCACCTCAAGTGAAAAATTGTCATAAAACTTGTGCAAATATCAACTAAATTTGCCTAGTATAAATTAAAACTATGTCAGCACCAATGTCATTGCCTTCTGCTTAGATATAATTGCTATGGACACATAAAAATACCAGAAAATGAGGGGTAAATCAGCCTTGGAAACATCTACCTCTTCCCCACTGGTGCTCTTTACTCCAGAGGTGATTTTTCCCAAATTCTCAGGCGTTTTTGTGTATCCGCAGCAATTGAATCCAAGCAAAGATAATGGTCCACCCTTCCAGTTGACTTGTATCCCCTATCAGTGGTGAACCTTGAAAACCAGGGTCTGGATTCATCAATGACATTGCCCTGGGTAAATGTGTTGTCGCCTCTATTAAGGAAAAGTAAATTTTTGGGTTCGGTAACACGTTTACCCTGAATAATCTCAATGATGGATACGGCCCCTGCGAACCAATTTTATGTTGAAAAGAGAACAAAGTCTTTCAGACCACCATCTTCACCCAAACCACGGCACGATAGCGATGATTGAAAGGCAGATGTCGAAAACTCTACCGACAGCTCCAGTTATGCCCACACCGACATCAACAGAAAGAAGTAGGAGATTCGTTTCGGGAACACAACTTCTCCACAAATTTACTTGCACTCTATAACATCTACATAGAATTCAGAGAGGCAATAGGTTAATTGTTCTCCTCAGAATTCACCGACTCCTTCTACTGGATGTCACATCTTCACAAAAAGGTCGGACTCAGTCATATCATCCTTCTGCTTGTCCTCACTGCTTACACATTCCTCGGAGCTGTGGTGTTCTACTACCTGGAGACTCCGAACGAGCGTATGGTAAGTAATTGAAGTGTTTTTATGTTTTCCCAGGAAGAAATGTGCCCTTGTGCAGGTCGTCGCTGAGAGAAAGGTGAAACTGGATGACCGGATACAGCAGCTTGCAGAACACCTTAGTGCAGTCGCAGAGAATAAAACCGCAGAGGAGATGGCCGAGGATGTCAAGGTAGTACTACGGTTTTTGTGTATTTGTACATCTCAAGAAAAGGTACAAAGATGATTTAACAATACTATATATACTACTACATACTATTTAAAGAGTAAAAAGAGTTTGCATAGGGAGAGGGCATTTAATGTACTATTTTTGGGACCTTTATTACACTTGTAATATTATAACTTATCACACTTATATTATTACACAGTATGGTGTTATGTTATTATATATTATTATATTACGTAGTATTACTATCAGATATTTTACCTTTACTTCCCCTGGTGCACTTGCCGGTGTGCCAAAAATAAAAATGGAAAGAGTAAAATAGGAATCGGAGAACGAAAATATGTATAAGTACATTATAATAAATATATATATATTAGCAAAAAATACATATAAGTGTATGCAAATATAAAGGAATATTATTGCGTAATTACGAAATCTATTATAATATACTATTTGCGTTACTATGCATATATATGTATATTACACCTATATTATGTATCATATTACTATATATTAATTACTATTACATTACATCTGATGTAGAGCAAAGAAGTGATAAATTGCAAAAAAAATGAATATTAAAGAGAGTACCATCGCAAAAAAAAAACTAAAAGGGGACGCCATTATGTATGATCTCCAATGTACTAGGACGTAACGCGTACTATATAATACAGTAATATACATTCAATAAATAAACGAAAGGAAACTACGTCCTTCAAATCCTGAAAATAACCCTAGGTTACTATACCTGCTTTCGATTATGCTCCAGAGGCCTCACTCATCACTGAGATTACCTTGGGTAAACATGCTTAAACCCCACAAATTTACCCATCATTAACAGCGTCTACCCTGAGCGTCAGCACGTCTACCCTGGGTAGTATCAATTATGCATACAGACTCAGATCAGCAAAAAGTTATCTGCTGTTCAGGCCGCATACATAGAAATGCTGGATGTCGAAGGAACCTACAAATGGTCAACTTTCTATCGATCAGCTGATCCAGAAAACAACTACAAATGGACCTATGGCAGCAGTTTCTTCTTCGCCATGAACGTCTACACCACAACTGGCTATGGTTAGTGAATCTACATTACTCTTCAGTATTTCCTGAACAGCAGAAAAGTCCAAAGTGTCCAGTAACTGCGCTTCCTTGCGTTGTTTGCGTAGTCCCATGTCGGTCGGTTTGGTTGACGCACATACGTAGACGGAAATATTACAGCGTGTAGCGAAGTGAACGAGTGCATCAAGTGCCGCTGTCTGGTCAATGTTTATACCCAAAAGAAGTTTACTACAAGGTTTTAACGCTGAAATAATCGCAAAATGTCCCAAAACAGAGCCAAGAATTGTACAATTTCCAAGAAATTAGTAAAAAGAAGCAGTGGCAACTACGCGAAATCCGCAACTTTCAGGATCAATCGCTCCGGAAACTCGGCCCGGGCAATGGTTTGTCATCATCTACGGATTCATCTTCGTCCCAGTCACTCTGGTGGTGATTCGTGACCTCGGACAATGGGGTCTGCTTGCCGTTACAAAGGTTTACGCTAGGATTCTTCTGAGATACAGGTAAGGTAGCCCTTAGATTGGTTATTAAATGGAAGGCCTTAGCACATTTTCCTATAACATTTTTCCATTTTGTATTTTACAGACGCTGGCGCGGAAGGAAATCAGAAAAATCTAATGAGGTCATTCGTCTCCCGATAATTATCAGCATCCTCATAATGACAGGTGAGTTTCTGTTCCAACACACTGCCCTATTACTTCTGCTTGATAAAAAAGGAAAAGAAAAGAAAATAATCTGCATACGAAAGCTTATGAGAAATTGAAATTCAAAAAAAAAAAGAATGTTGTTCCATATGGATAAATTTGTTAGCGTTTCCATTGTTTTTCTGATGCTTTCCAAGGCGAACAAGCAGGTGTTCATGGGTGCCTTCGAAAAAAAAAGGACAAATACAACAACTAGTCCTCTAAGAGATCCTACTATGTATAAAAGAACCATGCCCAGAAAATAGGGCTGGTTTGGAGCGTCGACCCAGAATGCATAGTCGATACTCAGCGCGCCCATTTTGAATTTCGGAAGGGCGGGAATTTTAAATGCACAGAGAATGGCTATGGATTTGCAGTGGGTAGTTGGAAAATGTGGGTCGTGCGGACTTCAACTCGGGTAGGGGTGAATATTTAGGAACAGTTTTTGGATATGATGGATTTTTCATTCGACGCAATTCTGAAATTGACGGGGGAGGGGTTGTATTCAGGGGAAAAAACAAAAACACTAATGGATCAGGAAGCAAACAATCGATATTTTGCTTCATATTCATAAGCTCGATAGAAGTAACAAGAAAAAAAGGTGAATAACACGTGGAAGGGGTGAATAATATCTAGAAGAGAAAGAAAATCAAAAAAAGACACCCAAAATAGTCATGGATATTCTAGGATTCCTTCTTGGGTCGACAGTTTTCATCTACTACCTGGATGCATTCTCTGGACCACCAGGCACCGGTCTGGATTGCTTCCACTCGCTCTACTTCTCTTACATGTCCTTTACTACAATCGGTCTTGGTGATGTTATGCCAAACAATGCGACAGTAAGTCTACATTAAGTCTAACCTTACCGTAATTTACCCTACCAAATACCCTGAAAACCTGACTAATTGCCAATGATCCTAGGAAATCTTATATCTCAAGATTCTACTTTAGTTCGCCCCAATTGTCTCCATACTCTTCTTCCTTGGTCTACCGATTTTGAAGGTTGTCAACAGAATGACATACCTTACGATAGAAAATGGAGCATTTGGTGAGATTTCAAATTTAAATTTAAAAAACGTGGTAAAAGTGGTCAAAGCAGGTCGTCCCGTACCGTTATCACTGAAGCTCTAATTTTCAGGTGTACTCACTGTCATTGAGAACAGAATCGACAATTACTGGGAAGGAAAACAGGCTGCAAGCACAGGGGTGAGTTGTTTAGTGACGTTTTGGGAGGGCAGGGGGTCATAATGACTATCAATGAATAACAATACTTAAGGTGGAAACAGGAGTGAGTGAAGAAGGTCCCAAGGCGAAAGAAGATCAAGATGAGGTAAGCCTAGTTTTTTGAGGTCATACATTGGTTGGGGCATATTTAGGGCCGTAGTTGACTGTGAAATCGACGAAACTGAGCGGAAATTATTGAAATAGCTGAAAGGCAGTTTTATTAACGATTGATCAATTTTGTTAATGATTTTATCAATATTTTTTTTGTACCTGGAGTACCTGATCGCAATCTATTCCCCGCACTGGGTAGATGTCCAAAGTCCAGGAGTTTACCCAGTAATGTTTTAAGTTCACTTAGTAGCTCAGGTGTAGCATTGGGTGCGCTAAACCTGGAAGTGGCGGCACAGACGGGTTTTCTGATTGGTTGATTAGGTGGATTGACCATCCGCAGAGCTCGGCCGCACCGCCCCTCCCGGGTCTAACGCTCGAAACCCGGTGGCTCACTCTCCATTAAACCAAAGCAGCATCCAGCAGCGTTTTGAGCAGGATTTGAGGAAATTTTGGCATAATAAAATTATTCCAAGTACATATAAAACCTAATTTATTGAGAAAAATGAAAAAAAATATTAAAGAATCAAAATTTCATAAGCATTCAGTTCTAGAACTATAGCACGTTTCAGTCGGTACAAGTCCAAGAGATCATAGAGAAAAAAAGAAATTGTGTGGCTGCGACCCGAAGTAGCCCAAAAATATGAACAAACACAAAACATAACTGTGGTAACGCATGTTTCTACGAAATGTCGCAATGACAATTTTGAAATGTCCTCCGTTTAGCACGGGGGATGTCTGACTCGCCAAATTACGCACAATTACATAGCTTTTTTCAATGTTCCTCAAAAGTTTATTCACTTAATCCTATGATTTGTTTTGGAAATTTTTCTTCCAAAATAATCTAGCCTGTCCAACGACCAACACCGCATGTCCATAACAAGTTCCTTTCAGATCCCAGCAGAATGGGTGAACAACATCACCATCAACTCTATCGCCACATTTATGAAGGCGAACAGAGACGTGTACGGTGGCAGCTTTGGCAAGGTGAACCTTCGTGCTGCTGACGTTCTGCCGCAAAACGAACAGGAGACAGTTTTATCCAGAAGATCACATCGTTAATGCGTTCATAGCAACTAGTCAATCCCCCCCCCCACCTCTACGAAGGTTCATCCCCTTACCCACAAGCTTTTTAGCTATTCTATTGAAAAAAACCGATGAAATGGACTAAGCTAGTGTAAATATACCCAGTGATGATGACTTGTGCTACCTCAAAGTTGTTTCTAGGAAATATCACCGGCCCCTGTGTCAAAATGTTATTTACAACGGGTTCACTAATAAAAGAATCTTACTTACAAGCACATGTGTTCACCTCCAGTCAACTCACATGAGATTCAAGAAATTAATAGAGCTCTCAGTTAAGAATGGTAGAAACAAAAATTGCATTATATAGGAATAGTAAATATAAATAAGTAGCACAGGTGGATTGATGATTATAGTGTTGCTCGAATAAAAATCGAATAGATCTATTTAACTCACCAAATAATTTTGGAGCGAGTCGGAAAAATTTGAATGAACCAAAAACAAGAAGCTCTATAGCCCTTCTTTCCAGTTCTCTACGGCTGCAACGCTCACCCTTCTCCCAATATTCCAACTTCTGACTTATTCGAAATCGAATTTTCGAATATCGAATATATCTAATACATTCATTATTCGATCAACACGCTATTGATGATAGGCACAGAATAAAGAACAAGGATAACAGCTTTCCTGGTGTGGAGTGAGCGAATTCTGTAAGAATTACCTTGCAAAAATCGGTGAGAAGCTTTATTGTGCTGAAAGCACGAAAAAAGAACATACATACAGCTATAGCAAAATATATTGCATATCAAGTAAGGCAGTAACACGTCCATCACAACAAAGCCGTTGTACTTCAGTTCTGTCGCATCAGCTCAAACTGAAAATTGAAAAAAAAAACAATTTGTCGAAAAATTCTCCAACACGAGAATCAAAATCCTAACTCGAAAATAAGTGGGGCTTGATGAATTGCGTTTCTTATGCTATTTTTACTCTACCAAACAATTAAGGAAGCACCCGTGAAAATGTTCGGCTCCGAGTTGAACCGCCCTTACAAACCCCAAAATCCCGCTAAACCTCCTCTGATAACGGTGGAGGACGAACGCAGACCAAACGGCGTATTGGTTTGGGTAGAAACCCTAGCAGCAATGGTTGCCAGTTGCTGCCATCCTCCCCTCGATTGCTGCTCAATCTGTCGCCCCTTTAGCAGCAATTGTTGGGGGACGGCAGCAATCAAGGGGAGAATGGCAGCAACTGGCAACCGTTGCTGCTAGGGTTTTCAACCGAACCATTACGCCGTTCGGGCTGCCTTCGTGCTGCACAGTTATCAGAGTCACATACAGCTTTGAGCGGGTATAGCCTCTGAGAGAAAAAAACAAAAAAAAATCCAGGAAAGCACAGGATGGGATAAGCAGAAGATGTGGCTGAGAAATTGGCTACCTGTTCTGAGATACTTCGAGGTATAACGAAATTCCGCTCCCTGTCTAGGCTGTCTTGGCTGAATACAGTTCGTACCGCCCTGTTGACGTCATCCATACCCTCAGATTCCTCTTCGATCCTGTAACGAGAGCTTCATTATAAGGAACTAACACAAAAGTCTTGGTGCGAGCTTGCAAGCCTAACAACAATTTCAACATTGAGGAACATTTTTTACAGCTTCGGGGGATCGGAAGATTGTGGTTCGTTTAAAGAGAAAGGCAAAAAGAGTTGAATTTTCAACTTTTCGGATAATATCTTGTATTTTCTTTTAATTGAACAGGAGCACTGAACCTTCTGTGGTCTACATTTCGAAGATGGAAATAGTCGAGGATTTCAAAAAATATCCCAATAGCACCTAAAATATTCGCAGCTTGACCTTACGTTCTTGGCAGGTTACAAAAAACATAAGTCTTTTGTTTTCAACTTTTCTGATAATCACCTTGATCACCTTGATCACCTTGACTCCCGTTGATCTTCGGATGTACCGAGCGGGCGCCAGCAATCCTTCCATTTGTCCCTCTCGCGAGCCAGAGTTGTCCAGTGGATTCTGTCCGTTCGAGGGACACGAAGAGCATTATATCTTTCCTTGAAGGACTTCGTGAAGAAGTCTGACCATCGGGTCGGTGGTCTTCCTGTCGTGCGCTTAACGTCCCGTGGAGTCCAGTCGCTGACGGCTCTTGTCCAACGGTGGTCGTTAAGACGCATCACGTGTCCGGCCCACCTGATCTTACTCAACTTGGCGTAAGCGGCAGCGTCCCTGATCTTCGACTGTTCACGAAGGGTGGAACTCCGTATTCCAGCCCTCACTTGTGTGAGGCGGGTTATTCCTAGCATCACCCTCTCGATGGAGCGTTCGATGACGTTGACCGCATTCTCATCCTGCTTGCGTAACGCCCAGGTTTCCGAGGCGTACGTCAAAGCAGGGAGAACCGTTGTATTGAAGAGGTGGGCACGGAGCCTGGTGTTCTTCGTCTTCTTCACTACGTCCTCGATGCTCTTGTAGGCTCCCCAAGCCGCTCGCTTCCTCCTGCCCAGCTCTGGAGCGAGATCGTTCATCATGTTGACTTCCCGACCTAGATATACGTAGCTGGAGCATTCGGATATGGTCGTTCCGTTGAGCGAGAATGGGGCATCCGGGACCCATCCGTTCCTCATGAACATCGTCTTCGTCAGGTTCAGTTGGAGACCGATCTTTCCACACGCGTCGTCAAAGTCGGCCAGCATCCGTTCCGCTTCGCCGATAGTTGGTGTTATAAGGACGATGTCGTCAGCGAAGCGAAGGTGGTTAAGTCGCCGGCCATCAACTTGCACTCCCATGCAATCCCATTCCAGTCTTCGCATGACGTCTTCGAGAGTGGCGCTGAATAGTTTTGGCGACACGGTGTCGCCTTGTCGAACCCCTCTCTTGACGTCGATAGTGATGTCGTCGTAGAATGGAGAAATCCTGGTCGTGAAGTTGCTGTAGAGCTCACGAAATATCTTGATGTACTGAGTAGGTATGCCCTGGTTGCCCAAGGCTTTGAGGACCGCCTCTGTCTCCACAGAGTCGAAGGCTTTCTTCAGATCGATGAACGTGAGACAGAGAGGCATCTTATACTCTCGCGATACTTCAATGAGTCTAGTGACCGTGTGTATGTGATCGATCGTACTGAATCCTTTTCGAAACCCTGCTTGCTCGCACGGCTGTCCTTCATCTAATGTCCTTTCGATCCTATTTAGAATCACTCGAGTGAAAAGCTTGTAGATGACGGACAACAGACAGATGGGGCGATAATTGCCGATGTCCTGTGGGTCTCCCTTCTTGTACAGCAGCACGGTCCTGCTGGTCTTCCATTGGTTCGGTACCTTGCATTCCGACAGGTACCGCGTGAAAAGCCTAGCCAAGGTGGTGATAAGAACTGGCGGTAGGTTCTTCAGATGTTCCGGTCGAATCCTGTCGGGGCCCGGTGCTGTACGATTCTTCACCGACTTGATGGCATGTCGGACTTCGGAAGGGAGAACTGATGGGACAACGTATCCATCCTCCCTTGGGTGATATTGGGGGAGATGGACGTGGCTATCGAAGAGATCCGAGTAGAAGTCGTGGATGACCTTCTCCATTACCCGTCTTGATGAAGAAATTGTTCCTTCTGGGCGCCGGAGGGCGGTCATCTTGGTCTTACGATTGGCGAAGTCACGGCGGGCGTTGCGAATGCTTCTTCCTGCCTCTGCGGCTTCGGCCAATACTGCTGCTCGTCTCTCTTTAAGGTCTTCTTTTATCGCTTCTCTGCACCGTTTTGCGAGCTCGGACGTCAGTTGGTAGTTGCCTGCGGCTCTCGCGACTCCGCGCTGGCGTATCAGCTCGAGGGTCTCGTAAGACAGTCGTCTTTTGGTGGATCTTGAGCCCTCGGCTCTCCTTGCGCTGTCGCAGAGATGTTGAACAAGCCGATCGTATTCTTCGTCGATGTTGTCGACAACGGCATCTTCCCAAAAGCCGGCTAACGAAGTGAAGAGATCCCAATTGATGACGGATTTGGGAGCCCTCTTCTTGAACTTCGCGGCTTTCTCTCCTTTGCGCGAGAAGAAGAATCTTGCACGAAGGAGGCGATGGTCTGATCCGGTGTAGAACTTCGGTACAACACCGACGTCGGTCAGGCAGAACCTTCGATTGACGATGATGTGGTCAATTTCATTATGGTACTCTCCACCGGGTGACTCCCACGTCCACCGTAGGGAGGTTGGCTTCTGAAACTGTGAGTTACCATGGATGGTCTTCGTCGTCATGATGAACTCAGACAGCCTCTCTCCCTGTTCGTTCCACTGTAGGCCGTGGGTACCGATGTGAAGTTCCTCAGGCGTTCTCCTAGGGCCAATCTTGGCGTTGAAGTCGCCAACAATGACCTTGTAGAAAGTGTGGTCTTCCCTGTAGAACTTCTCCAAGTCCATGTAGAAGGCCTCGATTTCTTCATCGTCGTAGCTGGATGTTGGAGCATAGGCGACGAAGATTGTCAAGGCCGGTATTGATCCACATCTTCTCAGTCGCAAACGTCCGATTCGGGTTGTTAGCTGTTCGAACGAATCGATGTTCATGGCCAAGTTCGTGTTGACGAGGACACCGACTCCACCAACTCCTCTACTGTCGCAGGTTCCAAGGAACAGTTCTTCTCCAGTGTCGAAGGTGGCGTTCAGTGGCCGGTGTCTCCTCGTCTCGGTCAGTCCGATGACGTCGTACCTGATCTTCCTGGCCTGCATCATCAAATCCTCGATAGAAGCCTCCGATGCAAGCGTGCGTGCGTTGAAGGTACAGATCGTCATCATAGTCCTTCTGGTTTTAGGCAGCCTAGATAACCCCTCGGACCTCGTCCTCACTGGCGCCGCCGTACCAGTGACTCTTCCGAGATCAGGGGAACACTCTTTATTATTGCTGTGTCGAGCTTTAAGAAAAAGAAAACCCTTAGGAGATAGCTTGCTGGGCTCTATTCCCCCGCGGGTAGCTAGGGTAGGATTTCACCGGGAAGTTAGCCGGGCTTCCCGGGAGTGGACGATGGAGCTTATTTGTTGGAGGCGACTCCGAACCGCCTCCCTTGTACCTCCCAGTCACTTGAATGCAGGGCTTTTGGTCGGATAGATGTGCAGGATACAATCTGCAGACACGCAAGTACACTCACGCACGCATGCATGAACACACCCACGCGCTGGCAGAAGGTATGGATCGTTCCGACACTGCAGAAACAGGGAGTCCATCCCCTGAATCCACCCACGTCTCAGGGCAGGCACAAGGTCGCGTGTGGTCCGCGATTAGCCCCCTATCCGCCACCTGGGGACGCGCCACGTAGCCTCGCGACTAACCGGCTGGGATCACTCTTATGAGGGATTCTGATAATATCTTGTATTTTTTGAAATTAATTTTGTTTCAGTTTCGTATGGTTCTTGTAACCTTTCGTTATGCATTACATGCAAACATTATAAACGTTATACATCACAATAAACTAAAAACTACCTATGCAGCTGGTACTTCGACTGAACATCCGACTCAGCGCACCCATTTTCGTCGGCGACTTGGGACCCTGAGCATGAAGACCAGATTGTGAATGCTAGTTTGCAACGACATGAATGAGGCTTCCATTCTATCATACATTATCTGGCACATGTACACGTACTTCCATATGAGCGTAGGGCGTTATAAATGGCGGAAGGCGCGGCCGACGCCTGCGATTGGTTGAACCTCTTGCCTCCTCCCGCCCCAAAAATCCCGTCTTGTACGCCAACGACAAAGCTTATGCAGAACATGGTCGCCGCGTCGTGCCAGTTGTGTAATTTTGCGTCGTTGCGAAACGAGATGTTATTTTTGGGGCGGGGGAACGTGAGAGGCTCGGCCAGTCACAGTGGTTGGCCACGCCTCCTGACAGGCCTAACGCTGCACACACCTGTTATACGTTGATGATTTTTGACGAGTATTTAGGAATGATAAGCTACAAATACAAGCCATAGGCCCTATTTTTCCAAATTTTCACTCTGAAAATTAATATACGAGCCTACCAGAGTCAAACTCACCATTTGTAGAAGAGATCACATCACTGTTGATGTAGAAGCTGTCACTAATTGAACCAGTAGTGTCAATCGGTGATCCCGTAGAATTAGGACTGCAGGAGTAGGTATAAAGCTCAGCACTAACTATGCTAGAAATAATTTATTAAACTTATTACTACCTCCCGATGCTGTTAGAGCATGGACTCGGCTCTTCAGGGCTCAAAGCATGGTGAGCAGCTCGGGTTGCTTGCCGTTGACGTGATTGACTCAGTGGTACAGACGGAGGAGAATACGAAGGTACAGGAATCTGGAATAGAATTGATGTCAGGTAAATATTTCTGGAAAAATCTTGTTTAATTACGAATTTATTTACGTAAAAGCAGTTAATCCTTCGTATGCAACTGTACAAAAGCTTACAAAAACTGTCACAAAGCGTTTTGAGAAGTCTCAAAACACAATACGTAGTTTCAGCGAATTAGTTTCACTAGCTGAGATTTCAGATGACTTCCCTGAACGCTGCTGTACTCAAAATGATAAGGCTACAAGCACTGCGTCACAGGTATCCAGTCACTCACCTGGGCAGAAAAACTTGAAGATGACGACTGAAAACGTATCAAGAAGTGAATTAAAGATTATTCTCTTGATCATGATGCTTCAGAGACTTTGCTCAGATTTTCCTCTATCTTTGTTTTCTATTTTCTGTTGAAAGTAAAGAGAAGCTACATAAAAACATTTTAAATTTCTTTTCAGAATTTTCAGCCATCACACAGACGGATCCAGAAAGCCTGTTCCATTTTCGGACTGGAGAAAATTTTTACAGAACAGCCTAAAACATGGAATCAACCTGATTTTGGGCTGGAAGTAATTGGGATTTTCAAGAGTTTCGAGGAAGATTATTTTTTCACAATGAGAGAACATTAATCATCATATATATTCCATTTTGTTCGATTATGTTTTGCCATCTCTCTGGTAATTTCATAATTCCTCTCTCGCAGAACTAAGTTTGAACTCAGTTCAATAAAACTGACCTGACAAGACGAAAAAGCCAATCTCAGGAAGTTGTAATAAAGAATTAAATGAATATTAGAGCACTGCAGTACCAAAAAGGGAAGAACAACAAACTTGCGAAGCCCCATATCTCACCTGAAATTCAGGAGGAGCAACAGGAAGAATGAGGTTGTAGGACGAATGTGAATAGAAACCCCGATGGGATTTTTGCTCCGAAGCTGAGGTCGTAGTCTGAAAACAATGAGTTCATCGTGAAAATATGGGCAAAACAAGGGAGGATCGTCAACATTTGACAAGCCAGACAAGATGTGATGTGCTCAGAACCCTAAGAACAAGTTGTCAGATCACTTTCGCCCCAAAACAACTTGCAGACAACCAAATAACTAGCAAATCGCTGTCGACAGGTTTGACGTCATCATGCCATCCAAAAGCAAGTTGTCAGCAATTTTTTCGCATAACAACTTGACGACAAGGAAGAATCCAAAGAGTTTTTCGACAAGTTTACAGAACACTTGTAGACACTTGTAAGGATGTAAGCATAAAGACAACCTGCCGACAAGCTTCGGGACCGATAACTTGTCATCAAGATAAGGGGAAAACAAGTTGACAGCAAGCCTTGGGACGAGCAGTTTTCAGATGTGGTCAGAAACTTGCGCGCCAAAAGCTTGCCAGCAAGTTGTTTTAGGGTTTGCAAAAATAGCCTTTAGATGAGATGAGATTGTGCTGAATAAAATACGTGTGAGGAAAAAACACTCCAAGATTCTCCTATAAGGTTTAAAATTTAGACGGCAGCAATCTAAACTGCGTATGGAATAATGTATACCCTTGTAACAAAAAGTCGTGAAGCAGGACTTGTTCCAGAAATCTTGAGGGACATTTCCAGAAAAATGCTGGACATAAATCATCAAGTGAAACCAACTCTGTCTATGGAAATGAGGTCGTCAATCCTCTCGCAGCTTGGCGATTCGTTTTCGTCGTCTTCTGGTATTGTAGCACAACTTTTTGTCGTGCCTCCTTCGAATGACGTTATGCGGCTGTCGGGCGTTCCCAGCAGTGGAATAACTGGTGTCCGATCTGAGATCGCATCCAATAAATATGGGAAAAGAAGGGAGAGTGACATCAAACTGTGCTTGAAGTGTGATGAAAAGCTTCAAAAACGATGTTAGCACCAGCTCACCAGTTTTTGTCGCCTCTTACTTAATTATGAGTTCAAATGCAGTGTCAGGTTGAGCTCCCCAATTTTTTTTGTTCTCGTCTTTGTATAGCAGTAATTTTTATTTCAAGAGCTATTTTCCTACAATTCCTGGAGTTCCGATTTTTCCACGAAGTGAGAATTCTTGCTCAAAGTGCATCGAGACGTCAGTTAAGCGCAGTCCGTCAATGTCTAGTCAATAATTTCCGCGCTACTACTACATAATGCCAGACGAATCTCTTGGGGAATTGACAGCTAAACGACAGATGACTATCAGGACAAATACGGCCAAGAATGGGCTTTCGCTCAATCTGTGCTTTATTCGAAACGAACGAAGTTCTGGACAAAAATATGGCAGGAATCTTGTTGTTAATGGTGATTAGAAACTATTTCAAACAAAAAAAACGTCTGACAGGAAAACACCCACATCGACTCGCATTTAAAGGCACTATGAGCGTTTTTCCATGGCTTGACCTACGTGGGGGCGGCGGGCTGTCCGATGCGGTTCGACGAACTGGAAGCGTGGGCTAAAAGGAGGAGAGTTGGCATAGAAAATTTTGTACACTTTTTAATCTATAGAAAAACAAAACCAGTTCATTACATAAAATTGCCACGTAGCGGTCAACTTACCCTAGGTAATTGTGGCGTTGGTTCAGCAGGCTGCGAGGTTGGCGTAACGATAAGCGGCGTCAAGGTGTCGAATTCCTCAACTCGCGCTAACATCAATGCAAAAAGTCCCTTCTAAAGTGCATTTTCTTTCTCGAACACCCCACAATTTACTCGTTCAAGCTCAGCTCCACATTCGTCTAACAATAGAAGTCGGGTAAAGTATTATAAAACGAGAGCGTATATTTGGCACTAACCTTACATATCACCTCACGACGCGTATAAGGACTCCCTGGCTTCTTCTTTGATCGTGTGCAACAGAACATTACCGACACAGAAACCTGAAAACCTCACATTTAGTGTGTTTAGAGCGAGGGAGAGCTCGAAGAGCTATGTGATGATCAAAGTTGAAGGAAAACGTGAATAAACTACGTAGAACTTATCTCAGAGAAGAAAAACACCTCCTCGAAGAAAGTTAGAATTGAAGGTGGCAAAAAGACAAGGAAAAAATTCACACAGTCTGCCCCCGGCATTACAGAACATGAATAATACAGGGTGAGCCAAAATCATGAAAATACATATAAACACAGCAATGCCGAACGAAGGAGTTGCTAGCCGGGGGGGGGGGAGGGGGGAAGTGGCAACTCCGTCATATCGGATCCAATTGGGATAATAAAATTACAAAAAATATTAGCCTTAATATTAAGTTGAATGCTTTAGAAATAATAATAAACAACAAAAATAAGCCTGCACAGTATCCTTATCCATTTTATAAAGTAATTTCAGAAACCCGGCGAGCCATTTTCAGGGGATGGGGGAGGGGGGTGGGCGCCACCGATCCACAGGAAGGTTTTAATGTGCAACAGTTCTGAGGTGTCGTGAGGTATGGTGTGTAAAGTTTGTTTATCATGAAGGAGCGTAAATATCGATGTAAAAAAAGCCTAGGGTTAGTGGACCTAGAAATTACCGTAATACCTCTAGACCCACCATGTAGTTATAGGCATGAGGTACATACATATTACCTATACCTGTGCGCACTCCACCTATGTCAACCTTCGTTTAAGGAAAGCAATTCAAGGAAATTTATCCAAGAGGTTGTGCGGTACTGTAAGAGAGCTTACTTCTTTACCCAGTGTATTTTTACCCAGTGCTCTAATATTAGCAACGCGATTAAGGTTAGAGATCTTCCAGGAACTGGATCAGCTGTTAGAAATTCTCACATAGGGATCAGCTTAGAGGAACGAGGACAGCCAAAAACTGGAGAAAGCCACGCCTACACAGATTTGGACGAAAAAAAAGAGCGTTCATTCCCATTTACGGCAATCAAAAGGACGGATAAGATTACTGTTGTTGTCAACAAAGGCCACTCAGCCCATTTTGAGTTGAAAAATACACAAAAAAACGGTGCATCTTTTTAAAAGAAAAAGTAGAATACCAATCAAAAAACGAATAAAAGAAATGATAATAACATTAAGAGTATAGTAGTAATAACAATAGTAACGATTATAATCCATTAAATGTCTAAAAATGAAGCATGATCACACAGTACAAATTTCAATGCCTTTTTCCCTTAGTGATGAGTGCAGAAAAGGCATATTCCTTAGTTTAGAATCCGTATAAGGGCAATGCACGGAACGGATACTAAACTTATCAAACTCAAGTAAATATTCCATAATATATCCTTTTATATTCCTAAAGATTCCTGAAAGTTTCGTTACGATGAAAAACACTAATTTTATAATTTAAAGTACATTTCTATGTAAAATCAAATTGAATCAACGTGTATGTATTCTGTAGTAGAACGAAGCATCGTTAGCTACGCATTTTCTGTTGAAATGGTTCCTCATTTAGCCTAAGATTTAAAAAGTTATTTGCATGATGTACCTGGTTGTAGGAGCACCCTGAGTGCATGAATAAACAATTTAATCCAGAGACAACTTTCAGACAATTTTAGGATTGTGGAAAAGAAATATCTTACATTTCCACTGGTGAACTAAAGCAAAACAGGAAGACTCTAACATATGTTTTGCAGTAGGGAATTGAAACACATTGACATAGTGATGAATGCGAGGCCCAGCCAGACGAAATAGATGCACTTTAAGGGGAGAAGGAAGGATTTGTCGGCTGCAACTCGGGCGACTTGTCGATGGCTCTATGCTGGGGGTAGGGCCTCATAATGCTGTAGAGAAAGGCTTTATGAGTGTTTTTATTCTTATTGCCTCGGCTCTACTAGGTTCCACTGGACTCTAGCTTCGAGAGGTATTATGGGGAGAAATGAGGAGAATATTTCAACAAGTGGAAAAAGAAATTCAGAAGCATTGAACAGCCGAGTAAATAAGGTTGAAATTTTTGCATCGGAATGCATGGGTTTTGCATGAACTTAACCATTGTTGGTACAGAACCATTGCTTTTCAAAAACCATGTTTTGCGGCGCGAACACGCATATCTTAATCGTGCAATTTGCATCTCTCAATCTCATGCAAAACACGGCTTCCAAGTTTCCTGAGAAATATGAAATTTTGCCAGTAAGGTTCAAAAAAATTTGAACTCCTGACCTAAACTGCCAGGAGATAAGAAAATACCTATGTATGAAATGGGTCAAACACGATGCATAAATGAGTGGACATTTTGATTCGAATCCACGAAAAACATACTTCCACTAAGGGAACCTAGGAAAGGTGTTTTGCATGAGGTTGAATGATGCAAATCTCACGACTAACACATGCGTGCTCGTGCAAAACACGGTCTTTTAAAATTTGCAGTTCTATACCAGCAATGGTGAAATCCATGCAAAACCCATGCAGATCCTGCAAAATCCATGCATCTCAGATCAGGAGTAAACTCTATGCAATGCCGACGAATAACTCACGGTTTTCTCACTTCTCCTGCATGATTTTTGCATGGGTGTGCATGGAATTTGCACGGGATCGCATGGGTTTTGCATGGACTTGACTATTGCCGGTATAGAACTATTGATTAAAAAACCGTGTTCTGCATGACTACGCATGCCTTATTCGTGGGATCTGTAACTTTTAATCTCGTGCAAAACACTGTTTTTGTTTTCTGAGTACCAGCAGTGGTCAAATCCATGCAAAACTCATGCAGACTCTGCAAAATCCATGCATCTCCAGACCAGGAGCAAACGACACGAAAAATATGCAATTTTCTCATTTCCATGCAGTACGCATGCGTGTCGATGCAAAACACGACTTGTAGGTTTTCTGGATACCATGCGATTTATAGAAGATTCTTAAAAGCCATGAGCATAGAAATAACAGCCCTTTGGGATTTCCATATGCGGATTGGATTGTTAGCGAAAACTAATTTGCCAGAAGTGCACGCACATTGAAACCCTATCACGCGCGCGCTGACAATGTCGCTATTATCCGCCGTGAAATAGATGGCCAATGAAATTGACGTCGACAACGACTTAAATACTAGATGGCAGTGTCGAAAATGTGTGTGCAGAGCGGCGCGATACATGCACAGAATTCCCACGAGGTGAACGGAAGCGGCGGTGAGAGAGGAGAGGGCCCGAATGAGGCACAACAAACTCGACGCCCCGCCAGCCAGCACACTTTAACGCGCGCGCGGCGAGCAGCCTTCGCAAAAACCCCGCGACGAGCTAAAAACAAAGCCCGACGAGAGCAGTTAATAGATTAATAGCCGCCGAAGGAATCGCCAATTCTGAGCAAATTTAAGATAACACCGCATGGGACCCCGAATGAAGTCGTTCGCCGCTTGTTTGAGCAAAACAAGGGGACGAGCCGGGAATGTTTTCGCTGTTTTTCACCTCGTACTTGGAACGCAAAGTTATTGAATTTAAACAAAAACAAGGAAGGAGTAACGGAACAACTTCCTGTGCCAGAATTCATGAGAGTCTCCTGGAAGGTTCTGAGCTTCCTGCTCACCCAAAGTGAACGAGCTTTATCTCAGCAAAATGTTACATCTCGCTTTCTTTACCCTTAGATTTCTTTCAATTCATTCAGTTCTCCAGTATTTCTTGCAGGCAGCTGCTTTGTTATAAGCCTAGTACGATCACGTGATTCGTTCATGTAATAAATAAATGCAAAAATATTGAATAGTATTCATGTAATAAACAAATAAATAAATAAATACATGCTATAATGCCGCGCCTTGATGCATCATCAAGATTACCTAGGGTAAACATGTTGATACCCGTGTTAACGACGGATCAACTGTGCCGTATGAACACCTTTACCCTGGATAATACCAATGATGCATGCGACATCTGAGACGAGTCGTTTTCATGGAGTACACCCATATTAACCCGGAAAACTCGTCCACTTTAGGAGGGAGGAGGTGGGCACTACATGAGACCGAACGCTGCACTAGGTACCTATCGATTCTTTCGAAATTTGGAAGTTTAGCTCTGAATAAGTGTATAATTCGGAGGTTTGGGAAGAGGTTTGGGAAGGAGAGAGCAATAAAACCCTCTGAGGATTATAAGAAGGCATTCGGGTTTCTCTCTTTCCGAACATTTGAATTCTTCGGATCTAAACCTGGATGAAAAGTTATATTATATTAGTTCAGTTACTCGATTTTTATTCGGACCTAAGCGTAGTGGACAACAATTTTCCCGGAGAAGTTCATGGATACGGACTCTGAATCCAACAAAATGACCATAAATTATACGAAAACGTCAGAAACTAAAAATTTAGTCAACTATGAAGGAAGAAATCCACCTAAGACGCTGGAGTTTTAGATGACCAGCTACATTTAATCCTGGAAAACGTAGGGATACCAAGTGTTTTTGCAGTTCTGGCCACCTGCACTGACATGGAGTGCTGCTACCTCAGTAAGTATCACATATAGAGTTCCCTAGTCTTATAAGCACTTTCAAACTCCGTTCTTCATGACTTCATCTATAATTACTGCCTCCCCACTGCCCTCATTATTTGAGAGTACTTAACTGCTGAAAGCTGCCCCAGCTGCCCCAAGTGACTCGCAACAATATTACGAAAAGAAGAACGTGTTCGAAAAAGGAACTAGAAACTCTTAGAAGAATTCCCATTTCTCAGGGCATGCCCTCTTTTGTGCCTCTATCTAAGGCGGAGATTAGTTTATCTTCCGAGAAATAGGATTACAAATTACCATCTTTTCACACAAGAAATATGACTAGAGTTGTTAAAAGTTGTTGACAGGAAAACTTAAAATCCGCACAAGAGAAATAGTAGATTTCTCTATTCTTCTATTGAATGCACAATTTCTTGTGATTATCCAAAGCATAACGTCAATAACGTGAAAGTTATGCAGCTAAAAATTGTGCCAAACACATCAATCAGGAATGTGAAGGAGGACAAGTTGAGTAGTTTCGCATTTCCCAGCCAAAAAAAGGAAAAGGGATGCGTGAAATACATAGTATCATGCTCAGACAAATTGTCGGAAGGACCACAGCAGAAAGAGATCTCGATCATGTGATTAAGAAGCGAGAGACACGGAGGTAAAATGATTCGGAAGTATTGCAGCAGAACAGGTTTGGATAGAGAATATTTTCTGCTGCGGTTCTTCCAGTCTGAGTGTATGTAGGCCAATGGGCGGAATAGGCAAGTGATCGATTAGACAAAATAATCTTCAAAAATTCTGTCTCAAGACTGCAGGTAACTCGAGAACATTCTATGTATAGTTCCTTTCACCATGGACGACAGTCGGGAAGACAGCAGAGAAAAAGAGCGCGGGAAAGTATGCAGCATTTGGAGAGGAATGAGACAAAAGCAGGTTACTACACGGATACTTAACCATTTCGCATTTGGAAAAGACTATACTTATTCAACAAACATATACATAAATGGGAAGAGGAGTTCTATGAAACCCGATAGTTTTAACATCAGTTCCGAAGAAATTTGAGAAGAATATTCCATAAAATGATGCAGATGCAGCGAGCAGCATGCCCATAAGGAGAAATGCAGACCATTATCGCTCTTTCCATCCAAGTGATGGGCATAGAAGTGAGTTCGCCAGATGGCAGAATGCATTAGAGAACAAAAAATGGATGCAGCTAGTGGGCAGCGTTAAAAAACGTTTTATTTGACTTGAAGAACTCAAAACAGCGAATACTTATGCAGTACTTGTTAAAAATATTAGTCTTTTCAGTATTCATTAAAAACAAATAGCGAAAATGAAAGCAATTTGGATATTCTGTGAAAATGATTTCGTCAGAATAAGCGCACTTGATGAAATCAAAAGTACAGGGAATTCCAAAAGACCGTGTGCAAGGGGCGGGATCGCGGCGCGGCCTGCTTGGGCGGAGACACATGGGCTTCGCATGCTGACTCTGGCTGTCTGCTTCTGCCAACAGCAGGGAATTCCAGTGCCACGCCGCGCCGCGGTACCCACCCCTTGCACACGGCTGTTTGAAGTTCCCTGTATAGTGTGTTTCATTGAGGAACATTTCTGTGAAGATATTAGAGGAAGAGAGAACGCGAGAAATAGTGCCGTATTCGAAGAGGGAGCCAAGAAATGCAGTGAGCACAATTACTCAACCATCGTCGTTTTTAAAAATGACTATGTATATCATGACTTGTACTATGAATGGATCAATAAAATGTTAAGTCTACCAATAAATTTTCCAAAAAACACTATATAAACAAGCTGTGCCTCGAAAATAAACAAATAAATAAATAAAAATATGACTCACCAGAAGCCCAATCCCAGCCGCCGAGAAAATTACTATAGTTACGAATGTCTCGGGAGAAAGATGGAATTGGTTGGTGGAGAAATCCGAAATCGCCTTGAAACATGAGACCAGCACCTCGCGCACTCCCATCGCTATCCTAAAACCGTCGAGTAAACATAGTAAAATCAGAGCGATACGAAAAAGGGCAGAAATAGTGCTGAGAATCGACGGAGACCACCTATTCTCGTGAAGCTCTCGGATAATGGAACGTCCTTGGATATCATCGCCAATGATTATGGCAATGACCTGCTCGCAAGGGCGGTAAATTCCAAAGGATTCCAAAAAAAGACCCGTCGTTCTTTGATGCATGCTATCTCACTTCAACTACAGGCTTTTTTACACACCTCTGTCAGAGAGAACCATACCTTATATAGTTTTATAGTTAAAAATCAGAGCCAACCCACATAGCTCAATCGTAAATAGTATCGTGGAGCTAATTAAGCGAAAAACATGCAAAGAAAGATGAACAAGCACAGCATATAACTACAACTTTACAACGAGTAGTTAAGAGCTGGCGACTTCAACAAGCTGCCAAGAGCCAAATCAGTGGCGAAAGCTACTTGTTTGCTTTCGGAGTAGTGGAACGAAGTGTAGCATCAATTATTCAGCTCATCGAAAACAAGCATCTTCCCAGGCCTAGCATAGAATAATGGGAAATTCACAGCTATCCATAAGTTTGAGCCAGAATATTGATGAAATGGGAATTCACGGGGAAGGATGACATTTGACAGGTTATATTTACACCTTCCTGAAGAGAAAAAAAACCAAACTCAAGAAAACTGACGATTCAGGAGACTACCACCATGTTTACTATGCGGAAGAAAATTTGGCAGACAAGCTTTATCATTTCTGCAGAACGTCCAGTTGAACCGACAACCTGAATGGTCAATTTTCTTGGATTTGTTTTTTTCTTCCTCAACAAGGAGTAGATATGACCGGCGAAATGGCACCCTTTCCCGTGAATTTCCATTTCATCAGTATTTCGGCCCAAATCTATGAATACGTAGCTGTTTCCCATTATTCTAGCCTAGGCCTGGGAAGATGTTTGTTTTCCAGTAGCTGAGTTTTTTTATGACAGTGAATAGCAGCATCAAAGAGAAATGAGCACTTCAACAAAGCCCAGTACTCATTCTGCACTTCATATAAATAGAATTCCACTAGTCCAAGTCATTTCCCCCGAATACTTTGTTATCTTCCCCACCATAATATGAAAGAGGTATGTATTTATTGTTAGTAGAAAACGGCACCACACCATGAATATTTTCTACTTGTCCACCCACGAAAAATAGCAAGCAACAAGCAGGGGAGTAAATGGTAGCCAAATTATGTATAGCACCGTTAAAATAATTAGCATACCTCCGTCTTCGCTCCTGCAGTGCATCGGCAGAATATTTCTAGATGAAATAAGTTGTTATGACATCCTCTTCCGCACCGCCAGCATTATTATTTAGATTCGTAGATATCACAGCAACTGAATGAAGACTGTAAGGAAAAAAGCTAAAGAAAAAATGGAGAGATCGACGAGGAATGAAAGCCACGATCATAATCGAAGAGCGACCACTGTGAAAGAATATGAAATTATGGTGCTATCCCACTTTCACGGACCCAGAAACTTCTAAAAGCACGAAAACGAAAGAGCAACAAGCATCTTCCTGCAGCGGATACGAATAGGGAATACAACTATACTAGACGCTGTACCCGGCTTTGCTCGGGTCCTCTATCTCTCCCGGCTATTTGAAGCTGATGCGAAAATTTTCTTGAGCCAAAAAAAATCCTGTCGAGATATTCATCATTTGATATTCAGCTGAAGTGACACTTCTTCATCCCTCTCCTTCCCTCAAAAACAAGGTAGAGTTGTTCCGCTGGTGAATTCTTCTAAAATGCTTGCCATATTCACGTCGAACGTTTTGGAAAATCCCAGATGACACCGACGGTTTCATCGACCCGCGAGCAAGATTACCGAAAAGTCAATAAAGTCGATAAATCGATAGTGTGCCAGAAAATGGTGGTTATATTCGTGTTCAGCGTATTCACATACCCCAGAAGCCTTGTATTCACCGCCCCCTAGGCAAAATTAGCGAAAAATCAATAAATTCGATATAATCGATAAACCAGTCGATAATCCGAGGTGCAAAGTAGCCTTAAACCTCCACCGCAAACAGAAGAATTTTTTACGGCACGGGAGCTACATAGAATGGAAGTGCCAAAAGAGTGATAGAAATATGTGGTAGTGATAGTGGATAAATCTATGGCAGTGATAGAAATAAAGAGGTAAGTGAGATGATTAAAAAAAGCTCCATAAAAGTTTAGGCAAAAACAAGGCGTAATCTAATAATTTTGGAAAATCCTGTATCATATTTCCGGATTTTTTCAGGCATGGGGAGCTTCTGTGAATTCAGGAAGAAGTTTTGGAGAGAGGTTTGCGCAGCTTCTAAAAAAGTCGAATGTTGCATCGAGGCGGGTGCTGGTGAGCACTTCGGATTTATCATCCGCGTGACCGTGATTAATAGTTTCGCAGCTGTCACTTGGGTCCAATGAAAAGATAAAACGAAAAAGGAGCTAGAGATGAGAGACTTGTAGTTAAACAAGAGAATTAGAGAAAACAGAGTAAATGCACTAAGACCTTAGAAATGTTCAACAAACTCAGGCACAAGTGTTCGAGGAGATGCTCACGCTCCACCACCTGTTCGAACAGGTTGAAACATGAAGAAGGGGCATCAGACAAGAATGGGGACGGCAATATCAATGAAATGTGTGGATGCGCAGACAGTCAGAGTGCAAGGTTAGTACCGCATGGAGATATTTGGTATTAGATTCGGTCAAGAAACACAAAATTAAGGCCGGCAATAGCGCGTACACATATACATATATAAGATAGTGACTGCTTGGTGAAAATTTCAAATATTTGTATTTATTCACCTATTTATTTAGTCGAAGTACTCTGGTTGAGCCAAAAGGAATAGATATGCAGCTGAACTAGAATGATCCAACGAATGAGCGTGTAAAACGAAAGACATTTCAATTCTACAGCCAGCAACTAGCTACGCTCCCTTCCAGAATAACGTCCAAAAAACGAGAAATTGTCGCTTAACCACTCATACTCAAACAATGGAAACCCTTAAAAACCTTCCTGATAGCTTCGGAAGAATAGTTCGTGTGCCTAAAAGCTCCTCCATCATTATGAGAACTGCACATAATTAGGAGCGAAAGACCAAGAGAAGTCGATCCCAGGAACAAAGCCCTGAGAGCGATGCGCAAATGACAATTCGGGTGTCTCTATGGTTTCGATTACCAACGACATTAATCTCGCATGGGCGAGCACTCCTCCTGGCCCTTCTGCTGGCCACGAGGGAGACTGGAGGCAAATATCGTGACGTATTAATCTCCATCGCGATGCACATCGAGTGTAACCCAGTGAATCCGAAAAAACGGGTCTAACATGGTCTAACATCGTGACCTCAAGAATGAGATAGTGTTCTTTGTCATAGACTGCCTCGAAAGCGAAGATTTGGGCTTACTACCTGCCTTTCTCGCTTTGCCCTCCGAATAGCGCGGATTTTTTCGCGTCTTTTTCTTTTTTTAAAATTCTTTTCAACTTTCTTCGCTAGTGCAGTGCACCACACTTCTCCAGCGAAAATTTCGTTGAGATCGCGGAATAACTGCGCTGCATTCCAATATTTCCCAAAGTGGTAGACCATGCAGTAGCGAATCTAAATACGGTTTTGAGGACATAATGAAACTGTTATCATAAACGTTAAATAAATTCTAATAGATCCCAAAATGTTGTGCAGTGAGAACACAGGAGTGATGTAAGAGATCCAATCCTAATAGAGATGTTCTTCGCTAAACTCTAAACTCCGCAATTTCCTAAGAATCCAAATACCTTCATCTCCCCGTTTGTTGGTTTTAACCTACTTAGTTGCAAAATGATCAAGTTCATGTTTTTTTTCTTTTAAGTTTGGTTCTGAGTTATCTGCGTCTTCCTTGTTTCACTTCAATTTACGGCACACCTTGCTGTGTATTGGAATAAATAAATAAATAAATAAATAAATGTTCAAGACGTTTTTCCACACTTCCGGTTTCGGGGCTAAGAACTAGACCGGTTGTGTGACTTCCTTTGTGCCCCCACATCTTCACTAAGTGAGAAAAGAGCATTATTGCAGTTAACCAACCACCTAAGAAGGGTTAATTTCCAATGAGAAAAGAAGTCGCTGAAAAAGCCGCATTAATTATGCGGCTGCAATAACCTATTAATTATGGCATGTCCTTTTGATTAACTTTTTCCATACCACTCCTTTATTGCTGGCTGTTTTATTGCACACATATGTTTGTTCGCGTGTGAATAAATGGTAGAAATTACATAAATAATGAAGTTTTGCTAGATCTCCAAGGAATCCAGAGAGAATCAGCCTGCTGTTTTCTGGACGTCTGAATACGCAGGCAAGTGTTGTCTTCGGACATCCGTGGGTTTCATCATGGAAGGAGAATGTTAGATGCCGAGCGCTTGCCTGCAAGTGCCTTACCCAGATGCGCAAACTATCGCTTCGCAGAGCCTGAGTTCAGAAAAGGCCGCTCGATTTTTATAAGTGGAGTATATCCGTTATTCAATTTACATTTACGACACATTGAAGGTATTCTGCACACCACCCCTGACCCGCACTTGAAAATTTTTGCTTCCGAACACGTCCAAAGTTCGAGTTTCCTAGGTATCTGCGGGATGTTTCAGCAAGAATTGGTAGAAAAAGCGAAGAATGACAACGACTGACTTTGAGGCTTCTTGTTAGAAGTGAATAGCTCTTTCGAGAGATAACAGCTCGTGCGTAATTAGTTCGTTGAGTAATCGAAGTTACTAGATGCAAAAAGAAGAACGCACCCCACTTGAATATGCATGTAAGAGTACGATAAACGACGCTGGAAATGCTATAAATCAAGAAGGTACGCGAGAGCATATGCATTGAAATGAAGTGTCAGTGCAAAGACAAGCACTGCAGTGGACCAGTGCTAGCCGAGATTTCGCGCGAATTTGCTAAAATTCAAAAACTCGTCAAGTTCGGAAATGGAATTCGACTCCGTGAAAATTATATTTATATAGTGGATTTCACCGAGGAACATAGCTGTGAAAACATTAGAGAAGGAGAGAACGCGAGAAATAGTGCCATATTCAGAGAGGCAGGCGAGAAATGCGGATTAAAGCACAAATACTCAACTATCGTCATTTTTGAAGGTATGACCGAAAATATCCTGCCTGTAAGAGTCAGTGGAAATTACAGTACGACTGATCGTAAATTTGGGAATGAACAGCGCCTATCAACCATTCTTGCATCAAAGAATACCGCTTATCTGGTCTACTCTAGCCGCAGTTGAGTCGCTAGTGAAAATGAACCACAATGAAGGCAACGGAGAGTAGGATATGCGAGAGGATGACCCGCAGCCCTTTCGGGAATGCGTGTGTCTTCGCCATAGTACATATCCCCCTAGGACTTCGGATATTAAAAGGGCAATGGATGAGAAACTTGGAAAGGCCTCATATCACGAACACGCTAGTGCGTGAGCACTCAACTACTAGTATGAATTCATTCGGAAATAAGGGGGCTGCCTGTGTGCAGAAGCTGCATACATAGGCTTACAGTAAAGAAAAATTTGTTCCAGATTATAGGCGGAGCTAGTTGCTATTTATGGAATTTTATTCAGAGGACGAATTTGAAAATAATTGTCTCAGTGGCTCTCCACACGCAGTGGCGGATACAAGTATTGCAACATAAGGTTTTCCGGCCATAACTTCTTCCAGTGTGAAGTTGGACAATACAAATATTTATAAGTTCTACTACAACACATATGGTATTGGTACAGGTAAACAAGGCTCACATTGGAAGAAGTTATGGACGGAAAACCTTTTGTTGCAATACTTATTTCTACACTGTAGAACACTAGGCATGAATGCTAGTTCGAACAATATCCAGCGACAAAACCTCGGAATTGGGCTAGTGTTCAATGGGAGCCCTCGGTTAAACGAGCTCATTCCCAAACTCCACCATGGAGTAAGTACTATATTTTTGCGATCCCCACATGCAGTAAGCAGTAAAGCAACTAACGCTGTTGGGTTTTTACTCAGCATTTCTGGAGCATGCACAGAAGCCTTGTTTTTTTTTTTGCCTAATTATGGCAACAACTTCTAATTTAACAATCTGAGGAGCAAAAGCTCTTGAAAAGTAGTTTTCTTACTGATAAGCTAGGCCATGAAGTCCTTTTTCAGCTCAAAATTGAAAACCATCCGCGAGAGCTCATCAACTGACATAAAAGTGACAATATACGAAGCAAACTTTGCTCTTTGTTCAACAGAAAAAAAAGGGTTTGACGACTTCAGAAATCCTCTTGTTGTGCTGGTACTGACAGGTTTGAAGGGTTCTCCCTTCTGTTCGCTCAGAAATTTCCAATGCGTTTAGGGGCTAGATTGTTATTATATTGTAGTTCGCTTTATCCTACAGGTGTCAATGGAATAGTGGGATTCATGAACTTTCTCGGGAAGATTACGGCTTTTTCAAGAATCCTGATTCCTCAAATCTTCTGTATAGAAATTGCTGCAGTTCACTGCCCTCAGCGTATTCGTTGCGGCAAAGTCCAGGAAAATGCATCTATGTATTGTCGAATGAGCGAGATGAAGTTTACTCATGGATTTTCGAGTGGAACAGAGGGAGCTAAACCCTCAAATACTCCAGAATCACCCATTTTAAATCCACTCAAGCTAAAAAGCAACCCTACAGAGAATTCGAAACAACCAAAGCAATTGCGGAAGCAGACCATGGGTGGGGAGGGGTTAGAAGCGTGGCAAGAAGGGTAGGGATTTCAGACGTCTTGGGGAGTCGAACTCTCGTAAATTCAGGAAGTCCACGAATAAGCCAAATTTAAATTTTTACTATGAAAAAAAGTGCAACAAATTGCAATGAGAAATCGGAAAAGCTAACGAAGCTCCCGGTCTATATTGTAACACAAATTTAAAACTTTGGGAGTTCATTTTCGGATCGGTGGTGGCGTCGAAAACAGCATCCATGAATGCTTGCAAAGAGCGTGGAGATTTCCACTTCTTGAGACGGTTTTTGACAGAAGGAGGTGATGTCTTCGCCTTCTGGAAGAGGCGCCTTGTATGTAGCTTATTCGAATGTTCGATGAATGAAATTCGATGAACATGCTATGCAAATTATTCAAAAAACGGGAGGTGAATATCTGAAGTTACACCATTCGATTCAATCTAAAGAAATAAAGTTGTGGCAAATCACCTGCACTATAGTTCAATGAGGAATACGCGTTACATTGAAGAGGAGCAGAAAGCTGAACTCGGGTAAATGCGATTTCGAACACATAATAGCGGACGTTGCGCGATGCCGACGCATTTAGCGTAACCGAATGAGCGACTTGAATTCGTGCGGACCATCGCGAATAGGCGCGGACGAGTGAACGAGGTCCGCGGGAGGGCGCAGATAGCGGTCACTCGATCCAGAAGCAGCCACGGACAGCTGATTGCCAGCCGAATGCAAATGACAAATTAGTTGCGTTTCCATTGTGGACGACGTGATAAATGCGCTTTGAAGCCGAACGCCGAATAGGTCGTAGATCAATTGCGGTTCGCGTTGCCTTCGAAAATCCAGAAATGTTCGATAAATATTGAAAAGTTAAGGATTTTTTCTGGAAAATTTTCTAGAAATTTCTGGAATTTATGAAACGACATCTTTTGTTAGCTGTCAGCTGCTAGCACTAACTCTTACAACTCCTGAAGCTCCCTAGAATGGCTATGAAACACCACTATGTCCTGAATTATTTTGAGCGCGCCCCCGTGATGCATCAAATAAATAAATAAATAAGTAAATAAATTAATAAATTGACATTTGAAAAATAGCGTTGTGCAAGAATATGGCATTAAAATTATTTGAGTAGTTGGTTTCTCAACCAAATGAATGAAAGAAAAATATTCGAGCATTCGAATTTCTTCATTCCCTGAGTATTCATTAGTTCGACAAAATACCTCCTTCAGCAGGTAGAAGGAGAACAACTATTTGGTTATTCATGAAGGTGCTGGAAAGCAAGGTCTATGGACACCAACATAAAGGAGCAGGCATTGAGGTATGAAATCTTTATTGAACAAACAGCGACGGATAGGATTAAAACAAAGTCCTTTTAGGAATAGAGTTGCCGGAAGAAGGCACGGTGAGGGAGAGGGGGAGGCGGAGGTATGATTATGACAGGGGTTGTCCTCCAGCTATATACTTGTTAGGTGGGCCTGCCATTATTCCCCCGTGCTTGTCAAAAGTGGCTTGACCTACTCGGAGAAATGACATGATCCTCGATTCATGATATATTTTGCTTCTAAATTTGCTTCCGAAAGTAGGTGTAATGCTGTACATGCATAAATTTTCGAATAATTCGCTATTCAATGGGTAGGATCATCGAACTGCTTGAACATTCGGATACTTGGTCATCTTGCATTCGATCTTAGTCGACATACTTCCATGAAAGGTAATAGTTCATATTTCTGGATGCGAAAATGGATAAATAAAGTACTTTTTAACGACATATGATAGCTAGAGCCGATCTCACACAGAACATGTACTCCAACCAAGCTCTCATTTGTGTCGTACATCAAACCATTTTCAATGATTTCATGTACGACACATTTTCATTGCTTAGAAAATTCTGACAATGGAATGAATTGGCATGAATTATACTTGCACATTCATTCAAGAATTTGAATGATCTAATAGATTCGGAAGTGGAACTGAGAAAAAGCTATCTCGATCCACTACTCCGAATTGATTCAAAATCTGAGATTTTGACGGATATGAGATTTTCGAAAGATCCGATTTGTTCATATGATCGAATAATAACTCGATTCGGTGACAAATATACATATTGTAGTGGCATATACATAATGCATACATTCCAGTACCAAGGAGCCCAATTTAGCAACTGGTATCCTTGTATGTAGGACGTCATTACGGTATGTAAGTTGGTGTTTCGTTAGGTCGATGGCCACAAAGTAGGCGTCGCGACACACGACTGCCTCGGCACCCTCCTCGTTCGCCAACGATTAGTATGGTCATTTCAGAATAGTTGTGCACCAAAACGCTTTCCACGTAAAACGTTTTAGGTCGGAAGCGGGATTTTTTTCCCGTCATATTTGGTGGTAACTATCAAGAAAGTGCTACATTTTATTGCCGCGACGGGGATTCCAGTCCAAGCGGCGCGTTCGCGTCGCGTGCTTCTCGAGTCCGCGGAAAGCGCACCGCCATCGAAGCTCAATGCGTATTTGCCGTTATTTCTGCCATTTTTCAGAAAAAAATTTGAAGAACTTCATCTAGATGCGGATATGTTTTAACCAAACATGATAATTCCTGTCTTATTTTAATCAGAGGCTCCCATTTTTTGCTTCCTTCCAAGCTAGCCCCTCTGATGTGACGTTCATTTCAGAGGAGTCAATGGAAGAACCACCACGTGAACCAGGTACTCGCTCTGACGTAGTGGCCCAGTACGGGGCAATTTATAACGCACGCATCCAGTTCCTGAGATTTTCCACGATGTCTGGTTAACACGGCATGTACATCATTAATGAAAAGAATACGCGACCGCGGCAAGGCCGTAAAAGTGTGCGTCTGAACAGCGTCAGCAGTGCGGCTAACCCTATTCTTCATCACATAGAGGTACGCGCGTTAAACGCACGCACCTAGTATGAATTGCCCTTATAGGTCAACCTTGCTTTTGAATTTCGTCAGGGATTTTGGGAAAATTCAGGTACAATGCACCAGTGGGGCAACCAGTGATTGGTACTTCAATGATGATTTCACGGATAAGAGCATTCCACGCACAGATGCATTTTCACATTAAGGTTGAAAGCCACAAAAAAGAAAAAAGACTACCTAGGGGGTGCACACTACTGAATTTTAAGGTGTTTTATTCATTACGTCACCTTAGGTTTGATGCCATTGGGTACAAGATTACCCCCCCCCCCCTCCTTCCCCTCCCCTTGTAATGACGGGTGCGCGCCCAAGTATCATTTAGAAAGCAACTGTAATTGAAACTTTTCAGAAGCGAATAAAAATGACAAGCCAGCTCCGGTCAAGAGGAAGGGAGCTATCTACCATGAAATTGTATACGATCGACGGAAGATGAAGAGTTCTGGTAAGTGGTCCTTTCTTAAAACTACAAAAATTGTCACGGCAACTAGTATTACGTAGTGGCTTGGAGACAATAATAATTATAGGGTTAAAGTTCCCATTTTGAAAATCAAGGGCTAATAAGTAGAATGTTATGGACTCACCCTGACGTCTTTGCAAAATTTTCGCTGGAGAGATGGCATACTGTGGAAGGATATAATTCCTCTGTAGTGACTTCAGAAGTGCCACACACCCTTGATGTCCCAGATTTTCCCGGATTTTTTCCAGTTGAAAAACTAGGACATCTATTAAAAATGCCTTCGGATCACGAAATGATTACTTGGTCATGATCCGGAGAGCCCGCAAAAGGAATACCAGATCTCCCAGAATGCGTAAATTCTTGATGATTTAGGTTCGGCAAGTTCAAAGATGTCTGGCTACAAAAGAAGGGGTAGGTGTGACGACTTAGGCTTTTGTCCCTTGTTTGAAGTCTCAAATATTTTTCTCCTCATTTTTTTCCTTCTAGCCAAACAATGATCTGGGACTCTTTTAAACTGTACACAAAGAATAACATGAGTAGGCCTTTTTTGAGGGTCAACATCGGATGAATACAAGCTCAGCAGACATAAAATTGAAGCGTTATTGCAACAACAAGCAAAGGTCAAGAAACGAGAAATCCCTCTTCCGTTAGTTCACATCCTTGTTTTCTCTTTTTCTTTTCAAATTGGAAGTAAATGCCCTTTAGAATGTCGTAGTTGCTTTAGATACGAAGGTTACGGCGTTGCTCCAGGGGTGAAAGAGCATGCCCTAATCTCATATACACATTATGAAGTGCAATAATGTTTTTCAATCTTCGAAAGCTTGGAAAAATTGCAGTCTGGAAGACTGTTAAAGGCAGGGGTCCACCTCATTTTCGTAGTTCAGCTAACAGCAGATTCTGCATCTACTCGGTGCGATGGTTCCAACGGTATACATGATGTCTCAGAATGGTCTATAAACCCGTCTTCCAGGACGGGGTCTGTAACAGTTTGCCAACCCGAGTTGACATGTGAAGCCGTTGATCTTATCGATTGGACACGCCAAGACTCGTTGACCGACGCGGCAGCCGTGGCAGGCAGCCAGCACTGCTTGGAGCGATCCGCCTCCGGGCTCCAAATTTTTATCCAGTTCGAGCCTTCCAAAAATGGGGATTCCGTCGCTTCTGTGCCTGTTGATGTACATCCCAGGGATCAACATGATGAGAAGGTCTAGGATATGTTGGTAAATCCAACAGGCAGAACGAGGTGACCCTCTGCCTTTAAGGGCTTTGAACCATCGAACCATTGCCCGACATTGGAATAGTTCGATGAACATCAAAATGTTACCTTTTGGTCCATATGTTGTCGCCTCGTCTTGCAGTAGAGATTCCTCTCCAAACGTCATTAGTATCCCTAGCCAATTGAGCCACATTTGATCCACGATTGGAGTCGAAGGATAGTTGGTTGCGGGGATGTTCCATTTTGTCGACTTGGGTGGTCACAATCCATGCTGTAGAAAACAAGGTAAAGCGAGCATTGAAAAATGAGGTTGCAGTGATTACAAAGAGCAGATCAAGCGCTGCGGAATGGACTATGAAGCCACGTAAAGCATGGTTCAAATCACCGTGAAAAACAAGTTGGAAGAAAACCGCACGAGCTTATTCCCCAACCCAATATGTTTTTAAACTTTGACCATGCCGCACATCGTCTTCTTCCTGCTTCTTTTTCGTTCGTGTGGTCATCAGCGTCCGCGATAGTTGTCCACAATTTCGTTCCTGTCGTTTTTGAGGAGTATTTCTTCTTCACTCCACTTTATCAGCATTGCTTTCTTTTTCGCTCTATTGATGCAAAGTCCAACTTTTCGCTTGCCTCGTTCAGCTACAATTCATGAAGCCCATATATCTGGTGTAGCAAATTTTGAACGCTCTTTTCTTAGCTTGCATGAGAGTACTCACGGCAAAAGTGTTAACGCCTCATAGATGCACCCATTGTTACCATCGACGTCAACTTGTCTACCCTGAGTAATCTCAATGCGCGGACCTCCCTAGCAAAATCAGAACACAGTTCATGACATTATGCTACGCAAGAGTTTTTATTTTCTATTTTTTTGTTATTATGGGCAAAGTAATCGCATGTTTTTGCTCTGGAAGTAATTAAGTTTTTGCAAAATAAAATCCTCTCTTCTGTATCATCTCACTCTTATGTACTTTCAGATATGTGATTGTCGCCATAGTCGTCCTCCCAATATTTATTGCAGTCCTACATACTTCACATGAAATCCTTGCAGTGATTGATTATACAGGCGAGGTAGAGACTCTCATAGCTCTTTCACCATGAGGCAGACTTGTGACAAAAATATTGCCCAGATCAAAAAAAAAAGAAACAGTAGCAGAAGCGGGTGCAGGCTGATAATGTACAAGTGAAAACTCGAAAAAAAAAGGATGCTTCCATCAAAAATTTGCGATCTTTTGTGTAATTCATCTGAACACCCCAAATGGCATATGAAAGCGGAAAAACAATAAATAATGTGCGATACCTTTTCAGATTCGCCAAAAAATAATAAATTGCTCTGAAACGTCACGTAAAGCAATTCAAATTATGACTGATGAACTGAGCTGTTCTCTGCTAATCAAGTGAGCCTTCTGCTTTATTAAAATCCATGTCGCTGTTATCCTGATTCAGTCCTTGTTCCTACGCTCGCGTCGCACTGCAGCTACTGATTAAAAGCGTCGCGATGCGGTTGCGTCGCGGTGATGAGATCGCTCTGACACTTCTTGACACAACACCTATAACGTGGATCTCCATGAGTTAGGACTGTCTACACTTGGAGACCCATGTGACACGTGTCAGACTGTGTCAGAAGCAGGGCGTGGAACCGCATCGTGAAAGGGCTGCGTAGCGGTTGCAGAGTGCTGCAGGATGAAGGTGAGAAACTATGACACTGCGCTACTTTTCGGTGGATAAACATGTTTTTGAGGAAATACTGCTGCGGTTGGAACATAGTGCTACTGAAGAAAAATACAAAATAGTGATAGAAAGTAAAATGGAAGAAAATGGTATAGTATGACATGAAATGGAAATATACCCGCAGATAAATATACCTTATATGGAGCTCCTACACGCACCTCCAGGCCCTTTACCACAACTTACGAAGCACACTGACCAATAATTTCCGCGTAGGTGCTGTATAACGCTCCTGCTGAACAGGTTCCGAATGCATCACTGAGATTGCTTAGGGTAAACATATTAACACCACACCAATTTACCCATCCTTAGCAGGGGCATCAACACCACACAAATTTACCTTTCGTTAACATGGGCGTTGAAACATTTACCCTGGCTAATCTCAATGATGCATCCAGGTCCAAATCATGCTTGGATACCAAACCATCAAAGTTCACCCCCCCCCCCACCCTCCTCCCTCCCACCGACAAAATCTACCGGATGCGAATCAGATATGACTGCGATGATCCCTTTTTCTATACATACATAGTTGTGATAATCCCAGCTTGAGGACGCAATTCCAGGGAGGTGAGTATGCACCACTTGGACGAGCAGCACCAGGTGCTCTTTGGAACAGCTTGCCTAGCTCTGCTTGCTCCGTATTCGGTCGCCCCTGGATCGTCACAGTCGATGTTAATGTACTATCGTCAGCACAGAGACGGAATGGTGAGGTTCCAGCTTTGGAAGTACTGGTGCGATTGCATCGCAGGCCAAATCGCTTCGACATAATCGCAGCGATTTTGTTGCCGCCACTTGCAAAGACGTTAACAAAAATTGAAACAGCCTTCAATCCGCTTTTCCAGTACGCAACCAGAGAAATGATCGTTACCAAAGCCCCGACACAGAAATGTAGCGTTAACGTAACATCGTACCACATGTTATAGAACTGTTTCAGGCTGAAAACTTCCGAGATGGCTTCCTGAGACGAAAATGCTCGAAGAACGACATCTGCTTGTTAAGGTATGTGGTCTGATAGACAGTTGTCGTAATAGAGGACATCAATCCAAGAACAAGTATCATGCAAGGAATCTTTATCTAACAAGGTAGGGTTAATAGATTGAAGGTGAAAAGGGACGTCAAAAGGACATGCATCTGTGCCATTTCTATACTACGTTGATAAAACTGCTAGAAAGTTTTTGCATAATAGAAAACCAATTTTTTTAACAGTATCAGTTGGCATAATACATAGAGGTACAAGAGCATACTGGGAAGCATGCATGTATAAGAATGGACCCTTCCGAATCTTGAAAAACCTTTCCTTCTAAAAAATTGTCGACAAGGAAGCACCGAGACGAGCTGTCGACTACTTTCCTTTCAACAACTTGGCGACAAAGAGGAGTCGAGACGAGTTGCCGATCACCTTCTAAGAAGAACAACTTGGTAGCTGGCTTTCTGGTTGCAGATGTTGCCGGCAAGTTGTCGACAACCTTTCAGTCGAACAACCAAAGCAAGTTGTAGACTAGAGTCAAAGCGAGTTGTAGACCACCCGCGTAATATACGATGCAAAGAATGCATGTAGGGATATCTATATGTATAGATTTAGTTATAGGAGACCCTAGAGGCAGGACTCGGCTGTGGAGCTTTGCACGTGAAAGTGCGGTGCGGCCAGCCGAGATTTGCGATTGGCCAGCTGGATGAACTGCCCAATGGCAGGAGTGGTCAGCATCGCCTCTTCCAAGCACAACTCTCCAAATGCCAAGGTGCTGGAGATAAATAGATTATTATCAAAATGTTGCAAGAACATTCTATACCCAAAATACTTTTTAACCACTATAAATACTATTTCGACATTTGTAGTGCAAGTTGCGCCCATTCGCCCTTTCAGAAAAAAATTCTAGTTTGCAGAGACAGAATCAGTTACATCAGCGGGTACGTGGATTTGAATACGACTTTTGAATCATCTGGTCTGGCTGCAGCTTGGCAAGAAGGCGAGCTTGATTCGGAAACTGTGAGAAAATTTCTGTTAAGAGTGGAAAATCCAGTGCAAGAGGTAATTTTCTCAGTGTATATGTCTAACTGAACATAAGAATAACTGGACTTATAATTGCAGCGCATTTTTCTTATCCCAGAGAAATTGAAGACAATCGTTAAAGATTTCTCAGCTGCCCACCCCCAATTAATCAGAGATGAATTTTCCCAAAGTTTAGGCTTCCCGTAAGTTTTCCCAAGTGCTCCCTGATAATAGCGGACATTTCATCAATTTCTGAATTGTTTAGTAATGCTGGAACGCTAATGAACAGTACAAGAATAACTCTGACCGAGGACATCATTTCAAGGCTATCAAAAGAGTTTTTCTCAAGAGGACAGCAGCAATACACTCGTTTGTTACTGCTTCATTAGACGAAACTTCATCGAACTATAGTGCTGGCGGATTCTATGCTATTTCCAGACGTTCCTGGGATGTTTCGTGAAGTTTTGCTGCCACCCACCAGGAACAAAAGCGAACATTACTCTATTCTCATACCTTACCGGGATGATCATATAACGTCATCCATTTTCACAGCATTTGTTATATACACAACCTATGGTAAGCAGGTGGTAAGTGTTACTTTCTCGTACCCGTAGAGTAATCCCGCTCGAATTTTGAGATGTCGTTAATCGCATTGGCTCGATGAACAATGTAACGCTATACGGAGTAATGGTCCGCGCACAACGACTCGCCTACGAACTCTTCGCGTCCAGTAGAGAGTGGAATGGCGACAGTACTGTGAGTCATTTGAAAATACCAGTGTCCAGTAAAAAACAGGTCAGTGTTACAAGGCAATGGGTGGCGGTCAAGACGTACGCCGCAACGCGACCGCGTCGCACGCGTGTGCTTCTCAAGTTCAAGGTGTTTCTCCAAATTCGACGCACTAAATGACATCGCTCGCCACCTTCTCACAGTTTGTGGATTCCGATAATATACATCTGTCCCACTCAACTTAGAAAAGTTGTCCATATCCATGCAGAACTGCTCATACCCCTAAAGACTGATCGTAAGTTTCTCCCTAATTTTGACATGTTTTACTTCTTACCGGGCCCGCAGCCGCAACGCGCACATGCATCGACCAATCACAGACCAGCAGCGTACCTCTTGTCACGCAGCCCAAGGCAATAACCAGTAGCAGACAATTGTTGACGTTTGTATTTCCACGTAACGCTCCACACTCTCAAAGTTAGGCCAACTGCATTCAGGCAAGCTCACTACTCAGTCCAGAAACGCTCAAAAGCGCGGTGAAAAGCCTACAAGATAGGAATGACCACGAAATTCATGGGTATGTACGGAGGGTAAGTTGTATGTCAGAAAGTTGAGATTTGGGTAAGCATACCAGACTTGCGGCTGCAAGCATCATTGAGATTACTTAGGGTAAACGTGTTGACCTGCCCAAATTTACCCTTTAATTTTCATCCATCAAAATGTTTACCCATACGTGGCGTGTCCATGCTCAGCTGATACCCATGGGTAATCACAACACGAGGATGAGATTACCCATCCTCCTAATGATAGATACGGTCCTTGGATAGCTATGTATGTACAACGTGATGGAAATATGTGTAGTATAGTCTTTCAAGCACTGCAACCAGCGTTTGAATTCCAAAAAAAATTTAACTTATATGAAATGATAATATTTGGAATTTTTATATTAATGTTGAAAAAGTAAATATTAATAAGTAATATATAATAAAAATATAATAATATAACAATATAATAACAAAATAAATAAATAATATAAATTAACATTTAATAATATTGAAATTCTTTGGAAGAAAAGGTACTGATAGCATACTTAGAAAGAAGAGATGTAGCATCCCTAGGATCTTATGAGGGTTAAAGGCTTACCTTAATAAGGTTGTTTTATCCAAAACTCAAGCGATAGTTCCAGCTATTAGGTTTGGAGGCTATACCATGAGGGCGAACACTATAGCTCATCCGTGCTGGATATTTCGCGTTATTCAAGAGCAAGGTATTAGAGAATCCGTCCCTTGCGGTGCAGGGTTATACGCCGCCAAACTGACAGTGACCAATAGCAGACGTGAGAGACCGCCCACCTTCCCAGCACAACGCTCCACTCTCCTTTAAGAGCTGGTAGCCTCCTACTTCAAAATAAAAAAAAACCAGCTATTCATTATGAAAGCATAGGAATTCAGGACAATCCCGATCGAGTTGCGACGATACTATACTGGAGGAAGAAGGCACTTGAGACGCTTGTCATTCTGAACCTAGGATTGCCTCCGCTGTAAGTTTTACCTGAAGTGTGGATCGCCAGCAATCGTAAGAGTGCTGTGGTCTAGCCGCCTGGAGAAGTTCTCCACGCAAAGTATATGTATTTTGTGAGAATACTATGTCCTACCAACACCTACAGGTAATTAAAGGGATGGTGGAACATGCCAAACTTTGCTTGAGCTACTCATCCACTCCTAATCAATGGAAAGCTTAGACTCTTGAGGGGAATGTAAGAAAGATCCCGACATAGGTGCACATAATTTTGTATTTCATTTTTGAATCACAAAATTTCATTTTAGTCGCCCATATAAGATTTTCACTTTTATTTCTGGTTTTAACTTCAGTTCGATCAACACCTCCACAATAATCTCATCATTTTACATTGACGGACAACCTGGAAAGCAGAGCTACCCAGTCTCCTCAGCAGCTGGAGTGATCATTTTGCAACGGACAGGTAGCAGCATCAGCAAGGTCAGTCAACTTGATAACCGTAGAGAACTTCCAGCTCACTAAGGTCATGTTTAGCCCATAATGGCGGCGTCAGCTTCCGGTTCGCTGCGTACCGTAGATGGTGTAGCGTCCGCAATTTTGCGTATGCTATTGCTCGACGAGGATCCAGGCACGGCGGTTTGTTCTAGCCCCTCCATTTATTATGACTATCGTGATAGGCAGTATCACTGTGATAGCAGCATTGAGGTGAGCCTAGAATCTGTGGGAAGATGTAGTATCGATACCTATTGATTTTTTGAGAATTTCAGTTTCTCGATGGACTAAAACAAAAGTTTGGAATTGACTGTGTGGACGTTCCCCATGGAGACCACCAGGCGAATGACCGGATTGTGATGGCTGCCCGTCATCGGGTTTCTGACGGCGACGTCGTGGCTGCCTTGCATGATGCCGATTCGAGCTTCAACTACGCCGTTGGCTACTAATTTATGGATTATCTTCAAGAATCTTAGAATCACCGTGATATTTCTCCTCTTACACGCTAATAAATTAACGAAACTTGAAGATGAAGCTACAAAAAGCAGGGCATCTAAATATCTGAAAACTTCGCAAGCACAATTCATAAACGCACTAGGGCAAGACTTTCGCGCTTCATCCTCCGGAATTCGGAGAAAATCTCATCCTATCTCATGGAATTTTCTGCGCAATCATTCCCTTGCTCATACCTCGCACAACGCCGGCCAATCACTCCTGCATCACAGAATATCGTCCATCTGATCTGCCGCGCCGCACTACACACGCGGCGCGGCAAGCCTGCTTGGACCTATTGTTGTCTGGAGGGATTTTAAGTCTTTTTTGTCTTTGCCTTCATTCTGAAACCGTTGAATAAAAACATAAGGAAAACATCAATACCGACAACACTGAACCACCACAGCACCCAGCTGGTCTGCCGGGTCATGCGTCAGGTCATGCGTCGCGGCAGACCAGATGGGCAGTATTCCGCGATGCAAGAGTGATTAAGAGGCACTGACGTGTGCAGGTAGTCTAAGCTGGTCCGTGGCAATATGAGGTACAAAAGTATAGGAAATTTTTATCAAATAAGATACAGGAATACAGCAAAAATAACATGGACAATTGTTCTCGTAGAAGCTGCTCGAGTGAGATACTCAGCAACCGTATTGATATCGAGCAGTGTCTGGTTGATATTCGGCTGTGACGATCCCAAAGCTGTGAATTTAGTCTGGAAGCAGTTTTAGATACACAACTGATTGGAAAAACTGCTAAGGGGTTGCAAAGACCACCACCTGTAATTGCTTGGTTACATGTTCGACACTATATGTAGCATTGCACTCATAGTTACCGCTATGAATAGTAGCGTTGAAGTTGCGTATTAGGACGTCGCCATATTTTTGGGGGAAGTCTTTGGCCTGCAAGGAGTAAAATACAGCCTTACAAGGGTTTTCCTGGATGGCTTCTAGTACATAGTTGACAAACGTTAAGTTAGAATTACATTTCTTCCAGAAAGAAATCCAAGATCTTATTGTGAAACTGCTCAGACCCCTGGATAAGTGGTGAAAATGACAGAATTGAATTTCTCATGCAGTCCTATGATCACGATAAATTCGGGACCCGTTGTGATTTCGCGAATTTTAAAACATACGAGAAGTGTTACCGTTTCAAGCTGGACAAAAGAACCATTTAAATCACAGCATATGTCCGTCGTAGTCTCTTTGAATAGTTTCACAAAATAGGTGTCGCCTTCTCGTGCTCTCAGCAAGTGATCCTGAGCGAGTACGACGCTCCACACCGTTTCATTTGTATCATCTGGATTAAAAAATAAAAATTTGTTTCACGAGGAATGCATGGCATCCCGTTCGGAGCAAGAGAAATAAATCTGCCTTTACCCTCTGTGAAATTTCCATTCCGTAAAAGTAGAGCAGCAACATCGTCAGTATATGCGACAACTGACAAAGATCGATCGAAGCACTTATACGGCTTCTCTTCTGTGGATCTCACACAGCAGGAGTACATACCACCGTCCTCTTCGACCAAGCTAGTAAATCTGAATATTCATTTTTTTTTACTTAGTCATATTGTTCACGACTTCTATGTTCTCGAAATGCAGAGATACGGAGGGGCAGGTCTTAGGCCAGTCCCTCGTTGTCTGTGCTCTCTTCACGTTTCCGAGCTCTCTCGGATGACTTGATTAAGAAGGGTGAGCATGAGCTGAGTAGATACATGTGCAATAATGACTTGGTAGCGTACTTCTTGGAAAAAAAATAGACGGACTGCCCGCCCGGTTTCATTACGTCCAGGGGTGTGCGGAATTTTCGGTTTTCCGTTTTACGCTTCCCGTTTTCCGCCCATTTTTGGCCTTCCGTTTTACATTTTACGTTTTACGGGTTTTTGGTCTGGTAAACGGAAAATCCCGGAAAATCATGGAGAGGGAGGGATCGTTGTTTTCGGCCTACTTCCATATCCCGAAGAGGGTTCTCGTGCTTCGATGCGCAGTGTACATGAGTTCACAAAAATGGTGCAAAAATTGACGTCTAAACGCCATGAAGTTCGAACCATTTTGTTTCTTTTTTTGTCTCAGCTGCAGGGTACATGTCCTCATTGTAGTTCCAAATATGCCATACAGGTGCCCTGCTCTCTTCGAAATCCTCAAAAAGGAAAAAAAAGGTTCCACAGAAGTGTGGGGTGGACCCATACAGAATTTCCATGAAACTAAAACCTGCCATGGTGAGAGCATCAAGCATTCTTGCCAATCAACTCATGATGTAGGCTTTCTTTCTACTTCACGAAAACATAAGGCTACTTCGTAATTGCCAGTGTTTTAATCGGACGATCATGCCCACTTCCACACTGGCATCGTTGATGCTTGATGTCTTATGCAATGTTTGGGCTGTTTGTGTTTCACGTTCCCCACATACTGTTCTTCTCCTCCTTAGTCCATCGTTTACTCGCCCTAATAGGATTCTTTGTGGATAAAGTGATCCTTCTCAGATTCCAAACGTATTAATTACCACAGTTGCCTTCTTGCCTGAATTTTTGCAGAATAGGTCTGCTCCAAAGTAAAGCAAAGAAGCGAAGAACGCACTTTTCGCATTTTACAGCTTCTCGTGTACTTAAGTATTCAGTGATAAAGATGCTTATCAACTATATAACTCTGATAATCTCTCGTAACTAGGTGAAGGATAAATGCTCCTCATCGACCTATATTCTGGGCGTTTGAATACGTACCATCAGTGAGCTTGAGGTTACTTAATTACTTGAAAGAGTCACCACTTATGCTCATCAAGAAGATGCCTAGAAAATCCAATGTTGAAGATGACTTTTGGTCACAAACCTATGCTTGGGCAAAAATTTTCCGTTTTCCGTTTTACGCTTTCCGTTTTCCGCTCATTTTTGGCCTTCCGTTCCCCGTTTTACGTTTTACGGGATTTGAAATTTTAATTCCGCACATCCCTGATTACGTCCCCGCCACGCAGTCGTGGCAGGATCTACTCGACCCCTTTTGTTCAGGTCCTGCCGCGATTCTGCAGTCACGGGATTTGTCCATCTTTTCAAAAGTGCAGTGATAATGGATTCCACGACATCTGTAGCGACAGGAACCCGCTCACCTGATACTGCTGTTGCTATCGACGAATATAATATTACTTGTATTGAACGACTCCTGGCCATCTTTCTTCCACATCTTCTTCATCGTGGCGAATTCTTCAGCGTTAAATTCACCATCGTCAACGCATTCAAGTTCAACGCCCTTGTCGGACGTGTTGTACGCTATGTGGCAGAATAAAAAATTATTGTATTCTCTTATTACTTTCTAGAGCAACAATATCAAAACTTGGGAGGGGGGGGGGAAGATTCGAAAATGAAGGATATTGTGTGTGGATATATAAAAAGTGATAAGGGGTAAAGCTTAGACTAGAGGATAGTCTAATAGTAATGTTGTGTTCTTCATCAAAAATAAAAATTGGAGCTTTTTTCACTTTATTCACAAAAAAAAGAGAAAGAATGTCCGGGATTTAAACCTTCGTCCCCGGATAAAGAACTAAGAAATAATCGCATGGAATGTCTCAACTTTTCTTCCTGCCACTGTCAAAGGCACCTTAGCCATCACCTTTTCTTCCCGTCCAATTGTGGCGCAACTAGACCTTCTTAGACAAGTAACCAACTTGGAGCATCACTAATGTTGTACCTTTCCTCGCTAGTTATCTTTATGGGTAAATAAGTAGGTAAGCAATTAAATAAATAAAATAGATATGTGAAGAAAACTATTATAGAGTCAGAACAGCTCCCTTTCATCAGTGGTGCTGTAACATAAGAGCGAAGCAAGGAAATCCTATAACCTTCTTAATATCCTAATATGTATGTCTCATTCCTGGGAACACAAAAAAAATTCCTTTGGAAACATCTCGGGACGTTCTCACTTCCACAGTGTCCACAGCCTTGCAAGTAGTAAATTTACCTTGCACGGTATAGTTCGACGACATCGACGTTTCAACCGTTGTATGATCGGTGGGATAGAAAGCCCTCAGAATAATGAGGAACAGCAGCATCTCCGAGAGACCCACGTACAGCTCGGGCTCTCAGATGATTAGCAAAGAGGAGTGAAAGCAGTAGAGTAACTCTCACAGCCATTGGCATCCCCCACTCTTTCCGATGAATAGGAATAACGATGGATAGCTTAAAGGATTACCAGGTATCTCGCCTCACAATAGACACAATAATCGTGGTTGTTTAACAGAAATGTCGTCGTATCCGCCGGAGAAGATTTGCTTCGTTGTTTTCGAGGAATCAAAGTGAAAGCTACAACGTAAGATTTTCGCTTATGGTTATGGATTTTTGAGAAATTCGCGTCAGTTTTTGATCACAGCGTTCTGGCTAGGAAGCAACGATGTTTGCCCACATTTGCCCACCGTTATCACACTGAAAGTGGAAAATACCCATATTGTCTTCAGAAGTACTTGATTTGGTCACGAAAATCCCGCGGTTTGCCCCCAGAAGTACTCCGCCTCGCCACCGGCAGCCGTCAGGTGAATTCTCATGCTTGCCCACAGAAACCCCTCGGTTTCCTCACAGGTTTCTCCACGGAGATTGATCGGTTTCACCATCCAAACCCTCGGTTCCTCTAACGAGACCCCCAAGAGGAGTACGATGCCCCAAAATGAAATTGGGGTGACCAGCGCAGCTGATTGTAGTGATTGCCGCCTTTTCCAAGTGTCACGACTTTCACTCCCTTCCGACCCCTTCGACAACTCCAGCCGTACTTTGTACTTGGTCCCGTGGCATACGGTACTTTCCCACGCCGCCGCATCGCCCGAGGTACCGTTCGCATGGCGCGAAATTCCAGGTGTCCACTTTCCCAAGACGTGCTGGTATAAATACTGCGCACTCGTTCAAATGCGTTCTTACTCGTCACTCGCTTCACTATCACTACTCCGCTCCGTTGATGATGGTTCCGCACCGCCAGCCCATGTTTCGAGATGACGGCGTCCGCCGAAGACGATCGCCGCCAGAATGTTCCACCTGGATTGTAAGTTCCATTCGCAGTCCGCCGACGACGATGTTCAACGGGTGCCGCGCGTCTTCAGATCGGTTATAACTTGACCTGCTTCTTTCTTGTATTATATTGTATTGATGCCTTGTTCGCTTGTGAAATATGAAGTGGCTTCCTATAACAGTGTTGATAGCAGAAGGAATTTAGATTGATAGAAGCTGGAAAGACCTGATAGAACCGTTGAATGTTGGGAAGAAGTTAGAAATGTTGGATAAACCGCTTCTTGGGTTAACTCGCATAAGATCATATAGGAACTTAGCTGAGACTAGGGTCTCTTGCGGCCCGAATTCGGCAGGTTGGCAGGACTTGCTGAACCCGCGCTAGTATATAAACACTAGCTCTCCTTCCGCTCGCTCGCATCGTCTGGGTGGTAGACCTCTCCAATTAGCCCGCTGCCAGATGAGTTGTCATCCACTGAATCTTACGCGTACGTTACTGCCCGCTGGTCCTTGTGGGTTAGACTGTTAAACCCTCTTTTTCCGTGTCGGAATCAGGTGCTACCAACGACGCCTGGGTCGGGCACTACACCACGTAAGAGGAATTTTGGGATTTTTGGGGAAGAGTAGCCTGTGTTGCTACTGCACTAGCCACCGATAATCGCTACACATTAAAATCAATGTCGTGCGACGGAGACACAGGGTTCACATTCCACAAGAAACATAGTGGCGACTAAACGCCCAACAATTAGCAGCCAATCACTCCCAAGGTACAGTCTCTGATGGATTCATTTCTTATGATTTGATCTCAGAAAATTTTCTCGATTTGCAACGCTTGTGAGGAGAGCGAGAGTGAAAATCCCAAAGACATCCGAGATTAGTTCAGAGGTACACGAGTATTTGGTCTCCACTCGTAATTCTGTACTGTTTACTATCCCTACCACTCTGTATCCGTCTTGGATCTGTTCAGATTGATTCCAAAATACTTGTACACACGTTTAAGGAGAAAACCATGCAATCGATCATCAACTTCTTATTCAGCACTGATATTGTAAAGTAAAATATTCCAGGAAACCGTGAATGGTCTCAGAGTAGCAATTGTTGCTTTGTCCCACATAAAATACGCAGAAATCTTGCAGCAACAAATACTGTAGTCAAACGTTGCTATAAACTCTGTTTGCAACCTATACAAAACAATAACATTTTATTGCATTCTCCGATAAACAAGTCTCTCATCTCACCTATTTCCGCACCTGTACACTATGAAAAACAAAATGAAGCGATACTTAGTCATCAATTCTGTTCTATGGCTACAGTGGAGATTGCCCTGGGCGCTGAGTTCTCATTGGATTCAATTTCACGAAAACATACCAAAAGACATCTAGCAGTCGTGATTCAAACGCATGTTAATTTGTTTTGCTATTCAATGATTCATGGATGTTTTCAGCTAAAAATTTTGAAACGTATTTATACAAAATATTTACTTGATATATTCTGACAACAACAACTGCCACTATGAAAATTTGGAAACGGTAGTTTGAATAGCATGGCTCCTCCTTCCCTTCCCTCACTCCTTCTGCTCTTCCTTTCACACTGTCTGCAGATAAGTAAGTGGGAGACCTCACAATGATTACGGCGGTTTATAAGTCATGACAGTGATGTTGGTGTTATTACAAAGATGAATAAGTTCTTCGCTGATTTGCGGGATTTTTCCAAATGCTGCGGCGCACCTTTCCCCTCCACTAGGGGCCAATTTTTTTTCTAGAACCTTCTTATCACGGATGACAGAGAAAATATTCAACAATTCATCTGAATCTGTAATGGGTGAGTAGATCTTTCCTTCAAATTTTGGCATCATGTTGTCAAGTGCAAGTTTATTACCTTTCCAAAGATTTACAAGAAAAAGAGTTTTCTTGGAGATTCCGACAATTCTTTTATCTTGTTTCTAAACTCTACCGTAGATATTCTTGTGCAGAAGATACACTCATTAGGATCTTGAGAATGTCAAGAGTTTCTGCATTATTTGTAAAGTCTCGTTGTTTCTTTAGAAATGCAACCGAGAATGTATGGTGATGACAGCTTTTATTTGAAATGTAAGAGGATTTCTCTCATTTTCCTTTCTCCCTCTCATATGCAAACCGCTTGAGTGGCAGCTTGAGTGGTCCATTGTTTTTACTAGTAGCCACGAGATTAATGACCTCTAAGTAAAGATGAGAAAATCAATAAAATCAGTAAATCGACGTTATTTTCATGACATTAGTGTTCAGGATGATGTTTGAATGTTGGCCCATGCGAATATGCTTCCATCTCGCCTAAATGAGAATTAGCGAAAAACCAGTGAATATATTAAACATAATGGCCACACGAAATGGTTGCAAAATTTGCGATCAGCGTGCTGGATTTCCCTGGTAGGCGCATTGCGGACTAGGTTGGAGCAAAACTGCAAAAATTCAATAAAATCGATCAATACTTCGACATCCAAATCGACACCTTCTAGCGAGAAGGGTTCTAGGACCTTCTTCGGAGTTGGATGGTACTCCATGCTTGTGGGCATCAATCCCTCCACATTAACAAACCTTCTAGTGATGCCTTCACAATGTTTGTACTCGGCGTCCACTTGCGTCACCAGTTTTTTGAAGAAAAGTGTCATAAGGTCGCTATGTTTTATACATGGATTTCCCACTCATTCTCTTTATCCTATGTCGCACCCTGCGCGACGCTGCTATGTGACAGAAGTTCCGCACGCACTGTCGTACGGTAGTTTCCAGCTACAAGTGCGAACAACGCGGTGCTGCCTACCTGGACAGCATAGCATGCCCTCCTCCAGCTGAGCAACACCATGCAGCATTGCCATACCTTTGCATTTTCAATATCTGAGCCGATCTTCAACATCTTCTTGCTTCGCACCTTCACCAATGATTCGTTCTTTCGCGTTATTGATGTCGTGCAATTTTACTGATCAGTTGGTAAAATCGTCGTGCGTGTTGTTGTGTATATCGTGTACTGCGTCATTTGCATGACTCTTGGCACCCACCTTATGGGCAGAGTTGAGGTTCAGCATGAGCAATGAGACGGCAGGATAAGGAAAGCGGAAACTTAGGATCCGACCCTGTAGCATCGGCAGGGGTAGACGGACACTACATTATCGGGAAGCGCACGTGCACCAACGTGGCCATTTGTGCTCGGTGTTTAGCGGAGCCAGCCAGTGTATCGCCTCGGGACCCTGAATAAGAAGCCCAATTCGAATACGTGTCCCACGGAGAGGCTAGGGTACAACAGCTTCAGATACTTCAGAATGATTCTACTACTGAAGAACTGGACAGGGACCGATGACGTCGACTACTGTATTCTAAGCAGCTTAGCTTTACTAGAGCTAATTATACAACTTATCAACATTGTTTCCCTTGTCGTCGCCTTATATCTAGCGAGAGAAGCACCATTTCACTGGAATCTCAGAGTACTGCTTATCGTGTTGCTGTCGCAGAACTATATTAGTGTGCTCCCACGAATAGTCTTGCTGTCGTTTCAAGTGGGACTGTTTCCCGTATGTGGTAAGTGCAAGGATGCTATAGGTCATTTAGAAATAATTCTAGACTTCGAAAGCGTGAACCAGGTACTGGAAAAATATCAAGGAGAGGTGATACTTCGAGTCCATCTCTCAACTTGATGATAAATGGAAAGATACACTGCTCTGAGGCTTAGGAACCCTGTTCTCAAGAGTTCGCCGAGGAGGTACTTGCATGACCCACCATAGAGATTTTTCCAGGCACATTTGAATCCCATCCAGTAGTTTCCTTCTGCTCATTTTGCAGGTTGTAATATGCGTCAGTCAATTGCTTGGGGTAAGTTTTCTGCCCCTCTATTTCCATTCTTTGAAATCCCACCGTTTTCCATTTTTAAGAATTACCAACCTATTCATTGAGAGGTGTGTTGCCACTATTTTGGTGAGCGACTATGAAAATAAGCCAGGGCGATGTATTGGTATCTGTCTAAGCATTGCTACCTATTATGCTCGCTAGTATTAACACCGCTTGCCGTATACGGTATGCCATTGCGGAAAGAGTACTTGTATTCAATAAATTGTACTCAAGATATCAACTCCTTGCAGAGAGATTATACATTCCATGGTTTCTCGGTGGTTCTCTCGTTGTCTCGTCAAGTGTTACCGCAACATCAGTAAGGATCCTTTTTTACGTGCACTTCTCGAAAACGTAGTTTCTCCCATTGAAATTTACCTCAGCTTTTCGTCTTTTTGCTCCACAACAATCAACGTTACTATCGTATTAGCAATACGTCAGTCATACTGTACACATTGAGCATTCGTTTTCAGTTGGATGAAGACTTACGAACAATGAAAGTATGCTTTCTCAAATTCTCTTGCTCAGTTAGGCATAATGTAAACAATTTGTTCTAGCCATTTCTTTTTGTTCTCCTGAGAATCTGTCCCACGCATTAGCAGGATCCACTGTATTGGTCATAGATCACGATCTAGGATGTCATCCGTTGTAACTCCTACTTCTTTCATATCCTTGCATACGGCATCCTTTCATCATTTTTCGGTGAGCCTCCCGGTAATTTCGAGCTCAAGGTCCTGACGAAACGCTGGCCTTCAGATCGTGCCCTCTTTATCTCTGCGCACGTAGTTATGTAACTAAATGGAAGCCGTCTGCATCGTAACTCTTATATCTTCATTACTACCTTTCCTCCAGAAAGGAATGATATCCAAAAAAAATTGAAAAAATGGAGAGAAAAAGCAAAGTAAGCGTTGTTCAACGAGTTGTTCAGCACGCGAGACACAATGATTACCAATTAGTGCAAATTTGCAGGTTAATGCGCAAGTAATGAACTCTACTCTTCTTTAAGGCACTATGCTAGATAAAGTCTATGTATAGTAGAAGAGAAGAGCAGCTCTTGACCATATCCTCAGTTCTTTGTGATGTTTTAATGAGTTGTGATCTTCGCTTTCGCTTGGCTCTATTAGCTTCTGCGCAACGTCGTGGTCATGTGCGGTTGTCTGAATCTTCCGTCTTTCGTTCTCTACACCGGTGTCAGAAGTGAATGGCTTTTCTACACCGACGTGGCTGGTCATTACTACGATGCGGCATTCAACCTAGTTCTAGCTGCGTGAGTTTCGTAAATACATAATACTATAGGCACAAGAACATCAATTAAATTACAATGCTAATTATGCACAAGACTGAACAATGCATAAGATACATTCGAATTCAAAAATCTTATTTTGAATAACGCGAAATTTTGGATTCTCGAGAAACAGGGAAACGTAAAACCTTTGGGTAGTATAAGCAGAGTTTCATGGATTTCTCTCCCTCTCTCTTGAACATTTGCACTTTTTGAAACGGATTCTGAATTAATAACTGAATTAACTGAGTAATTCGGTTTTCATTCGGTCCCAAGGGTAATACCAATCAGCGGTTATAGAGAATGCAAGAGGATATGTGGGTGTATTGCAAATAAAGGCTGCTTTTCTTCAGGTATTCTACACTAATACCGGTAGTGGCTTACAGGAGCGAGGAAACGTATAGAGTAATCGCAAAAAAGCTGCCACTGTTTGGTAGGTCTATCAATGGATGTGATCCATTGGCAAGAATGTCCTGTTCCAGACTCGGATCTCTTTTCGTTTTTATCATAACTTCATTCAATATCTTATTCAATGTGCGATATAATCGCCATGGATAGCAGCGGAAGTATTCAATAGGTTTCCTTTGATTCATATTCCTAGAAAAACAGCTTTTAGATATTGGACGAGACAACATTAAAACTATTGGAAATAATCATTCTACAAACATCAAATTCTAACAGCTTATTCCACTTTAAAGGCGATACTGCATTGTAGAAGTAGATTGGCTTGCACATGATGTGAAAACTACTAGGGAAGTAAGTCCAGTCATGTTATTACTCTGCGCGTTCTTTCGGTTTGGAATAAGAGTGTGCAGTTGGGAATTCATAAGCTTTTGACATCCAAACTTTAGACACGTGGAGCCCACGAATGACTTTCCAGGTAAATTTGTGCGGGTACGACCGCAAAGCTTGTCAAAGAAAAAACACTGTGTTGAAGCTGAGGTCTACTTTCAAAATCTGCAACTACAATGGGATAAATCGACAGCTGTCAGGACAAAGAATGAGGCTATCTGACGGTACTCGAAATTGTTTCGAAAGAGTTCTTCTGTTTGCCTCGACTTGCCCACATTGCTTGCAGGATGTACGAACATATGGTTTGCAGGAAAATATGCCAAATAAATTCTTCTTTTAGAAATTCGTCCCATTATTATGTTTTTGTTGCAGAGTCAAGGCATTCAGATTGTCTGCTTCAGTCGAACTGCTTCCGACCTCAACAGCTTCTATTGCGCTGCTCAAGGTATGAACAGTCTTCTGCAAGTTGTTTTTCCGTTCTCCGCCGCTTCTGTAAACGTAATTTCTTTCTTGTTTAGAGCAAAAACCAAGTTTTTTCTCCAACATCCAAATTGAAGCGTCCTACGTTCTCAGATACTTCTTTGGAGCACACTTTGCCCCGAAAGACCCGGCTCGGCCTGGCTGTAGCCGACAGCTCATTCGTGATCCAGTGACTGGCTCAACCTCGTAAAAAGTCTCATTTGTATACTTGAGCCTTCTAAGCTGCTTATAATATTGTTGTAGAAGATGCGAAAAACTGGGTTCCCTCGATGTTTCACACAATATTTAAGGGCTCTGCTCGTTATTTTGAGCCTTCACCGGACCTCACCATTGAAAGTAGTTCCTGTCTCATCATTTTTCGTCAAGATGCAAATTGTAAAATAGATTTGAAGTGAATTAAAGTAGAAAAACATTGCTGTCAAGTCATCGCAGTAGTTTACGGGCAAGAATAAACATTGTACCTTAAAAATCCTAGCTAATCCTTAAATCCATAAATAGTGATTGCAAAACACTTATAAAGAGTTAACTGGCCTTTTAGGTTTACTTTAAACGGTCTAGCATTTCTAGATAATATTATGAATGCGATTATCATATTATGAATACCACGAATACATTACATATATTTAATTCATTATGCCTGAACATATCATAAACTTTAGAGGAGTTCAGCCTCTCTTCGTTATAGGTACTACAATTTTGGTCTTGAAATGTTTTTTTTGTGAAAAGTAATGTCTTGTCAGGTTCCAATGAAGCAGTCACCAGCCTATTTCACCTGCGTAATTGCTGTTGCAGCTGCGAAAGCAGGTATTACAGCCAAAGATAATTATGCGCAATGGGATCTCAGAGCTAACTTTTTCTCGCTCCTCTACCCACTTAAAGTGACACAAACCTGCTGCATTTTCTCACAATCATGCTCATAACTATCATACATTCATTTCCGCACTAAAATGTTCATAGTAGCTGCGCAAAACACATCTCTCCACCAGTGGGAGGCCCCCGATGAATCATTTTATGTATACTTGACTAGTTGCTTAATCAGCAGCAGCACAGAGCTTATCCATGATTGTCCGTTTACATCTATATGATAATGTCTTCAGCAATGCGTAGTATCATTTTTGTCTTGCTGTCTATCCCGCACCGTTTCTAAGCCATCTTTTTCCCTTACTTGTAAAGTTATTCGGAGCAAATGTTACTCATGGTTGTCGTTTTCAGAATACTAACGTACTTCCCTCTTATATTCAGAACCATCCGTTTGCTCCAAATGATACTGTTGGTAAGAAACTGGACAGGAATCGATGACGTCAACCACTCTGTTCTGTGCAGTTTATCCCTCTTAGAAGCATTTTTGCTATTTGTGAATATAATTGTTTTTGCTGTAGCCATATACATAGCAGTCCAAGCTCCATTTCACTGGAATCTTCGAATCTTAATTACTGTAATTCTGTCACAGTACTACATCTCTTTATTCTCACGGTTGATACTATTATCATTTCAGCTAGGTCTATTCGTTGTTCACGGTGAGCGATAGGAATTATTACATCACTCAAATGATAGCCCAGGCATTTTTTTTTCTGCGAACGAGGACAAAGTCAGGTTGATAGTTTTCCGCAAACAAATAGCTATTCAAAAAAAAACGAGTTTTGAGAGTTATGGTATTACTAATATAAGAGCAACATAAGAGGATTAATGGTCAACTCAGGGTCAGCAACGTTAAATGAACATGGTAGGAAACATGAGGGCTGGTAGTAAACACCCCATGTCGCGACAGCCAAGATGCGAACGCGTTGGCACCAGATTCGCGACATCTGCACACATGTCGCAAGAATCTCGCGACATCGATGCGCGTCTCGCGAATCAATGTGTACCTGCTGAACCCTTCGGCAGGAAAAACATGTGATCATAGCGCAGCAGGTAGCGTGATTGCAGATGAAAAGCACTACTATGTAAGCCGGGCTCGATCCCAGTTCATTTCAACCCTTTTGCAAAACCATAGCAATGCTTGTATCCATTTATGATAAATTTGGATGTGGAACTAGCTTTGCTTATGCCTCCTCATTGAATGGAAAACTGTCACAGATGAGCTTCGAGAAGGTGTGAGGCCTTCTCGCCATATATTTTTAGCTAGGTGCATAAGTTTGGTGCGGTTTTTTGAGCAGTTACAGTACAATCTTCTTTTCTCTTCCACTGCAAATTTTGAATCATCCTAGGAAGTCTGGACTTCAGTGTTTTTAACGAAGTGTTTTTAATCTTTCCTTAGTTCGCAAAAATCCTTTTTTCAAATTCGTGCCGAGACACGCAATTCAAGCAATAATGAACAGTTCCCTCGTGCCAGTTATATATGAAACTTCCGCTCTGCATGTTTCGTGTTCTCTTTGTGATTTCTCGCTCATTTTTGCCGCATAGCCACTACTTAGTTGTCCTATGCGCTGAAAAAGGACATCCTTGTCGATAATCCATGAAGATCACTTTTTTGTGGATTATTTTTACGGCTTGTTCATCATCTACTTCGCAGATATTCTAAAAAGACCAAAGGGCGCTCAATATGATTTGGATGCCTAGAAATCTAGTCATTTTGTGTTTTAATATCGAATTGTATGTGGAGGTGCAACTGGATAAAAGAGAAGCGATGTAGACGAAGGTTTGAGAGCTGCGTAAATCTGCTCTGTTTCAAAAAAAACTTCGTTTTGATCTTGACCAGGGGCCTGTGCCGATGTCTGATCGTTGTCAACGAACTGGACGTCCACAAACTCCGTTCAGGTTCGCTACATCGCACCTCGTTGAATCGCACACTATTTCCCCTAACTTTGGCTGTCTGCGCCTCATGACCACGAGGTCATGACCGTGGATCGCAACCACATCGTGAGAAAGTCATTGATCTTAGTTGCCAACTATGTCGCGACATCGTCGTGAACGCATGTTTAATCACTGAAAGTTCATGAACATCTCGCGACAGATGTGAGGGAGAATGTCACGACATGTTGGCAGCTGAGAGTTCACGACATCAGGGGGTTTACTACCAGCCGAGGAACCCCGGCCATATACCTGACTATATATTGAGAGAGATACAAGGGTAACACATGAGAGGGTTATTTTTGTCCCCAATATGAGAAAACGTACTCCGAATTCCTGAAATACAGAAAGCCTAAAAAGGACAGAGATATTATGGAAACAACTCCCTCGTGTCCCAGTAGATGGCCTATCTCAAGGTATATAATAAATACGTTCTTTTTCAGGCGAGTTCGAAACCAATCCCTTGGTTCTCTCCTGCTCACTTTGTAGATCTTACTATATATCTGTGGTTTGTTCTGGGTGAGTTGCCTGTCTTTTTTTGTATTTCTGTGTTATCTTAGTGATTTTCACCTTCTAGACTGAGCAACATATTTATTGAGAGGTGTATCGCTACGGCTTTGGTGAGCGACTACGAAAAGAAGCTGAGGAAACATATTGGTGTTACACTGAGCATTAGTGCTGTAATATCTTCTGCCGTGCTAACACCACCTGTAGTGTATGGTATGTTTACAAGTATAGATTAATAAGTGTACCAGCCTGATCGTCCGGCTGACGCTGGACTCTCAGGCTTCTTTTCGTGCTCGCTTCGCTCGCATATTTTCATTGTCCTCAGCTAAGATTGGTGCAGGTGGATGAACAGACACTATCCACAGAGAAGTATTCTTTATCGCAGTGCATGGAACCACTGACCCACTATGGACAGCTCCTTTCCAACAACTTCTGGCAACGGCGTTTCCCTACTTTTAGACGCCGGCGCACCCTTATCACGCCGCTGGACCCGACTCCAGGCGTTTCCCCGCTTTTGGACACCGACGCACTCTTATCACGCCATTGGACCTGACTCCAGGCGTTTCCCTGCTTTTGGACGCTGGCGCACCCTTATCACGCCGTTGTACCCGACTCCAGGCGTTTCCCCGCTTTCGGACGCCGGAGCATCCTTATCACACTGCCAGCCCACCTCTAACACTATCCTAAGGCGTAACCCCCATCCGTGTCATCCCTCGTTCGCCTGGATCCTCCTCTTCGTTATAGAGGTGTCCTACCCTTCTCTTTCCTTTTATACGGTCCTGTAATCAAAAGCCTATCTCATTCATTCCGACCGTGATCAAAACAACTGTTGGCCATTAACATGTCTGAACGTGACAAAAGTGGCCCGAAACTCCTGTAGATCAAGGTAAAAATGAAAATTTACCACATTTTCATACATGACTCGACGCGCTGAACACGATGGTACAGGTATTTTCCATTTTTGATGGCTGGTTCTCGTGCACACACACACACACACACACACACACACACACACACATGAACTTCCAATTAATAAGAAGTAAGATACTATGTTCACGCAGAGTGAATTAATATGATTTTGGTACCCTTCAACCAAACGACAATAGTGTTTGTTTGCAGAGTTTATTCCATGGACCATTGTTGCTATTGGCATTGCTTTGTCAAGTATCGCTGCAACAACTGTACGGGCTCCCTTCTTTCACGTGGACTTTTAGTCAAAACCTCGCTCTACCACAAAACTATCCTACTTTAGCTGTTCGTTCTTTTGCATCGTAAGAACCAACTGCGGTATCGTCGTCTTAGCAAGCATCAGCATATCATGTATAGTACATCAGCAATGCAGTACACGCTGAGTATTCGCTTCCAGTTGAATGAAAATTTACGATCAATGAAGGTATGTTTCTTTTCATTATTCCAATCCACTACTCACTATGTTGTTACGTTTTGCCTCATAGGGAATTACAGGGAAAGTCATATCAGGAATTCTCATATGCGTTCCTCGGAGGATAGTAGTTTGCAATTTTTCTTAGGAATGAACAGCTGTTACCCTGGACGGCATGACAATAAATGCCTAGACAGCGGTTGTCACAATCGTACTGTGCTCGGTAGTATTCTTCTTCTTTAGCGTTTGTCTCGTTCGTGGGAGGGGTCCGCTTTAGGGGTTTTCTGGCACCATTTCGCTCTATCGTGCGCTGGGTCTGAGTGGACGCCCACATGATTCAAATCGACATGTAGTGTGTTCAGCCACCGTTGCTTCGACGGTCCCTTTGACCGTTGTCCTGATACTGCACAGACAAGGTTATAACTCTTTTCGCAGTATTACTGAGCACTAATGGAGAACATGATCGAGATCAGCATGGTCAACTTCACTTTACGAGGCACATTCCATTTTGAAATGCCACAGACATTTGGTCTCCTCTCCTTGTCAGCAAAAAGGATGAGGCTACTGTAGAGAAATTAGTCCAAAGAAGCTACCGCAATGCGAAATTTTGTGAACCAATGGTAACTGACCTGCGAACTTTTTGATCTACCTATTACCACGACAGGATGTAGAGTGCTCATTTATAAAATATTTGGATAGTTTGTAAATGCGGTAGACCAGGAACATATTGTAATGACAATATCAAATTCATTTATTCGTTTAATTACTCATTTACTTATTTGGTTATTTATTTAATACGCTGACATTATCATCGTGCCAACGTAGAAGAATGCAGTTTATGATGAGGGATGTAGTGTAAAACGACGATTGAGTGGAAGCGTTGGGCTGAAGAATTAGTCTGTTCACCCTTCAAACCTTATTTTATTCATTTATTTGTGAACGTGCAACCTGCTCGTATATGCCATAAAAAGGCAAGAGTACCAAGGAGATGAAAAACACAAAAAAGAAACAACAACAAATGATGAAACGACAGCAGGGTGGGTAAACAACGCTAGCGAGAAGCCTTTGAGTCAGCGGTCTGACTTGCTAATTTTTTGAAAGACATTGCTGGCACAATAATAATTTTGAAGATGTAATGTTATTTTCAGTTAAACATGTTCGAATTCCACAAAAAGGCAACAAAAGCCATCTTTTAATAAGGGTTAGGGGCTTTCAATATGTGTACATTGTGAGCCAGAACCATGGAGTCCAAATGAGCATGCAAGACCAAACACTGTACCCTGCGTTTATCACGGATGAGTCGCCGACAGGGTTAAGCGTGATGATGGTAAAAAGTCGACCTCCATACGACCCCTCCCCCCTTGAGCCATCAAAAATACGACCCCCCTCCCTTTGCACACAAATTTCCTTCCATGCTTGCAGAATTTGGATGTTTAGATATCCCATTTCAGGTGTTCGTACTGCGAGAGGTGTGGTGGAGCCAGAGCATAGCAAGGAGAAAGAGGCTCTTTTGTATCTAACTAGTTGTTTGGAAGTTTTTTGGAAAACACTGAAATGTACGCGATGGACAAAAAACGTGCATTAACCATGCAATGTTGCTTACGTAACTAATGAGGCTCGAACACATCAAGAAAGAACATCTATATACATCATCTACATGGTGAAGAGTTCGATCCCTACCGAGGCTAAAATTCTTGCTGAGGGTTAGAGCGTGTGCGGTGAGCGAATTTCAGTCTGAAAGCGTCCGTAGAGAGTTTTCTAAGCGAAATACCTTCGTATTCGTCACGAAAAACAACCATACACATGATCGACATGGTCAAGGGTTCGATCCCCTCCGAGGCTAGAATTTTTGCATGGCGTAAAATGACACGCGCTTGTAGTAGATTTGAGATGGTCGACCGTAAAGCACGAAGTAGCTGTTTATAGAGGTGGAGGACTGGGTAGGACTTTCAGTACGGACGTGCGAAAATTTCAGCCTAAAATTTTGACTCGTTTAGAGACATGGCTGTAGTCGAACATGAATAACAGGAGATATGGCCCGTTGAGTTCCCAATTTTTTTTCAGGTTTTTAACAGTCGAAGGTTCGCGCTTTCAGGCTGTACAGCTCGTTTTTCCGCAGCTGCTTCCGCCGCGATTCAACTCCGTCGATAAAAACATGGAAAAAAGGCCACTTTTATCGACGAAACCTCATCTCCGTAATTCCCGTGCTGAATCTTTCCTCTTGAAGCTGGAGACCTGAAACTTGGGGTTAAAGCACTATTAGGTAGGGTCCATAAAATGACTTTTTACCGGCCTGCAGGACTGGGTAGGACTTTCAGTACGAACGTGCGAAAATTTTAGCCTAAATTTCTACCTCCTATTCCACACTAAGGCACCCCCTCCCGACCACGACCCCACCCTTACGACCCCCCTCTTTCGCCACCCCCCGTACGACCCCCCCTTGATAATTTATCGACACACGCTTCTGGTCGCCGATTTATGCAGGGATAGTTAACTATCTGGCGTTTGAGATGTACTATACACGAAATTCAGCTTCTGCGCAACATAATCGTCTTGTGCGGTTGTATGAACATTCTGAGTTTCCTTCTATATACCGGCGTCAGGAGCGACTGGCTTCATTTTAACACTAAAGTAGCTGGTCACTACTACGACGCAGCATTCAATATCACCTTGGCTTTGTGAGTTCAATTTTCCATCTTAACTTAATTGACAGTTATTCAAGTAAAATGAGGTCATTTACAAGTTGTTGGCAACTTTACGGAGCCTGATTAAATCTAAACAAACTAGACAAGCTAAAGCTTCAAAGAGAAAGCAGTTTTGTTCAATTTAGATATGCAACTTTAATACCAGTAACGGCCTACTTCAGCGACGGAACCTATAGGAGTATCGCAAAAACCGTACCTGTGTTCGGTAAGTGCAAGCTGTCTTCGTCTACGAATGTGCTTTTAGAGAGATATTGCTACGATGAGACCTAGCCTAGGAAAGCCACTACGGAACTATCATAGTTTTGCATCCAAAAAGAAGAAAAGATATGAACTTAGTTCCATGCTCGCTAACCAGGTCCTGCGCCGCCTAGAACTCAGGAGGGATTCATAGCCTTCATACTTTATAATTAACGTCACATAATGAATTCCAGGTAGATTTGTGCAGCTGCGAACGGGCAATTCCTTGCCAGAGCAGAAGATCTCAGAAGAAGCCGAAGTCTACTTCACAAATCTGCAACAGCAATGGGGTGTAATAACAGTAGTCAGAACAAAGGGTAAACCTACATGATAGCAAATGGGGTTTCTTTTGCATTCCGGAACAATGTGCATCTTGAAAGTCTTGCTCACATTTTAGGTTGTATGCATTACAAATTGTGTCCAGTGAATATTTCTTTAAGACTTTTTCTAGTCGTGTTCTTCTTCTATATGAGTATCAAATAATACTTCGATTTGCAATGCTTGTGTCTGACTGTGCATGTATTTGCTCCTTATTAAAGATTACAAAGAAAATAGCAAGAACACTGTGAACAGCCACCGAACCTCCCCTGCCTAAGTACAGCCCAGCCTGACCCTGGTACTTCGTCAGAAATTGGACAAAAATTACTCTAACCAGCGATTCCAGGCCGCCTGTCGCGAAGCCTTCCAGGAAAAGAACACAGAATTTGAAGTGAAGTATGGCCCATCATCGTCCGCTCAGCCCAGCCGGACCGAGACTTATTCATTTATGCAGGAGCTAACTGTAGCAGCTAATTCAGAGGAAAAATCGTCAACAATGAGAACGATTCGAAGATGAGCAAGTAAAATTTTCTTGCCTAGAAATCCTGCTCCGCTAAAAGCGAGGCGTTCCCTATAAACCTGCACAACAATTGTCACTCTTCTATTTTTACATTCATTGAAAGGTCGCACTGTGCCCTTGGCAATTTGTAGTGAAAATAAATGAATAAATCTCACAGGTTATGATGGAATCTGGGATAATGAATATTCATTAGCTTGTACAAATCACATTAAAATGAAATGCAAAGAACGCTCGCAGCTATTCCCGAGCGAATTTCGAGAACTCAAAGACGAAGCAGATCTCTTGCTCACTAGAGTTCGGAGCCGCTGAACACGTGGAAAATCGTGAAAGTTCCAGTGGTCTTCTTCGAAAGTTTTTGAAGTGAAAGGATAAGGAATACTAGGCTAATATCAATATCTGCAAATCCATCACAATCCAGGAAAATGAAGAGATCTCCGAAATGAAGATTTCCAAGAGTGCTTACTTTTAATAAAAGAATAAATAAATTGATAAGTAGATCAAAGAATATAGTGCGACAAGCAGATAAATATTCAAACATCTATGCAAATCCGTTGAATCGGCCGGCATATTTTTGAAGTGGTCCGGCAGCGCTGTTCCGTTGAACTCAGCCCTCAATTTTTCAACCTCTGCTCTCAAAACTAGTCGCTCGTCTGCCAGGTCCCGCAGCCAGTTTGGCAATCGGCGAACAATCCATCCACCCATGCGACTCCCGGTTTACCAGTTAATTTTGTTTTGTCCGCGCGCAACTGTACTACGCTCGTAGTTTTCCAGCTGACACTCACTAATTCACCAGTCTTCCACTCAAAAGGGAAGAATTAAGAACATTTATCGTCGTTCCTCTCTTTTGTACTTGTCTATCAATCGAGAATTCTAAGTAAAGCACCTTCTTGGAGTGATTATGAGATCAACACTCAAGGAGTGAAGAATTTAAGTCGCCGAGTAGATTTCCTCGTCTCATCGTTCTTCCCCACATCTGCGAACTGATATTCTTCAGTTGCTGCTCCTCTCAGTGCGTTCTAGATGGAACTAGTACACTGGAGCGCTGGAATCACATCGAAAACTAACTTTAGAAGAAAAAAAGTTGTTAAAGCAGAGGAAAACAATGTAAAGTGTGCCATCATGAAGGGTTTGTTACTGGAAGTGGTAGATTTAGTGTGAAAGATTCGTTTCAGAGACTTTCTTGGTCTATATCTGGGTTCACAAGTGTTTTCACACTGCTGTTTTCACACTGTTGTAAAAAAAATACCTCATCGGATTAAAGGCAAGAGAAATTCGTATTTCACCTTTTTCTGCGTAAAATATCACTTCAAAATTTAGTGTGAACTGCTTAGGCTTCCATACTACCATACTGAGTATCAATACTAAGCGAAGGTATAGCTCGGTTTTAGAGTCGTCTACCTTAAAAGAATGACCCTACCCATACAGTGGGAAAAGGGACACCTCATGAAATTAAGTCAGACTGTACATCGGTGGGCTTGTTTTTGAGTACCCAAGTCAACCTCTCTGAGAGACTGAAAATGATAAAAAGTGAAAATTGAATGTGTAGTCATTGGATTACTGGATGTGATACCATTTATTAATCGTTATGTTAATTGTGTTTGACCATTTTTATCCAAATATTTTAGAGCTGGATCAGCCCAGGCTGAAATAATGAAAATAGACAGAAAAAACTGTCGTCCCATAAATTGCGAGTAAACAGTTAGAATTGAGTTAGAACTGCAAAAAATAGAACTTTACTAAACCATGTAATATCAACGTGATGTGAAATATGAGTCTAACACTAATCGAATATTCGACGATCGAAGTAAAAGTAAAAACGGTGCTGTTTCTACCACAGTTTCACTGGTGGTTCATATTTTCCAGATCATTTCTGTACACCAGCGCAAAGACTGGTACCTACAGAATACTTCCCAAGGTTGCCTTCCTGATGGCAGACAAGTCCTTACAATTAGAGAAAGGACAGGTACATAAAAAAACCTTCTTTTTCAAAAAAAAAATGGTAACCTTTGAGGGGGATGCTTTTAAACAAGTTCTCTAGACGTACCTTACCACCTTATTTTTCACTTAGTTGTGTAAACTCGAATTTTTTATGTACGTACTTGATTCTGATTGAAGCACATGTTTCTAGAGTTTTTTCTGTCCCTCAAAATATATAGGATAATTCATGAGGACCGAAGGTATGCAATTGCTCCGACGTTAGTGTGATAATGGGTGCAAATTCTGTGATAAAATATAAGAAGTTGTAACATTTTGGTTTACGAGAAAGAATGTATGACAGGAGCAGAGGTGATTGCTTGCTTTTTTAAACTGTCACAGGCCTAAATAGAGATGAATGATGAGATTGGAGCGATGAAATTGAGTGTCCGTGAGCAGATCTGTGCAAAATATCCATGCATGGTGGATCACTTTCAAAGAAACCGTCAAAAAAAAACATGAAATATCCCAGAGAGGAAATGAATAACCCATGATTCTACTTCCTTTTCACGCTTTTTTTAGGAAATCCTCCGAGATTCTATACTTTTTATTGCACCATCCTCTATGACAGCTTAATTGCCTTGAAAGATCGAAAACGAATGGAGACCAGTTCTCTCCCAAACTCCAATTGAGTTACTTTCAGCTGCGATTCACTACAATGCCAAGAATATCAACGCTGATCGGAAGCCTGGCCATCCTGAGGAGGTTAGTGACCAATATATTAGCATTTTTCCATATCTCTCTCGTTATCCAGAGAAAACCTCAATTTTCTCCAGCCTGGCCACAGCTCAATTTCTCGGCAGCTCACTGTACAACGCTTTAGCTGGATATGGCGAATCCGACATGTGCCGGTACATCTCCTGCCCATTCGGGCAGTATTGTTGGAATGGAAATTGCATAAGCACTGGGGGAATCGCTGGAGCAAGGTGGGACGCCAGAGATTTTCTGGTGTAGTCTTACATTACAAGTTTTACTCGCAAAAATGGGAGCAAATTTACAGGGGACTCGGCGGCCTTGGGGCTCTCACATCAGCTGCTTCCCTATATGGTCTCGGAGGAGCCAGAGGTAAATTTTGCTGTCCTATATGATACATTTGTATATTTTTGTCTATAATTGTTGTTTATATTCTCGATCATCGATCAGCACGCTCGTTGCGCGATAGGTAATTGCCCAGTGTCGCCGGCAATCCCATACTTCACCTCTAGTTCATGGTCAAATTTCGACTAGGAGTTGTTTGTTGGTAACAAACAGCCTTTTGGGCCCAGACTGAGTAATATTTTGAAGTTAAACAGTAGTTCAAGAATTGGTTGAGGGATAAAAATAGGGCTGCCTTCATTGGGGAAGCGGGAATTCCCAAAGGGTCGACCTCAATTATTCCTAGGATGCTCCCGGAACTTCCCTGAAATCCGCCAATACCGTGGGAGATTTTTGATGCTCCAAAATCATGATAAAGTCCCGCATCCGTGGAAAATCTGCTCATTATCTTTCCCAGAAGATTTGTGGCGTTTGTTATGGAATCTTGCATTTGTTTTTTCGTTCGCGGTGCAATTAGCTATTGTTACCCACCCTTCTTGTAAGGCGAAATGTAAGGACACTGACAAACGTTTGCCTATTTAAGTGAAAAGTACGTGCACATTCACAGAAGTAAAACAAAAGCCTATGAGCAAACCAGATCCAAATATACCTAAAGGTCACAGTGATACAACGAGTTGTCTAATAAGTGGGAGACAAAGATATTTTTAGTTCTATGGTGAATAGGTAAAGGTGTGACTTACTAGGTACACATTATACTTGTAGTCCTTTCTCAGTGAGATGGACCGAATTTCCCGGAATATTGAAATCTAACGAGAATCGTGAATGAATTCCCAACAAGTTCTACAAAATTATTGTTAAATAAGCAATACATGTTCCAGATTTTGGCTCTTTATACCCTTCCAATTCTACGAGGGTTTGACGAAAAGACAAGAAGCCGTTTTTATCATGAAATAGTGTTATTTGAGTAATTTTTGACAAACTTATAACTGCCTACCAATCCTGACACTCCTTCCATCCATTAAGGTGTAGCTCGGGATTCGACGTTTTTGGCGATTGCTAGATTTGGAAAAAAAAATTAGGCTACGAAACCGCTGTGTTATCATATCATTAACCCACTTGATTTTTTTTTAGAGTTTTCAAAATTGAAAAAGGCAAAATATGTCAGCAGATTAGCAAGCTTCAAGATCTTTGGATCAGTTTCAACGTAGCTTCAGTAGGAATTTTGAGGGTTGGAGTTTGGAATGGGTTTTTTATCGGCTTACAATTAGACAACTGTTACAAAGAAGTTGGAATTCTACGCCAAATACTGAAAAAAGTGATGCATGGAAGTGTTAAATGGTAATTGTTTTGGTCCTATGTTAGAGGTAAATTATAATGATGCCTGCGAGTGACTAACCTTGATAATGCTCACATTGGTCCAAACGTCAAAATTCATTTTGAGAAAACTGTACCCATCGGTCTGTGTTTTTTTTTTCATAGGCCGTGATGCATCGCATCAGCTCAACCAATAACCCACCTTCAAAAAAAAGTAATCTAGGCTCGAATGCATCAGTGAAAAGGTAACTGACATCATACCCAAGGGTACGGTTGCCATGAGTGATCTCAATGATGCATCCAGACCCTGTGGATATTTTCCTATTCTACCGTTAGTGGGCTATCAGAAAAACTGCTGTGTGGCCACTTTTTCCAATGCTTCCTGTCCCTCTCAAGGGATTTTCCAGACAGACTTTTACACACCTTACAAATGGTTTAGTTAGGAATAAAAACGAGGGATAAATTAACGGAAGCAACTGGCTCACTCAACGCAACCACAAATTAGACGTTACCTGTTAGTTTCCAACACACATGCGGTGCTCAAGTTACATTTTCGCATACAACTACGACAGCTTCCAAATTTGGGAAAGGCACAGAAATGGGTCCCGCAAGAGAGCAGACCTCTAACATTTGGGGCAGTATCTCACATCCTGAGATCTGTGGGAAAACTGTATGATGTGATCCGTTATTGTTTCTGTCAACATGTATCGCATAGTCGGATAATTGCCGTATTGCGCAACGTATACAGACACTATCGAGCGGCCAGTTTGACTAGTTACGGTGCGCTAATAGCGGAAAAAATTGCGCAATGCGAAAGCGAAGCTGCTCGATGTGATAGCGCAAGGCATTTATCGAGAATGAAAGCGAACGGATCCGGATTGGGGTTGCCTGAGTTTGGAGGCCGAGGTTAGCGTATACGATTGTGCAATGACGGGAGACTTGGGGCAAGTACGCTGTTATCCCGTATCGTGGACGTTTCCAACCAGTCGATGTACTTGCGGAAACAGTTGTGTACTTGACGCGCAAAGGAGAATTTTGTTGGGGTTTGCGGGATTATTGAGCTGTTTACGCCGTAAACCTTTTGAACTTGCAAAGCAACGGGATTTTCCTGCAAGACTGACTGCTTTACAACTTATTTCACCTTGAGCGTCGGTGGCAGTGCGTTCTCTGCGGATACAGAAAGCACGCGGCGCGACCGCATCGCTCACGCTGGAAACGCAGCCGTAGTGGCAAACCAAGGTTTCCTTGATAGTTTTCTCATCATATTTGATGTCATTCTTCAAGAGAACTATGCTTCACGAGTGATTCTCAATTCAGCGTAAAAACGCAACGTCATCAGCACTTACCGTAAATAGACAAGTGGTCAAACCCATTGAAACATTTTCCAACTACTCGTAAGGATAGAAGTGGGAGAAAGGTCCTCAGCTTAAGCTGGGTATGTGATTCACTTATTCAGTGTTTACTATGTATGCATTACCCAGCTAATATAACCCAACGTGCGCGAGAGTTCTGCACGGCTATAAATTTTGTCTCCAAAGTCTTGGACGAAGTCAGCTCTTCATATAGATGCAGAAAAAAGTTGCGAAAAAATATTATCCATGATAGGACTAAAAGCTAAGTGCATTTCGACACCAAAGTCAAGCGCTTGCTCTAGAACTAGTTATTGGTAACACAGTAATAACGATTATTTTAGTCGGTACTACAGGTCTAGGAATAGGAGCCGGAATCCCACCCGTCGGAGTGGGAGCTTATGGACCTCTGGGAACCGGAATCATCGGTGGTATGTTTCTGCTTCGATGGCTTTTTCCGAATGCTATCGATATTCGATTTTTTTTAAAGTTTACAGCAGCGCAAAATCAAAATGATTTGTGAAAACAACAGTATTGACTTTACGAGACTTTTAGTAAACCTTTACGTTGTTATCCCTCATCGGTGAATTACAAAACAATACTGGCATGTGAAGTGGCTAAGATGCTAACTAACGAATTAAAGCATATAAGTCCTAATTTCAGGTACTCAACCATGTAACCTTATGCAGCAGTGTTTCAATGGCCAGATCTGTGTGAATGGATTTTGCAGCCGAAGCAACGTTGCCTATAGTGGCAGTCAGGCAGTACCAGCACAAACAAGTACGTTTCTCTCGAAACCGTTAACGAATTCGCGACAACGTGCTCAGCCGGTTGACACGGGTGGTGCGACGCGTGGAACCGCTTCAGCACGAACGTGTGCTTAAAGGCAGTGTGTCAACTCGTTTCGTTGCGTTTAATCAATAGACTCTAGACTTCCTCGTCACGTTGATTCCAATGATGTACGTCAAAACGCATAAAAGTGACGAAGAACCCCTTCTCCGGAGGGTCCGATAGTGCAGTTCATGGACCATTTGGGCGGAGCGGTCTGCGTGAGTGCTGGTTGCCTGCCACGGCTGCAGCGTTGACCAACACGTCTTAACGTGCCTGATCGATGAGATCAACGGCTTCACGCGTCCACTCGGCTCGACAAATTGTTCCAGATCCCGTCCCGAAAACCGTTTTAAAACGGGTTCAAAGACCGTTTTGTCACATTTCAGGTATACCGCTGGATTGAGCGTGTCGAGGAGATTCAGAATCTGCTAAAAGCTCATACACGGAAACAAGGTGACACACTACCTTTAAAGGCAGTGTCCAGGCAAAAATTTCGATACTTCAATTCTGCCACCCTGGTTCTCTACTCGACGAGCTGATTGCAACTGTTTGGATTTTACGCGTAGAAACCTTGAAATCTGTGGTTTTTAGAAGGTTGAAAGTTACGATGTGGACGAGTTTTCCGGTGCAAAATGAAAAGGAGGCAATGAGGCTTCTCGAACTCTCGAACTTTTGGACAAACCAGCTAAATATTGTCATATATGATCCTAAGGGAAATCTTCTTGCTTGCTTTTTGCTTTTTCCCATTAGTATTCCTACTAGTAACCATTTTTCCCGAAATTTGGGGCGAAATTCTGGACTGATGCTGATTAAAAACCTGTCAAATTTAACAATGCATGTTCAACAAGTTAGCACATGTTGGTGTGAGTTCCATCCGCAGCATAACAGAATAGAGAGGGACCAGACTGTTAGACAGTAAAACATGTCTTTACAATCTTAGGCATGACTTAACATGTTTTCACGAAATCTTCGAAGGGGCGGAGCGGGCACTGGATCGGCTTTGGGTACCAGTAGTGAAGATTCTGCCTGGACACTGCCTTTAAGGGACCGCACGTGTTTCACATTGCACATCATGCCGAAAGCGTAAGGTCGCGAATGTGTTAAACAACCCTGTATACTCACAACCTTAGCAGCATTGGAAGCGTCTTAGTTGCACTAGATCACAAAACCAGTTCACAAAAACAGGAGTACCTCGCTTGAGAAAGAAGATCAATTTCAGGGACGTTTTTCTTTTATTCTACACCCCAACGATCCTTTTCTTACGACAGCTGAGGAGCGGAAATTAGAGTATTACCTATCTTATCTAGAAAGGAATTGCTTTTCTTACCCAAGTTCTTCGATAGACATTGTTAGTAATAAACAATGGTATCACCCTCCCTCACTTTCCGTTATTCCATGGTATCTCATTAGTAGAATAATGTCGTAGGGGTAAGGTTATCATTTGCTTCACGTGTTAACTTGTGTTCAGAATAAGTTATCGAAATACATATATGAGACTAACCAATTTGGCTTCGGAGTCAAAAGACTTACTGCCTATTTGGTATTGTAATCGTTGTAAGTGTTGCATGGTAAGGATGAGGTGGGGATGTACCGTTGAAATTAAGGTCCGACGAAGGCATTAATGCCGAAATTGTGAAGAATTATATCATAAAGCTCAGAGACAGAACAATTCCAAATGGATAATAATTCGGTAAGCAGCATTCAAAGATTACCTATTAAGCATGCTTGACTGGAGCGATCTGCCCCGTTGGCCAGTACTGTATCGGTGGTGTTTGCGTGCAGAATGCAATGTCAACAACCTTCGGTGAGTTACAGTGAAGAGGGGCAGTTTTGTATCTACATTGGCTCGACTGTTTTATATTGGCCCGATTTTTAAATTGGAAATCCAAACATGTTCAAGTAAAGATCATACCGAGACAAATGTAAACAGCCGAGCTACTTTATTAATATACAACAAAATGCAACATTTCTTTGCAGCTTGCCAAAATGGAATCGCTTGTCCCCCAGGAATGAACTGTTACCTTGGCCGATGCATAGCAAATGGACTGCCAATGGGACCAATTGGCAAGAAGTAGCCGCTTGGGATAAAATGTATCTCTTATTTTCTATCTATAGTAGAGGTCAAAATTATGTGGCGAGAGATAGAGGTCGCTGATCCAGATCCATAATTTTTCAAGCATGATGGTTCTCATAAATGTGAAGCATCATTGAAGTCAAGAACTTCGGTGGTCCAGTATTTTTCGAGCAATTCTTTTGAATATATTCTTATAGCATTTACTACGAGGACCGTACAGAGAATACGAGACTTGACAGAAACCGTAAAAATAAGTTATCATAAGCCTTCTGTCACGTAATTTTGGCCGCTTCTATAGCTGAGCAGGCTTGTACATGTATGTAAATATGCTGACATTAACATAAACAACCGTTTTAATAAATGCATTTATTGCACGTGTCACTCTAGATTCATATGGGTGGTACCAGAGGTATTATCAGCCGCAGGCCATAGTATAACTTTCACCATAGCAGATCTTCCGAATAGGAGCTGCCTCTGCTCCTTCTTTCCACTTCAAGAACTATAGAGAAGTAACCATCCACATCATTGCCGTGAGCAATTGCTTCTTGTTAATTTTGTAGAGAAGAAGCCCATGCGCTCGATTTTAATGCAGCTTTCCGTTTGAAGAAGAGACCCCGAAACTCTGGGTTGAACAATATTATGATAACCCTGAAATAAGTAGCATGAGTAGTGGAACCTTCGCTAGTGCTTCATGTTCTTTTCTACACCAATCTCACTGCTTGATGAAATTACAAGGAATCCGTTCCTTGGGAATTTGGCTCGCTGAACCCATTCCCTCGTCCTGAGCCCGACTCCGGCCAGGTCTTGCCTTCACGACAATTTTTTAGCCCGCACTACTCACATAGACGATGAAGCACCTTGAAAATGAAAATATGTAACGAAAGAGCTCACCCAGCAGCAGCGTGATTGATTCCCCATACTAGTGTGGTTGATATAAACATGCTGATCTTAGTCGTCATATGTGTGGAAATCACATGGAAACTCATTACAGTAAGTGAAAACACGAGTGTATTGGACATGGTCTGAAATAAACCCTATAGATCACATAAATATGTGATCTATAAAGGGAACTCTCAAGTTACCTGCAAGAAGAATCGAACGTCCCTTCTGAGCCTTTCTTTACCGCTGGAAAACGCGTTCCTTGCAGCGGCTTTCAAAACCTGAAAAAAATACTATCTAACTCTTTTACATCATTTGAGATATGTATTGAGCTGCTGAAAAAGGTCTCACCATGTGTAGCCGAATACCTGCAATGACATCCATGTTATAAACAATAGCGAAAATTCCTAGGCTATAGTAGAAATCAATGTAGGTGGCAACAAATCTGCCACATGCAGTGTCACCGAATTCCCATTGAAAAATGATGTCATTAAAGACAAAGAAGCAGTCCTCTTAAAAAAATTTTTTTAAATATTTCACGATATTCATTAATTTTGATTTTTTTACTTCCCACTGAAGGCATGCCTGTTTTTAGCCTTGTTCATATGTGGTTGTAGTCGCGCTTGAATAAGAACTTCAATATGTACCCAAATACCGGGGCGATATGGCCCTTAGCTACACTCGGCTCACTGAGTAAAATTGGGAATTGAGGTCGTCTCCGGATAGGCAAAACAGGTGAGGAATGACTTTGTTCATTCATAAACCGGATGATGAGGCTCATTCGTGCTAAAACCTCATGGCTCAGTAATTCTTGGTGACTATCGGATGAGTAGATTTCGCATGAAAGAATTTTTTTGAAAAGTGATGGGCAAGGCTCTTCCTTCATCCTAATGTACTCGCCGTTATATTGGCACGAGTCAATTTAATGCCTCCATGATGCTGAAAATGAGGTCAAGTGAGTGCCGCTTCCCGGGATGATTAACCTCTGCCACTCCCTCTTTCATACATATAAATTACAGTCGTGTTCAAAAACGTATGATCAGCAACATTTTTGCTATAACTCATCTCTGGATTGAGCTATCCAGATGAAATTTGGAGTATTTGGGTATGTATGAAAGCTCTGTAGGTGCTTGCTAATAGCTGCTTATCTGGACAGAAACTCAATTCTAGTGGCTTGATGAAGCCTAGACATCAATTTTCTCAGCTTCTTTGGATTTCGTCCATATCTTCACTACCACCCTCTGAGAAAATGAAGAATCGATACAGATTAGGCACATAACTAGCCATTTTTCCCGTCAGATGTCATTGCTGCACTTTGCTTTCCTGCTCAAATATTAGAATCAACGAGGTCGAATTTTTCGAAAAAAAATCTATTGTACGTAACACACATTGAAAGCGCTGAAATTCCTATTTCGATGTCAAAACAGTCGTGAGTAGACTACATTACGAAAACGCCCCCCGTCGGAACGGTTGTTTTTTGTTCGTTTCGAGATTATTGAAAGCTCATTATTCTCACTTTTTTGGGCTTTTTGCTAATCCCAGTTTCCTATATAAAGGGAACAACTACAGAATACAACTATTATAACAAATTACTCACTCGTAATACGATTTAGAATACTTCCTGCGCGGGGCCGGAATGCAGCGATTCAAATGAGGAACCATCATGTTGACGAAAGTGCTGAATTTGGACTTGGAACGCGACAGCTCTGCTTGGAAGCGGTTCGAGTCAATATTATGCATCGAAGAAAGAGTACCTCGACCCCATCACACCCTAAAATTTTGGCCAAATAGCCCAATCCCAAGTTAGGTGATAGTGAAAAGTTCCGCCCTCAACATGCCAGCGATCATGCCTTTTTTGACCGCGACTGTGGAAGTGGGATTACATGTTACTTGTGCTATAAAGACGTCGCCATTATCTTGTTTTATCATAAAGTTTTTCTATGAATGCTGTGATATTTTGTTAAACAAGTTTGCGATATCCTTTGTACCGTAAAGAACTTGCCTTTATCTTGTTTTTAAGTTACGAGTGTCTTCCTATCAAAGGCTGTATTGTTGCTTAAGTCTGTGATGTTTTCCTGCGTCATTCTGTCACTATTGTAGGGGTTTCTACGGTAATGAGTGCATCATTAGAGTCCGGACAAAATTGTACTTGTCATATTTGAATTAAGGATTAGGCATCACTGGCGCTAAAGTTAGCTAACTGCGTCAGTATCCTTCCATACATAACCTTGAAATAGCAATAGAAGAGCGACAATTACAGAAACGCTCTGCTGCGGGAGCACGGCGAAAATTATTGAAGTAAAGTTTACAAAATCGACTGGTATCACACTGCATTCTCAGAAAAGTATGTAGAACAGATGTCACACGTACTCAGTCTCAGAGAAGTTCGACAAGTACTCTTGTGGTGCTCATTGCTCATTAGTCTGTTCTTTTGTTTCCGCAACCTGTATATCTACTGTACTGCATATTTCTACACTTCTTCTTCAAACCAAAGAGTCTCAGCGCTCACAACAAGCTAACAAACAAGGTTACTGTATGTGTTATACATCACAGGAAATTCGATGTAGAACCGGTACACTGAGTAAGCAAATAAATGCATAAGATAAGAGTCGATTCCTTCATTAAGGGAGCTTGAAGTTTTGTGATAATCTCAGCACCAATCGTGATTTTTCTATATTTGAATCCTTCCTCATTCTACAGTTAGTAAATGAATTAGTTCACCGTAATTATTGTTCCTTTTTCTATTTTCCCTAAGGTGAGATTACTAGGTTTGAAGCCGAATGCACTTCTACGTGGGAAAGAGAGGGAAGGCAATGGATAACCGGTACAGTAAGCTTGTTGTAAGCGCCGGCAATCTTGGTCTCATCTTTTCCGCATGCGTTGTAAATTGGGTGTTTTAATATTCATTGCTGTACAAGTGAAAGATTCAAAAGAGAAAAGTGAGTGCGATGTTAGCCGTCCATGACCTGAATGATGTCTTTATCTGCGGGTACTTGTGAGCAAAAGGTTTGGGAACCACTCCTCTTCTTGATTGACATCGGGTCATGGGTCAGCGGTACAATTACAAATCTAATAGAAATGTAATAGGTGATGACGGTGTAGGATACATACTCCTCATTTTATTCTGAACCACAGTGACTCTCCTATGAATTTTATGTTGATCTGACCAGTGCTTGGATCTGCAACAGATACGCATAATAGATTTTTCGGTGAATGCGCGCTGAACCATTGCCCATAGAAGCAGATTTGGAGTCACTATGACACTTCTTCGTTGATTGTGAATTTTATTCAGGTTCGTGAACTCATTGAGCTTCTCGTATTTGCGCCTACTTCCCCATCACTTAGGTGCTAACCAAGCAACACAAGTGCCCGGAGGAGTTTGCCGCTATGAGAACTTCTAGAAGCGCAGCGTGCACGATCCGTGTTTTCAGGATTTCACTTCAGAGAATGCGAAAAACAAAACGATTTGACACTCACTCCAGAAATATGCACATCCATAAATAAGACACCATGTGAGTGTAACACCAATTAACACCCGTGAAGTGAATAAGGAAAATATTGCTGGATGACGTAGTGGGAAGAAAGCAGCTATGAGACGATTAAGCGAAAGCAGAAACATCGAATGATAAGCCATCGCCTGAGCGATTATAGTCAATTGACCGATTGTTCTGTTTATCGTCATCCATGAAGAAAGGCCGCTGCAGAGTGTTAAGTGGTCAGAGCGGTAGAAAAGTCAAATCAAAGAACTTACAACAATGTGCATGCCGGGACCCAGATGATGTAGGCTAGAACAACTATTAAATTTGATATGGCATGGTAGACGATCAGCTGTCCAAAGGCGTTTCGAAAATCTTTCAACTTCAGAAGAAACAGAGCAACAAGACCGTTCGCAGCAACTCCAATAATGCCCACCTAAAAATCAGATGTACAGAAATGATAATTTATCGCACAAGGCGTACTAATTGCTCACTGAGAGGCAAGAGACGGCCACAACGATTCTCTCCAAATGGTCTTGTGACAGCATCTGAAATACTGGAATAGGTAGAACGCACATCGCACTTCACGGTGTTACAGGCACGTTCGATTACATCAATCCGTTGGGCGCTAACATTACCCTTATTTTCATATTTCATTTACTTTGAACGATTGCACGGACACAAAGGTTTGCGAACTATCAGGAGCGTGGACAGAAATATGTTGGTGAAACTCTGCGGCCGCTACACAAACGCCTTGACGAATTCCGCACAGCAGTTCATAATCTAAGAATAGTTAGACATCGAACCATTGTCCATACTCAGGAGGGCCGCTAGAACTCGACGCCTCGATTCTTCACCGCTTCTCAATGAATCCATTGGAAAGGAATATGATGGAGTCGGTGGAGATAAAAAGAAGATCACCAAGGATCAACAACAAGAAAGAGCAGCTAGAAGCCTCGGAGCTGATCTCGTAAGATATCGCTGTCCCCACTGCTTCATTTGCTTTTAGGCGGCCGCTCGGTGAGGTGCACTCCTCCTACAATCTTTGAGTCCTTCCCTCGGTTGCAATATGTATCGCATTTTGTAGGCTTGAAAATGGCGTAACGCTAGAACTCATGGACGAATAACCAAGCGACACAACGGCGAGCAGGCCAACTTTCGCGGCCTGCGTCACCCAGCATTATGTAGTCTATACGGTAACCAATCACGCTAACCATCGTTGGTTTGCTTGGTTATCGCTTCATGAATCCCAGCCCCGAAGCGTTTTTTTCTGTCCTCGAGCTCTTTATCACTTACATTTTGTAGATGTGATAAGAGAACAGTAAAAACTGTTGGAGAACAAAATAGACTCAGGAATACACAATGGCATTCAAACCTCTCTATTCGAATCGAGTAATTGAATACCAAAATCTGAACACTACGAGTGATGGCAACACTCGGAGAATTACAGGAATAATAATATTCACCAATTGCTTGAGTATTTGAATGAGAAAACATTCCAGTTTCCCAAAAACTTCATTCAAAAACTTTCAAATTATTCGAATTCTCCTTCAAAATTACTCATTTAAACAGGATTGTATGCCTGTCGTGCTGAAGGATAGAGCTCCGCTTATTCTCACGAAAATATTCGGGAAAAGTGATTTTACGACATTCTGTAAAATTTTTCTCCAGAAAAATCCGTCTTCAAAAAAAATTTGAAGAACAAGAAGGTGCTGTCAACTCTGCTTCTGGAAGAATCAAGAGATGGAGAAAGAAAAGAGTGGTGACGGAAGAAATTTAAGGAGACGAAAAAGTGGATAAGTAATGGGCGCTCTAAGAAGACTGTGGCGAGAGTTGGTCTGACACAACACGGACTAAATATAAACTGGGACTGGGACAAATTATGGAGGCATATCCATATAGCGTCCATGATTGAGGAAAGCACTCGAATGAGCAGCCTCAATGCTTTATATCTTTTTGAACTTGGGATTGAAATGACAAGCGTGGTTCACGGAACGCCCACGGTCAATCTAGAACATCAATGATTACGTTACACTAACGACAAATCGTGATGGTAGTTGCACTTAGATTTTCAAACATCATCAGCTAGAAGCCAGCATTTCTGTTCAAATTAAGAAGATTAGCGATGCAACCAATACGATGCACAATGGGGTTCCGCGGAGACCTAAAAATTAGCAAGTTCATACCAGAAAAAAAAAGACGAGTGTAGTTCTCGAGTAAGGTCTATTTGTTGCACATTTTACAGCTGAGGTAAACCCTCAGGGATTCGATTAGGTGATAATATGTGAAAAGCCCTGAGTACAGGTGGTCAATTTTTCACAGGGCTCATCATGCAGCCATAACTACATAGTGGTGAAATGGCGGCCAAAAAAAAAACGAATGTTGTGGTGAAATGGCGGCCAAAAAAAACGAACATTGAAAAAGTGGAGGCTGTTCCTCAACAAAAGCTTCGTCAAGGCTGAGCCAGGTAGAAGGAATGAGGCAACCCAAAAACCCAAAAATATCCCTGCAGGCATGTTCGCGTACTTACCGTAGCCCTACAAAGAGTAACTTTCGGCATGATGTATCACGGGGAACACGCGCATTTGAAGTTCGCGTGGGTCCCGTGCAGAACAGTTTGGCACGTGGTCCCACGTGGTAGGGATGCTTTCTCTGCGGCATAATACTCTGTCTTTCACTTGATATTGCTTGGAAGTTCTCTTTCATTTGTTTGTCGTTCTTTCTGTTCTGTTCTGTTGTACTTTTCAACATGTATTAAAAGGTTTGACGGAAGATCTGCCCTGCTCAGTGCGTGTACAGAACGCTCGGATGTTTTACTAGTATATCAGTTTATAGGAGTTTGCTAATTATGACTGCCTCATAGAAATATAACCCTGAATGGAGCGTGCTCACCCAGTTGGGCACGCGGTCCCACGCACATTGTCGCGAATGTGTTAAGGAACATTGTGCGCAGACAAAAATTCCACTAAGCCTAACCACATGGAACCAGCTCTATTAAAAGTTTCTCGGCCAAAAGCCGACTTTTATCTAAAGTGACTTGAGCTGTGTGCTATCTACAGTGAGCATCAATGGCGGCGCGGCTGCTCCGCTCGCATATCTGAGACAACAAACGATAGGGTTTTCCTGATGGTAAAGTGGGAATTCTTGGTAGTTACTGTCAAATATCATGAACAGCTATCAAGAGAACCTTGAGCTGCTGCTGCGGTGACGATTCCCTCACGAGCGGCGTGGTCGCGCGGTGCGCTTTTTAAAGGCAGAGCTCCACCTCGTTCGGCATGTTAGAGATATCGACATATCCATGACCTACTCAACCTGCTGATTCCAAAATTGTATACCAGATCTCAAAGAAATGACGAAAACCCCGTTTTCAAAGGGCTCCAAGTGAGGGTAAATTTGGAGCCCGGAGGTGGGTCGCTCCAAGCGGACGAGGCCCAGTGTCAGCCACACCCTTGCTGGAGCCGATGCGGCACGCTTTTACAACGCGTCAAAACGTGACCAATCGATCGATCGGCTCCAAAAAATGTGGTGAGGACTTACTCGCGATGATGTATCTCAACTAGAAACGAGTCTTCCCACAAAATTTACCCACTGCAGGTATGTCCGGAACAGTGCCGTTCGTTGACCAACAGCTGGACAAGACATCAACAGCTACTGCTAATCTGGAGCCTTTTTATGTCTTTTTACATCTGCACAATTCTGACTTTCATGTTTGTTGTGCATGTTTATGGAAGGGTTCATCAGAAATCGTGTTTCTTCCTCCTGTCAACAATCCTCGCATTTGAAACAGATTATAAAGCCCACTCAAAGTGGAATATCAACGCATTCCACCATGAAGGCGCTACGATGCACTAGCGCACTATTATCAAAGGCGCGCAAGTGCCGCGCACTTTTCACGCGGGAAACTCGTCTGCGTCAAAATTGATTTTGCTGTCCAAAAACGGGTTTTTCGAGGGTTCTGCGACATTTCATGTGCACCGTAGGAATCAGCGTGTCGAGATGGTTCAGAATATGCCATCACCTCAGATACTAAATGAGGTGGCCCTCTGCCTTTAAGGCCGCAAAAAACGCACCCCCCCCCCCCATCGACGCCTACTGTATCTGGAAGAGCACAATTTACATAGGCTGCCAATATATCACTGGTTGACACTTCATTAATCCAAAGTTACTTAATTTCGAAAAAAATCTCCTAGTAGTGACGGAGCTTGTTACTTAACCTAATAATAGAATTCTTCTCCGTTGACACTCTGTAGAAATGTTATTCTATTAATACACTTGCGCAAATGTGCCCAACCGCTTGACACGCATGGTGCGACGCGTGGAACCGCATGCACAACCGGGTGAGCACGCTATGCTCAGAGTTATGCTTTTGCGAAGCAATCCAACCAGCAAATTCCTATGTGGTGGTATACTAACAAATACTCAAGCGTTCTACACACGCATTGGGCAGAGCAATCTTCCCTCCAACTCTTTTTTTAATACGAGGTTGAAATGTACAACAAAAAGAACGGTACATATAAAAAAAGAAACAGTCAATATCAAGCGAATTGACGACAAACATTTGGAAACGCTCTTGACGATCACAAAAGGGAAAACGATTGGTCTTCGATTTGCTCAAATTCGTAGTATTGTGTGGCAGAGGAAAAATTCCTACCACGTGGGACCACGTGCTCAAGCGGTTGAGCACGGGACCCACGCGCTTTCAAATGCGCGTGTCCCACGTGACACACTATGCCAAAAGCGTAAGGTCCCAAATGTGTTGAGTACATATCTACTGTACTACCACTCATACATGTACGGGGCCACACACGTTAAGGTGTAAAGAAAGTGTACTTGAGCATCATCTACTAGATGTTATATGAATTTTTTAATCCAAGCTAGCGTTATTAGTATGTAAGCAGGTGTTGAAAATCCATGCCAAATAACGGAATTTACTCCTTTGTAAGGAAAAAATTTGCCTGGTATACACAGAATTCTTGTGTAAATGAGCTATTCAGCGTGAGAACGATTACTGTGTGATTATGGGGGAACAAGATCTTCGGTTCTCTCATATCAAACCACGGATTACCATAGATAAATAATAAACAAGAGATTATGAAAGCAAAGCATAATGTAAAGAGCATCCATAGTTAACTAGGCATTTCAATATCGAAGTGAAAAGAGCATACATAGTTAGCTAGGCATTTCAATATCGACAAATAAGGCTTCAAATAATTCTCATTACTATCCATTTTGATCAATCCCACAGCTCTTCCTTAAATGTCCTTGTTTTTATAAGGTGTGCTATTACTGTCAAGAACATCGACACGTACATGTGCGCATTCTTGGTCCTACAAACATAACTATTAAAACAACACCAGAAGGGGAAGAACTAAAGTTACTTGGTTGTAAATTAAAGGAAGCTTCAAGAAAACCGATCCACTTAGAACACAATGGATTATGTGGGAGAATTGGGAACTCAAATTTGGTGCATTACAGTTTCAAGAGACAAAGTGGTTGCGTATGAAAAAAAAAAACTCGTACTACATCTGACATAGATGACATACCGGTAGATTATTCCGGTTACAGAAAAGCTCAAGCTCAGGGTGTGCATGTGTCGAACATCTGAAGTTGAAGAAAAATGCACCGTAAAATATGTTGACAGCTCTGCGCATGCCAACAATATTTGGTTCATGAGTGCTATGTTAGGGATTAAGGATTAAGAAATAGCAGTAGAACACTTAAGTCCAAAACTTAATGAGGTGCAATTAACAGTACTTACTTAATGAACTACGGAAGGAAATCGCAACCCATACACCGTGCAGAGAATTCTCAAGAGTCAAAAAACCTTTTATATTACACAGGTTTGAATGCTGGTATACCATAGACCTCATCTATTGCCTAGCTTTAAATTCTGGTACTCCAGAAAACCTCGTTTGTAGCATTGAACTCTGATACTCCTGAAATTTAAAAAATTGTAGATTAAGAGTATAATCATCTCTGCGGGGAATCTGTCGTGGATATTTCATTATGACAGTATCAAACATTTGATAGTTAAAGATTATTCGATTCTCACTATATTTTCTAGCCCTCAAGAGGAGGTTGTACTAACGAATACAGGCACCCAAAGTTCCTTACGCTCCCGTAAAGAACACCACTCCTCTCAAGGAGGACGACATTAAAGAGCAGATGAACCTATGGAGCATGCTAAGAGTCAATGGCACAGGTGCTGCTCAGAGCTAAATTGTGTGCGAGCATGAAGGCAGAGTCGCACATGACTGATGCTTTTTCAGAATTTTTCCATTGACTGACAAGAATTTTATTTCGTCCCTTGGCCCAAAGTGGATGAAGTTCACTGGGCCTGGTGGAGGCGATCAGAACTTTGTAATAAATTGTCGCGAAGAACGGTTAACTGAGTATTTCAGTGCTTTTAAATGCATGACCATCCCGCCATATTTCCATTCAATTCTCTTGGCATAGAGAGGAAAATGTCTGATCTAGTCATTCTTCTCGAAGTGATTTCCAGAAGCTATGGAGTGGGACCAAATTCTTCCTGTAGCACCTGAATGTCCATTAGCAAAGGAAATACTCTCAAATCAATCATCCCTACAGCCAGGAGTTACTTCGCATCTTATTTTTCTCCAACAGAGCATGTTCAGAATATGTTGAGTGAAAGGCAAGGGATACCTGTGAATTGAAACTTCTATATTGCGTGGTATAGTAAGAAAAAATGCGCAGATTTTCAGCAAAAAACACAGTTAGGATGAAATCATACTATAGTAATGAAGGGGAGACAAGAAAGTAGAAATGAAAATGTACTTCGCACGCTTTGCGGTGCAGGGATAAGAACTAGAGCGCTTGTGTGACTTCCTCGATGCCTCAGAGTACTGAACCCTTTCATCAGTAGTTTAGGAAGTTTCAAAAGATGTAGTACACGAGAAAGAGTAGAAGATGAACTGAAAGTGGCTGGTAGCATCCGTTTATTAAGGAACATGACCAACTACCTATTATCCACTTGAGATAAATTCAAAATTCAAAAAAAAAATCTAAATAAGACAACGCATGCATAGCTGTGAATTCCCGAACGTTTATCTGATCCATATGCTTGTGTAGGTAAGTGTATTGATGAAAATTTTCACAACAAATGATTATGCATCCAAGAAGTATTGAACGAAAGAAACAACAAGAATCCAATTACCAACACTGTAAAAAGATGCTGTTGACATGTTTATAATTTGTGAATATATATCGTATCAAACATAAAACTGTCACAAAGGCAGACTCCCGAGCCATGCTTCCATAAAAAAAACAAGGATTTTCACCAATGGAGTAAGCGTGTCGTTTGACTTCGAAAAGTGCTTAGAAAACTGCTCGTTTAGCGAAAAGCGCTCAATATGCATATATACATTATCTACATGCTTCATAAAAAATATCATGGACCTTCTAAGCGCTTGCCCGATAGCTCATTTAACTTCTGCATGTCTTTCTATATTACATACCTATTATCTTATGTTATGATTTTTCCATGTGTATTCACTCAACACGCTGTCAGCGCCAGTTATTTGCACGTTTTGAAAATTCAAGTTGCTTAGGATGGAAAACGAAAGCACAAAATGACTGCACTACGGAAAACGCAAATTTTCTCACGGCTCTGAGCCCTCAACTAGAAATTCCTCTATAAACTCATATTCTGAGGATCTGCCCATAATAGGTGCGAATTCCCCGTTTTCTCAACTTACGTATATTCCGTCGGATATAAGAAGATAGAAATGAAAGGCAATAGGACATAAGACTTGTCGTAACAATTTAACTATTTCTCCTTGTCTCTATTCTTCCTTTAATCAGGGAAGTTGTTTTTTTTTCTCTTTTTCTCTTACTTTGGGCTCAGTAGGAAGTGAAGACTGGGATTTTCAGGATTCTTCTCCATCCTCAAACTGACATAAAAACATGGCTGATCAAGCTCTTTACGTACCATTATTATGGAGGCGAAAAAAACTAGTAAATCTGCAACTGGTAGAAACTATATAACCGATAAGATTCTCTGTCACTGTAACCTTTGATGATTCATAACCCGACCGAAATAAATCACTAAACTTGTAGCGCAATTAGTCTGTTGAAGCAGGCGAAATCCGCTCGAGAGTTAACACCTTGGGTTTTATTTGTTCGTTCGTTTATTTATTTATTTATTTATTTATTTATTTATTTATTTATTTATTTATTTATTTCATTATATGGGCTTATCCATGTGAGGACACAGTCACATTGCACAGTAAGATAGCACAATACAAATAAACCATAAATTATTCATACAGTGAGGGAACTCCAATCACTCTTTCTGGTTAAGGAGTTCTTCTATTAATACTAATAATACTAATACTAACACTTGTCTTTAAATTTTGAAAGTTTATTGATATTCGGAAGTTCATTTATTTCTATTTGGAGTAAATAAAACAAATTACTCATTACTCTAAAATTCTTTTCGATTTCGCCCATGAGACAATTCTTAAGCAAAAATATGAAGAATGAAAAATGATTACTACGGGATCACACCTATCAAGGGATGAATAAGCAGTGCAATTATGTTAGTTGGAGACTAACGAGGTGAGCAGATCACACTATATCACCTCCTTCTTAATGGGTTCATTACTTATGCAGAATTGGGAAGAGAGCCAAGACAGGTACTTGAAAAGAAAAGCCTTTCATGATCCATACGGTATAAATCACCTTCACATTACCGAAAGTAATATTATATTATTGTACTACTATTATACAACCACCAAAAGTGTTGCGACGGTCAGCTTAGCTTCAGGTCTCTCTATTAATTAGCTCTATTGCAATTATTGGGGCAACCATGCAGCGCCATGTAGGATAATAATGAGCCTGAAAGGCAAAAAGAACCAAGGAAACTGATGAAATATTGCTGAAAACAGATAAGAGACCAAGAATGGCCATACAGGGTCAGGAACAGGGATGTGCGTAACAAAAATTTCTATTTTCGTAAATCGTAAATTTTCCAAAACCGCCGCAAATCGTAAATCGTAATTGGGTACTACTGATAAGATCCAGGGAATTTCAGATCGTTTCATAACAAACTACTTCAAAACGGTCTGAGATATGTATCTGCTGCTGAATTTATCTTCCTTCTTCAAAACTTTGCCTTCTTATCCTCACATCAGAGTGATGACACTGTGATGAACAGACTTTTTTCCTCGGTATCTTAGCGGGCTATATGGCTATAAGAGTGTTATTTATCGCTGCAGAAAAGACGTTTCTCTTTAGCTTGGCGTTTCTGAAGTCTACATGATCGACGGTTCTATTATATTTGTTTTCATTCTAACTAAGCCATCCATACCTGCGGAGCATGTAAACAGGTACCAGAAGAGTCTGCAAGGATGAAGCATTGACTTGACACATCGAGGTACACCGAGTCACTTTACATATAAGTAGAAAAAAATTCTTGCGCTTTATCATCCTTGTTTAGGGGCGGTATGAATTGGTTCATGAGAGCTCGATCAGGAGGAAAACCTCTTGTGCACGATATCATGCCGCAGTTGAAATCAGAAAAGTAAACGAAAGCTTTTCGAAGAACGACAGATGCTTGCCGGACAGCTCGTACCACCGGCGAACGTCCAGTTAGAAAGAGAGGGTTAAGCATGCGGCTTTTGATGTTTTTGTGGCAATCCATGTAAACATTTGCTCTCCACTGATTTTCTCTACAGAAATCTCGCTGAAATCCTCGTACATATATCGTATATACATATACATATATATACATATCGTATATACATATACATATATACATATATACATACATATATATATACATATAGGCGGTTTATATACATATATATATAAACCGCCTTTTTAAATAATGGATAGTATGAGTAAAGCTATGCAAAATCAATCCTAATATTGCTGCAAAATGCATACAGACAAACAATTCATATGCATATATGCACCTCCGAGCACAAGTGCTATGGCAAGATTCGTTCCTTGTCGACATCTACGATTTTGTTACGAAAATTCAGGCCATTTTTCGTAAATCGTGAATCGTAAAAAAATTGCCAAAAATGGCCGTAAATCCCCATTCGTAAATCGTAATTACGCACATTCCTGGTCAGGACTGACCTCAATCAAACTTTATGTTACTGCAGGGATGGTGTCGGTTCTCAAGATTACAGGCTACCCAATCTACTTATGGAAGTAACTATTTCAACGATAGCAGCGAAATTCTGTGGCTATCAAATGAAATCTAATCTTTAAGTAAGGGTGTTGCTCATTTTACCCCCTAGAAATAATCTTCGTGCTGATGTTCCACATAAAGCAATATTTCATACATACATCTGCCTAAGAACAGATAGAATAAGAACTGGTAGTCATGTCCGCGCCCGTTATTGCTATGCTCTACGAATTCCATGAATAAATACCAAAAGTGATCATTCTGGGATCTTGGCAAGTTCTTCGGAGATGTGACAGCAGATTGACTTAAACGTGCATTTTACCGCCAGGCCAAAGGACACAAGGAGATAGGTCTGACCCATTATCCAAGCAGAAGTGGCGCTGATTTGTTGCTCCACTGCCAGACACCTAGTCGAGGTCGCGAAATTACACCTTTATTACCTTCCTGAAATGATTGAGTGTTGCAACAGATTTGAATGTTATCTGCCTTCTCATCTAATGAATACTGTGGAAAATTCATTCTCTGAAAGAGGCCCTAATTTTTGTAATTTTCAAAGCATGTAAAATCTCAGTTTTAATGAGAAAAAATGCTCAAAAAATCATGTTGACTGTGAGACATCCTAATAACAATGCTCAAGACAAAAACGAGAAAGTCCTTCATGAACAGGCTTCTAATTCAAATCACAGTGAAAATTCTGCAAGTACTCTTGTGCAAAAAACTGAGCTGAAACAATGGACATTTGATGGAAAATCGCATCTGCTTCCACAGAAATTTTTGTGCAAATCAACAGAAATGAATATCTTCAAGAACACGGTCAGGAAAGTGCGGGAATGAGAAAATTTCCACTAACCGATCCCGCTCGAATTTGTGAGAATTACATAAGTCGACTACAACACATTTATAAAACAACTACTCTCTTCCATTTTTCTCAGAAACTAATTTCTGAGGAAAAAAGGCAGGAACAAGCAAGCAACAACAACTCTGATAAATGTGCAGCACGAACGCAGCCCGAACGGCGTAATTGTTCGGGTAGAAACTCCAGCAGCAACGGTTGCCAGTTGCTGCCATCCTTCCGTTGATTGCTGCCGTCCCTCAGCAATTGCTGCTAAAGGGCCGACAGATTGAGCAGCAATCGAGGGGAGGATGACAGCAACTGGCAACCGTTGCTGCTAAGGTTTCTACAAGAGCCATTACGCCGTTTGGTCTGCGTTCGTCCTAAACAGTTATCAGAGAAGATTCTCCAGTATCTCCTCCAGAAGCTTTCTATAACTTGAGCGAGGTGTGAGCTATGATACATGAAAATTAAACCTGTTGTGTGATTTTCTAATTTTCACTGCGTAAATAAACAGAGACAGATATGCAGCGCATGCCGCCTTAAATACAGTGCTCATTTTTGCTTTCACAGAAAATCTCTCGCCTATCTGGCCTGCCGCGCCGCCCACTCGTCGCAGCAGATTAGCAGGGTGCTGTGGTTGTAGGGCTTCGCCGATATTTATGTTTTGCATATGTTTCCCACTGGTTTTCATCGCGTCTTTGTTTTCCCTCCAGAAAAAAGGTGGGAAACACAAGTCAAACGTCAGTACCAGTAAAGCCCAACCGCAGCGCCCAACAGTCTGCCGCGACGCGTGGGTGGTGCGGCGCGGCACAACAAAAGACGGTTTTGCACATTGCAAAAGCGATTGATCGACACTTTAGACGGGACAAGGAGAAACCAGAGATGAATAACTAAATACGTTTCAATTACTGTATACTCTAACATGGATGCCTGTCGCATTTTTCTCAAAGTCATTTCATAGAATGACGTAACCACAGCAAGAAAAAGCGCTGTACAATCACTTCACACATGAGAAGTAGAACGATGGTATGAGCTCCATTATATCAGCTCAGTGCAGTATTTCCGTATACGTTCCATTTTCAATTTTTCTATTCTATATGAATAGAAACAAGCTGAATCAACATTGTAAAGACTGTGTACTTAGGTGTTGTTCAAATATTCAAGAACTCAGATCTTCCGCGTTCTTCTTTGAAATTTTTGCATTTTGCTCTTTGTTTCCTTTTGTGTTCGATTACTTAACCCATTGGCGACCGCGTGGCTCACCGGTGAGCCGCGCCCCTATTGTCAAGTACTGGACCCTATTTTCAAATGTAGTATTCCCATATAAAATGTGTACAAAACTTCCTTAAAAGGTCTAAAACAACTGTGGTTCAAGAAAGAGTTCTCCTTTGTTGTGACAAATATCATGAAAAGGATGAAATTTTGAAACCGAGTGAGATTGCTTTACTTTTTTCGTGTAATGGATGGAAATAATCTGAAGAAAGGTCACGGTTTCCTACATAGGAACACGTCCACTACATCCTGCACTTCCTTATTCGTCAGATAAGAGCCATACAAACATGTATACTTTGTGAACATTCCCTTATAACACTAAAAACACCTTCTACAAACTTCCATCGGCTACAACGGAATCCAGAAGCGTTTAGATTCTCTCCTTTTTTTAGTCGGATGATACAAGTAATCTTCTGGAATTAGATTTCAAATAATTTCTGCAAAAAGGTCTGTTTTAGTCCTAGTTATCTTATCGTAACGCTGTGAAACTCCGCGGGCGCCGCACTCTCGAAATGGGCGTTGGTCCCACGCGCCAGACACGCAAAAATGGGCGCGGTCATCAATGGGTTAAAGGCAATGTCCAGACAAAATTCTCAAGTACTGGGTTTCTGTGGTTTCTAGGCCAGCTTGGCTCACTAATACGGGTGACGGTCAAGAGGTGCGCTCGAGAATTCCTCGCACATCTCTCGCACCTACATATAATTGCGAGTATCGTGTAGGAGCTGCCAATATCGACATCAGATGTAACCAGCTAATGTATTGGAAGCTTTTCTGAAGCGAAAAAGAAGCGTTTTTTGTACTGTAACAGGTAGCAAATTCCGTGCCAAGACTTGATGTCCTAAGCACGGAGTAGTGAGTGAAGTCAGGCAGATCTACAAGACCAATGATTAAGTTAAAAATAAAGTTTGAAGAGCCACTTCAGCGGAATCAGAAAAAGAAAACAAAAGCGTCTACGTCAGGTATTTCTGCTCACGTGATGAAAATCCCCATGAAACCTATTGAATTGAATAAATTGACAAGATGAGAACAACTTCAAGGGATATATGTCTATTCGCTTAAAATTTCACTGCAGTAGCTAATCTGTAATTGATCTAGGCCGGAATCTTTTTGATACCCCTGTGACTCAAAGGATCAGGTCAATGATTGAGAGCTTGTTTTTGAATTTCATACATTTTTAAAGAAACGTTCTGTGCGAATTAATTCCTTTCCATATTATCAAGTATTACTACTGAAACGACGTTCCATTCATTTTCGCGACGATACATATGAGTTGTCTCACTGGCTGTCCTCTGCAGCTGTGAAGGGTTCAGAGGCAGATGGATACTGTAGCCATGGCTGCCTCTGCCTGTGGAAAGGTGCGATCAAGGTGCGACATGACCCAGTTAACGAGCAAGCGCACCTCTTATCTCGGACCCACTAATAGCAGGTACGAATTTGAAAGATCACAAAACGCTCGGTTAAACCATTTTCCGAGCACCTTCCTGACTGATGTGGACGAGATTTCCGACAACACTCTCGTCATAGAGGGTGCAGAGAAAATTTTTATCGATTGATAGTGCCAGTTCGCTGCTTCAATTTTAGTTTCAACCAGTCAGTTCCTATTCCTTTAGGGGTCCGTATCTCTGTTTATGTGCTACATTTTGACTAGTTTAAACAGGTAGAGGTAAGTTTCGGCATAAATAGCCATCTCCCGAGATAATGTGAACGTCGAACACTTCAGCAAGTATAGATCCGTAGCCTGTAGATCCAGGATCATTTAAGATGAAGAACTGGAGTGTTGAGCAACAGTACCTGAATGTTTAGAACACATACACGAAATTGAGACGCATACACGGAGATGATTTAATCACAGTAGAGAAACGCCGCAACAATCAGTCTGATATTTTCCAACGATGCTCCACGTTACGCCAATACACGCGCAAAATGGCAGACGCACGATGGGCGGGCTGAGCACTGGAGATGGGCTTGGATACTGGTCTAAGGCGGTTATCTCGCTTATTTCTTCGACTTTTTCGCTGAAACTTTGGCATTTGCCTGTGGAGTCGACCCGCTATCATAATCTAATGAGCACTCAAACTCAGAGGTTTTGCCTGGACACTGCCTTTAAAGCCGTATAAACTGGTTACTTCCCGGTGCTTGTTCTATTTTTAACACTTGTCGTTTGCTCTTAATATTTGTACTTTCAACTCAAGCGCTGGATCAGCCGTTGCAGTGTCGTCTCTCAACAATAAAACAGTCTATGTACATGCTTCAAACATATTTTTCTCTTGGAGACAAGAGAACCATTTCGAAAAAAAATGACAAACACAAAATTTGCACTGTAATCTGTTCTTCCTCCTTTATAATAACTCATATATTAGGTGAGCCAAAAAAAAAATAAAATGTGAAGCTTTGTTGAGTTTGTATTGTATCGAATATTAGCGCGCTGCGGCTAATACAGTGTAGTTGAGCGCAGCATCCTCCTTATATAAGCACCAGAGCTCAGCTGAAAAAATATCAAGAAAATCGTTAAAGCAACACAATCTTTTGAAGCATGCAATTAAGGCCAGATTGAAAAAGAATGAAGAAGCACTAATTTTTTCTTCCTCTTCACAAAACATCCGCATATGCTGAATTGTGACCGTGCATTTTCCATAGAGAATCAACTGAATTGAAATATGTAACCTTTCTAAGATGGTTTTACATTTGTACTTGACCATGTGGTTTGACATTTGTACTTGACCATGTTCTTGCAGCTTTTTGGCCTTCGCTTTGAAAATGGGTTTTGTCCACCACCCTCTCTTTATCAATAGACACACTGAAAGAACAATGCGCAAAGGGAAAACCGAGCGCAGGCATAGCTACGGTAATACGGGAAAGCAAAAAGAAAGAGGTATGGTACTAGCTACCAACGAGCACTTTGTGCAAACTGGAAAATGATACTTTTTTGTCTTAAATTCTGGGTCGTTTGTGTTGAAAAATCCTATTCTGTGATGAAGCGCTAGGACATACCATGTACTATAATAGGTCACAGACCCCCTCCCTTATCGTCATTTGGGTGGATGTAGCGAGAGGCTGTGATTGGCTGCCCCACCCACTTTGCCCGCCGCGACTGGGTGATTCGGCGTAAACAAGGCGGATCAAAGGAATGCTGATGGTGAATTTATGTATGCCACATGGGTTGCAAGGAAACCATGCCAATGGAGAATGCCAGGCTTCTGACGGACGCAATGCGGGGGGGGGGGCATGATAGACAAGGATTTGATTCCGTAATCTGTCACATGACTCATCCAGGAGATCAGCGGCTAAGCTGGATTTGCCAAAATAGCCATTTTTTCGGGCTAGCATAGATTAGTTTGGGCAAGATATGTAACTTTACATTGAGCAAAGATGTGGGAACGTTGGCAAAGGTTTCATTTCAGAAGACAAAGAGGATTTCACAATTCCATCTGGAAAAGTCTTCAATTTGATGTGTTTGCACGTCTGCGGTTGCTATGTTTTAACTACAAGTACGGCTAGAGTCCAAATGATTAGAACTGAAGATTAGAGAGCGAGTAATATTCATCATATGTGGATTGCCCGACATGTTCGTTTCACAGGACAGTATAGTATCACTCGCGCTGCACTAAAGCTATAAGTTTTGTGAACTGAGAGAAAAAGAGGTTGTCCGGAATTCTTTAAAGCTTTGCATCAATAAATAGCATTACCAGGAAGGTATTTTATTTCCATGTGAAATGAAATGGGTTTCTGGTAGCTATTTATTGATGCATTCATACAACGTAGAAAATCTTCCTTGAGTTTCTTCGCAGAAAATTTCGAGTACGCAGATTTGCAGAAAGTCATTGTCATCTGCGTGAAGTGTGGCAAAGCTGCGCTTCGTTTGGAGGACAATGATTCTCCTGCGTTCAAATGTTACAAAAGTAACGTGGCACACGGGTACGAGAGAAAGCGCCACGAAGCTGCGCTTTTGCTTAGGATAATTATTCTTTGTGAGTTCACATGCCCAAAGTAACGTGGCACACGGGTACGAGAGAAAGGGTCTTGAAGCTGCGCTTTCGCATGGTTACGAAATTTGTCTGTCTGTCGCCGGGTGACTCATCGCCTGAGGTAGTCGAGGGCATGCCGACTTGTTCATTCCTGAATAGAATCCTCGATGATTAAGGTGGAGATTCTCAGGAAAAGAAAGATAGGGAAAGATAGAAGAAGGCTCCCCACACTTACTGAAAAGAATATTTCGCAATCCATACAGAAAGGAATGTCGAGCGTGTTGTGATTGCATGCCCGCGGTTGAGATGCTTGAACTGCAAGCACCTCTGGAGTTCAGGTGAACAGAGTCTAGACAAAACAGGTAAAAGCAACTCTCATCTCCTTGATCTCTTTACTTCTAAGAACGTTTTCGGAAACATCGTCCTCCATGCAACATCACACGCAATACATTTCGCACACCCACATTCTTGGAACACAGAATTACTACACTACATCTCCCACACCCACATTCTTAGAACATAGAATTTTCAAAGCCAACGAAATAGGCACGCCTCATTCAGAACAAAGGAGGCTCATAAAGGACATTATGAATGCTCATTCTAAGGGTGCTGGCGTCCGAAACAATGGGGAAACGCCTGGAGACGGGTCCCACCGTATGCTAAGGGTGCGCCGGCTTTCAGAAGTGGAGAAGCTCCTGGAGTCCGGTCCAACGGTGTGATAAGGGTGCGTCGGCGCCCAAAAGCGGGGAAATGCCTGGAGTTGGGTCCAACGGTGTGATAAGGGTGCGTCGACGTCCAAAAGCGGGGAAATGCCTGGAATTGGGTCTAGCGGTGTGATAAGGGTGCGCCGGCGTCCGAAAGTGTGGAGCGCCTGAAGACGTGAAGAGCGGCCGTGCTCGGGTTCGCCTGTGCCCACTATTGGGAGAATGCTATGAGTTATGTCCAACTTTTCGCTCGATCGGTTCGCTGGCGCCTAACATCAGTCAACGATACCAAATACTAGGGCCCAGCAGTGTATAAAATGCAGTATATGAAAATGAAATAGTATGCAATTCGTGTAATTCCGTCCACTTCATACCCTTTCTCCTGTTTTCCTCGTCTTATTTGTGAATGAAAACACCGCACCCTCCTCTTTCATATGTTCAAACTTGCTCTTATATCCTGATCAATCAGTTGGGCGAAAGAAAAAACTGCTCTTGTAAAAGTGACTAGTCGTTTCTGATCATTCCAGTTTCACATGAGGGAAGCAGTGAAGCGTGGCAAAAATGTGACATATCTATGAGTCTATTAGGATTATGATTAGGATTAGGATGACCGCGGGGTGAGGTTCTGCGAGCGAAGCGAGCATGAGGAAAATTTTGGAAGTCCGGCGTCAGGTGGACGGCCAGGTTGGGCTGTATATATAGAATGTCTGTGCGTATTTATGTTCCTTATAGCTTATAGAAATTGCAGCAAGTCAACCGATCGGGACCAAACTCCATCAAGGCCGGAAGTTCTAGGCTATTTCCCGTCGGAAGATATCGATAGGCTTATCGATTGTATCGATTTTGTCGATTTTCCGGTACTTTTGCCTAGTGACTAGCGAGGATAGGCCTACTAGGGTTTCTCAATACGCTGAACACAAATATGACAACCAATTTGCGCCAAAATATAGATTTACGGATTTTTTTGATTTTGCTACATTTGTCAAGGGGTCAGTGAGGAGAAGTAATCTGGGCTTTCTCAATATGCAGAACACGAATATGACAAGCATTTTGACCCAAAGTATTGTTTTTTTTTGATTTGACCGATTCAAATTTACCATAGTAAAACCGTCCCTCTGAATCTTGGGAATGGGAACAGCATTACGGCTTTTAACTGGATATCAGAATAGTCGTTAGCTGTGCATATCATAGAATTATTCTGCGTCATGACGGTTGTTTTTCCTGTGCATATATGTAGTTCTAAAGGAAATGTTATTACACGTTGAAATTATGAATTCAGAGCGCATGTTTACCCTTCAAAGACAGATATCGCTGCATAAAAAGTAGAAGTATCTGCAAGAACCTGCAGGCATAGCAGAATAAACCGTTCGCAAAAAAATACGTGGTTCTTGTCTAGACAGGTACTGCATAATTGTGCACATACATATGCTTTCAATACAACGCAGTTAAAATCCAAAATAGCTGACTAGACAGATGTTATACATTGAAAACAGGAAGTACTGTATGCCCTCTCGCATGTACTACAGTACGAGGAGCCTAGCAGAAATCATCAAGGAATTCAAGCGATTTCGAAAGGAAATTGCTACTGTACATAGAAGAGGAATCTAATTACCATTTATTGAAGTGATTTTCAGACTTTTTTTTTCATGGTAATCTACTTCAGTTGTATGCTGTTAACTCGTATCCTTGTGAATGGCTGTACAGATGAAACCGCTCCAGAAGAAATGTACTGAGGTCGCAGAGGTCGATGAATATTGCGTCTGATTTCTGTATTAAAGACGGTTATGATTACCCTAAAGCCAGAGAATTTACACGCTTATTTGACACAGAGAAGGAACAACCACTCGGGTGCTTACCCTGCGCCAGCGTGATTTATCCCCCAAATGAGGGTAGTGGTGCAAAATCGCGGAAATCTGCCAGTAATTGGTGTAGAAATATAATGGAAACAAACAACTGTGAATGAAAAGAGAATAGTCGTGCAGAGAGTCTGAAAGCAACGAATTTTTGCATATCGTTTTACGTCATTTCATTTTACTCATAACATGGCATATCCATGTGAGTACAATATACAGGTTCGAATACAAGTATAAGTATCAGTAGTACAATACAAGTAATCTAGTCGAAGTCATTTTTAAGTACATATATGTCAGCATTAGACACTACAATTTGCCAGACAGTAAACTTCATATATTTGAGTTAGATATCCAGCAGTGGCGGACGCAGAAAGTGGGCGGGAGGGGGGGGGGGCGTAGGAGAAAAAAGTGGGGTCTCAGCCGCTTTGGGGACCCAGATGAGAAATAAAGTTAATGAAAATATTAATTACAATAATAAGTATTGAATGAAAAATATAATATATTGAAAATAATAATAGAAATAAACAATTAAAAATGAACTAATACAAGATTTTTATTTGTATTGTAAAGTAATTTCGAAAATTTGGCGACCCATTCTCGGGGGGCGCCCCCCTGCGCCCGCCACTGATATCCAGGTACTCGCCAACTGCCTTTTTGTGTAGAAAACGTTTCAGTGGCACTGTTTTGTTTTTGCTGGACTTCAAATATTCAGAAAGCGCCCTATGAGTATATAAAGAAGTTCTGTCGCCGCAGATATATGCGGCTTTAATGTTTCCACTCTTGTGATGGATTTACGCAGAACAAAAAAATCAGAAGTTACCAATTCACAGAGATTACGTAGTATTTTGTGCATTACGGGAAGATTGTTTCACTTCCTCCTTTTATGTAATGACTGTAAGCGGTGCAATTTGTTCCTACTGCTAGGTGGTGGCATTTTTTGATAAGGGAATTTTGAGAGAAGTCATCGTGATCACTACGTCGTTGTTATCGGGACTTCCCCTAATCTTACTGTTAACTCTGTCGAAAGTTTGATCACTACAGTAAATAGGGGGTAGCGTATAAATACTATCCCACAACAAAAAAATGAAAAAAAATGCACGGAAACGAACTAAGGTAGGTCTTCCAAAGATTTCTTTGATATCTTTGTATTACCAAACAAAAAAAATCAGATTTGCTCGGTGTTCCTTGCTCTGACGCAGTCGCAACTCCCACCTGCTCCGGATGTACTCCACTATGACCTGGATGTGGCGGTCGTTTTCAAGACAACACCGAAAAGGAGCTGCTCACGATCAAAAAGATCCACAGTCTTCAGAGTCATGGATTACATGAGCGGAGTTGTCAGTAAGGCAACCACTCTCTGAAAACCTCCACAGAAACTTATCGTGATTTCCACTGGAGTCTCGGCGCCAGGAGTAACTTTACTCATCTTAAAGGGAACAAAAAAATTGACAGAAAAAAATTAAATTAAGAACGTGCATTTGAAGAATCATCTGTTCTTACGGAATCCCAATCAACATGAGAACCAGTTCTGCATTTCTTAGCTGAATAGTGCCCGATCACGAAGCCAAAGTCTCCCAGGATTGGTGCCTCGCTAAACTACCACCTCCACCCTCGTCTCCGATTGGCCGGTGAATTCTCTGGACATGAACTTTATCGAATTCTCAGCTTTGGCGATACGGGAAATTGAGTCCTTCAAAAAAGGCTAGCGTTCAGTCGGTGATGATGTCACCGATGAGACCTTGGTAGGAAACGCCTTCATGGAGGATTACTCGGAACGTCTAAAGCCTGTGATCGGCTCCAAGGTGTGGGGGGGAGGACATTAAGTGGATCTAACGCTTCTCGTTTTATTGCATAATAGCAAACTATTCTCTAAACACTTCCGTGAAGTTATTTAGACGTTTTCTGTGCGTTTCCTCTGTGACTATATTTATCCACATATATTTTCATTTATTTATTTTTTATTTTTTATATTTACATTAATATTTATATTTATACATTGTATGCTCAGCTCAAAGTTTCCTTATGAATTGATTCATATACACACCCGTCCAATTTTCAGTACTTACTGTCGGATCACTTTTAGGAAAAAAACGCATCTTACTCTATCTCAGTGAGGTATAATGCTTAGAAAATAACCCGATTGCGTTGTTAGTTGTTATCCACCTACCTGCGCAAATAACCGCAAATCCTTCTTGAACCGGTTAACAGAACCATATATGAAGTGCACATTATTTGCTCTAATTACCTGTAAAGTTTCCAAATCATCTTGTTCGCTCAGTGAAAAGGATGAGAACTACATAACTTTCAGTAAAATTTGTAACAATAGAGCTCTCGATTTGTAAAAGAGTCTCTGTGGTGGACTTTACATATGGATATAGACTCCTGGATTTTTTTTATAAACGTAAGTGACCACTCCAGAAATCACCTTCTCCCAAATTCATGTTAATGAAATCTTTACTAATGCGCCTGCTTTTGCATTCGTTTTATCAACAAGTGACATTTAAACTAACCAGCCTCAGCTTAATGAGCGTTGAGATGTCAAGGCAATAGATAAGGGCGAATAGTAAGATACTGAACCAGAAATCCATATACTTAGAAAGATTTTGCCCACAAGGACTGCTACTGAACGTAAATTCTAAGCTCTGTCGATCGAAAATGAAATAGCAAGAGGCTGAAAGAACAGTCATTACTCTGGAGAGTTTATATCTTGCGGATCTGTAATTCGTTTTGAAAAGACACTTGAGCTTACCTTGGAAATAAACACTACCGTATATAAGGCAAATAGCAGTGAATACACATATATAAATAAAGGTCGTTTTGTTGGTGAATAAAAACGCGTATTTGAAGGGCATAAACACGCACACGAACCGATTGGTTGAGAGAAGTAGCATAGAGTAGTATGACGCCGCTTGAGCAATTATAGTTACCTGGCCAATAGAGCGGTTCAAATCAAACAAAGCCGAAAGGTCGCTGAAATATTTACATAAGGTAGTTATATAGGGTATAAACTACTTAAAAACACTTCCTAATACTACCAAAAATAAGCGTTACGTTTTTCGTTTTTTTTTTCACCTTCCAGATTCGTGGTTTCTTACTAAGTGGTTTATGAATAAACATATGCCGAACGTGATTTTGACCATTGTGATGCATCAGAATACTTCTTATTTACAGTTTGAAGGAATTTTTCACGAAAAAAATTGATAAGTTCGGAAATTAAATCCGGCAGTAAAGTTTGCCTCATTTTCGTGGGGGGCATACAAAGCACCATCACCGGATAAATAGGATTTTGTGACCTCAATGGACATATTTAGCCAGCACAACCTAAACTCTGTTAGCCTATCAGATCTGGGAAATGCTGCTGTTCGCCTTTAAAAAAGCTCGAAATCGAGCTCTCGCGTGCACCTGTAGAAAGGTGGTGGAATAGTGTTCTGGATTTACAAAAATGCTTTATTCTTCAGAAGAAATGTGTTTCTTTTTTCTGTTCGAAACTGTTCCCCGTTATATCCAATAATTTAACAAGCTCCATGTGGGCGTCTTTATTTGAACAAAGCACTGAGCCTGTTTCTCTGAACCTTACCAATAAATGTGTCTTCCTAAGTTCCCGAGCTCAGTAGAAAAGATTGATGGACAAGTTTCTGAAAGAAGAAGCTTATCAGCTTGTCGTCTATACTGAAATCTGTTCAATATTCTGAACAGTTTCAGACTGTGGAATGTGTTATATTGGTCGATTTTATCGTTTTATGTTCTCTAGCATTATTGATTATATAAAAAGTTTAATTACCTAAGTTTGAGGTTGTTGGTCACATCGGTGTGTGCGCCGGAATCGCTTGTTTGAGTCAGTACAAAACATCGTTGCTTAATTCTTATGAATTGTTACCGTTACAGATGCTGCTTTTAACGGCTTTTGTTGGTATTTTTGTGTTGTGTTGATGTTATTCTTTTCTCTCTGATTTCTCACTAGACATGAATTTTACATGTACAAATAAATGAACAAATGAATGAAGGCGCTCGACTTTAATGGCAAACCTGTAAAAATCCTGCACAATTTTTCAGATTTCTATGGCAGCTATTGCAGATTCATCTATTTGAATTTTTTTTGTCTCAGTGACGATCTAGATAAGTGGAGAGTGCAAGTTGTCTTTTTCAAAATGTTACATAACTGCGCATGGTTTTGGCGACTCAACAGACAAAGAACTAGTAGTTGCTGAGCACTACTTGACGACTTTTTTAATTCTATAAAAGCTGAATTTTTGTGTCATACTACTGTTATTGTCAGTATAAATCTACTGAACTTACAATAGGATACAGGGTGCGACCCACAAAACGTACGACGAGATTAGTACACCATTTGAGAGTGAGTGGTATAGCGTCAGAAAGCCAAAGGAAGTGTTGAGCGACTTGATTTTGATCGTCAGCAGTACACAGGAGCCATTCACAAATAAGCCAACGATTCCGAGCTGAAAAAGAAAACAAATTAATGTTTTAGGGGAGCACATTACTTTTAGGTGGAGAGCACATCACATCTGAGCAATTGGTGCTATTTTATATGTATGAAAATTCGAAGGCTTACGTACAATCGCACAGCATATGGCGGCGATGACGTTCTCAACATTTTCCCGCATTGGTCACCTAGGAATAGTACTACAGTGGGAATCGGAAATTTCTAAGTTAACAGGCAAAAGAAGAATAAAGGAAATAATAGGAGAATGTCATGGATGAGGAAAAAGGAACGAAAAAAAACTGCTTGAAGATGTAACAGAAGCAACAAATGAGGAAAAATGGGGACCCGAAGCTAAGCGCAACGCACGCAGTACCATTGATTATTTCCAATGTACCTGTGTCATTTAGCACTCTCAAGAAGTCTAAGCAAACTTGTTAAAATTTCAAAACTCTTGCAATTGCTATAGTAAAGAATTTTAGCTGCTTGTATGCTAGTGCTTAATACAGCTCAGAATCAAATTACACTGCGGCTTTTGTTTGCCTGTCTGTACTAGTTTTGAAGAGAATATTCTAGGAAGAATTTCTGTGATAAGGGCAATTTATACTGGGTGCGTGCGACTGACGCGTATTCGTCTTTATGATGAAGAATAGGGTCCAGTCGCATCGCAGTCGCAGCCCAGACGCACGCGTTTACGAGCTCGAGGCCACGCGTTCTTTTCATTGAGGATCTACAGGAAGCTCCAAATGTCCGCAGTCAAGAGGGAAGTGGCCACGACGCGGCTTTACACAGAGACACAGGCGCTCGGCATGCTGCCACTGGTTGGCTGCAGAGTCAGAGAAGCCAGAGGCCATAGAGAGCGCCTGTGTCTGATCAAGGAGCCGCGCCGTGGCCACGCCCTCTTGACTGCGGACATTTGGAGCTTCCTGTACATGACGTGTTGACTGGTCTTCATGGAAATCCTTGTAAATGGATGCGCGCGACTGATGCGCGACTGACGCACACAGCTAGCAGAAATTTCCCTACAAGCGGTGATTTTGGAGAATACGTCTATTGAGATATTTGGAAAAAGCAGCTCAGACTGCAATGAGAAGGAAGTCTCATTTGCGTTTTTAGGCTGCGTCTGCCTATGAACCAGCGTTCAGAGCAATTAACATAAACTGATATACTCTATTGTTAATTCCTGACATTTGCAAGGTTTATTACACCGCCCAGTCATAGGGAAAAGAATTTATGTGGCTTCATGTTAGACCACGAACCGAATGGATTGCGAATTTTTGCAGGATCAGCAAATTCCCGAGTGTTTTAGCGCTACATAGGTGTCCCAATAGTGCCTTGTGAATTCTGGTACCTTCTCCAGGAAATAGTGCTTGATCATAACAGATTGTAATAATACATACCCGCAAAGGTTTACCAGATATTCGATATTATTTCTACCAAATATTCGGCAGAACCTAGTTGGCGCACTCCGGATTCCGATTCTATTGTATCTGCGAGTCGACAGGAAAATGTTGGAATTTTATTAGCAACAGAAAATAGTACAAAAACAATGACAAATGACGGAGTTATATACAGATTATGGATAATTCTGGTGTAATTTTGCGAAATCCCATCGTTCAAATAGATCAAAAACTGTGATGTCAGATGTTGGCTTCATCCCTTACAGATTCCAGTTACCATCGATGTTCGAGGTTGGAAATTTGAACTTCTGGCTCGGGATTCATAGATCCCTAATCACTAACCAAGTGAGCCAACAATGGTCAGCCTAGAGGCCACATTACTGCATGATAAAATTGATATGTTACTGTGTTTGTTGATGATCGCTCTCACAATCCAATGGACAAAACACAAACAGTATCCGCAAAGTTCTACTCAGAATTGCCCCCTATATGTACGACTTCACCGTGCTCCCAGTCGTAGCCAATTTTCACCTGAACTGCTTTTGGAGAACGTTTTTTTACTGGAAAGCGGGGCAGCAGCCATTGAGTGGATGTGTTTTGAAAACTGAATTAAAAGTGCTACGAAAAATCTAATAAATAGGCCTGGTCGTGCGCCATTTATGATCCTCGAAACGTGGAGTTCGTTTTATCATCTCAGCAACTTCCGGAAGAGTCTCATTCTCTATACTACTCAACACCGATCTTGCTCGAATTTTGCATGACCGCCTCGTTGACGTCATCGAGAACACATAGCGATGCTTTATCCGACTTTAGACCGTTGTCAAAAGATTGAAAATAAACTAGTTCAAGTTTTTTATTTCTACTGCAAAGTAATTTCAAAAATTTGCCGACCCATTCTCGGGAGGGGGGGGGTCCACCTATAACTCTTATTGAAGATGTCTATACATGCTTTGGTCACAATGGCACAAGATTGCTTGGATCATCAGACCCATGCTCATTGCAAAGAACGTATTGCAAGGCAGACGCCATACTTGAATAATTCCTCAACAAGAAATTATCCAAAGATGAACCATACCTGCAGGAAATCATCTTAAGATTAACCACCGGTGTCAAATCTTACAGAAACCATTAAGGGCAAAATAATGTCAAACAAAGTCATAAGTTCAAATTGGGAAAAATTTAAAAATTTTAAATTACACTGTACGTGAGCAAGATAGAGGCACTCACTCGCAGAGCAGAGCAGTAAGTGGCGCCGACAGAAATTGCGCATTACAATCCAAATCATGTATGCAGGTGCGAGAGAAGCAATCAAGTTAGTTATACGCCGAAATGACGGCATGGAACTTACCCCATGAATGACCACTAACTAGAGCATTCACCGCGGAAATGCCAGCATTTGTTCAATTTCAATAGCAGTGCTCTGTCTTGATTATGTGCTGATTACCATAGTACTTTTTAGTAAACTTGTTAGGTTACAGATGGTATCAGGGACAGATGTTGTCAAAACCCAAGTGCCGTCGTCTTTGAACCTTTGGATTTTGGATTCATTCGTCGAAAATGCAAAAATCAACGACATAATGTACCTCATTGTTATCGAAGAACTCCCTCCATACATATCGGAGACGGTGCAACATTTAATTCCATGTTCTATGTACACTCGTAAAGCAATGTAGGCATGACGCTGCTATGGAATAAGTGAGTCACATTTCTTTGTTTGTGCTGGTATGTCCTTGTTTTTGAGGAAAACATCGACTTTTGAAATGTAGCTCAGCTTGCTTCCCTTCTTTTTCGAGCTCCAGTCGCAGACCGTTACCCATCCTAATGGCCGGCCAAAATAGACGGAGGTAGCTCTACTCGACTCGTTCAGTAATCTGATTATTCAACTTGACTCCGGATCCTCACAAAAAGCGTTTTCCATCACATGTTTTTACCAGGAAGTATCTTCATTACAATACTCACAATAAGCTGGAAAATATTTTGTTGAAGAGATTCTGCAGTGTCACCTGTCTGTTTGCCACCAGTCCACATCATTTGCAAACAATAGGGCTTACAATGTTTCTCCGAAGACAAGATAGGCGTTCTTCAATATAATATTCGCAACAGTCTCAATCGCCACAATTTCCGACATTTTCAGAAGTATTTTGTAAAATTGTTAGAGAATTGTGTTGTCCTCTGGGTGGCTCTCAAAAACAGAAACACAGCAAAGGCGTGGATTCAGGCAATTCTAAATAAGGACCGTAGCAGAATGCCTGCAAAACTGAGCGACCACCAGCAGAGCTTTTATAGAAGGGGTGCGGTCCGTCTGCACAGCTATTAAAATGAACATATTATCGACATACTGTAGTAATCCTCACGACTTACTCCAGCATTTCGCTTCATATACTGAACGGGTACAACGTCTCCCATTTTTTTCATTTTCCGCTAAGATCTTTCTGACTTTTTCTTCAGAGGCCTGTTCCCCTCACATCATCCCTGGTTCCCTCGCTTGTTCTGCTTTTATCACAATGCTTCTTCTGCAGTTCCAAGAGAACAAAACAAAAACGATGGGCACATAACGTATATGTTCATTGAAAGTACAACAGTCAAAATTCTGAGATCTGTATACGCCTGACTTCTAGCTAGCTTCCATCAGTCGAATGCAGCGTCGTTGTGAGGCCAGCTTATTACCCGGAAATACCAGCGGGACCTCAAAATCTTTACATTTCATAGATCAAAGAGAAATGCTCCTATATAAATCATGGTAGTGCAGTCAAACAAAAAAGTTGCACACAAAGTGCACATTCTTCGTACATACCCGTGACGTACATAACTGTGTCATTATTTGATAGCAATCCTGCGAGAAGTTGCTGGAGCTGTTGAAGTTGAGTCTCTAGTCCATGGTTTGGTGAATCGCCTCCGTATTTCACTATTGAATGATACAAGTATGACACTAGAAATTTTTTCAATATATTTCCGATACAAGAGATACTATTCATTTAGCTCATCTCAGAGACCACTAGAAACAGTAACAAAGCGAAAGCGATTGCGTTTTGGATCTCCGTGATGTCAAAGAGAACTTACCCTCCTCCTGCATGAGCCATCTCCCAAACAGTTGTTCTAGATATCACCAATATAATCCCTGCTGGTAGCATTGGCGAGATAACGTGGAAGCATATAAGCATGCAACAATATGTTAACGAAGTTGCAAATGCCTTAAACAGAAAAGAAAGCGCTTTGATTCCATCCGAGACAAATTACTCCAAAAAAGTTATTCTATGTCACATCATTCTTCTAGCAATCTATATTGTGCCTGCTCTTCCTCAGCAATTGGGAATAATATTGAAAAGTTGACTTCTCAATGTACCTGGACGAAGAACATGACTTCTCTCCTGTGATGGATTGCATGAGAAGCAGTTTTGATCTGGACACCATGTCCCTTCAAATTCTGAACAGAAAAGAACTATGCCGAGGAAACTGAAAGTGTTTGAATTTAAACTAATCTTTGCAGCAAAATGAGAAGAACACGTTTCTGCATAACCTCGTCAATCAAAAGTCCTTTTTTCTATGGATGCTAAAAGTTACTGCCCCTTGAAATTTTATCGTCATCTTTCCCTTCTTCATGTGTGAGGAGCTCAACTACGTGAACATCTTTCGACTTGGTTTTGTTGATTATTATCCAGCCGAAATTTCGCTGGAATCTCGAAAACGCTGTTCTACACTCCAGGCTTTCCCGAAGTGGTAGAACTTGCGATGGAGGATATGGATACGATTATTGATAACATCTTGACTAAATGAAAACAAGAGAGTTAATCTCATTCGATTGCAGCATGATTGTGGATGACGTTGACGATTGAAATGAAAGGGACTGTCCTTATGGCTCTAGCGATCTGCCAATATTAAGGTACAGGTGGTGAACTATGGACCATTGTGGGCAGCTACCTTCGCAGGACATCGGAGCGGTTGACTTCCCAAATTGTTCATCGATGTCGCTTGGTAATATTAGGTTGGTCCGAAAGTCTCGCACCAAAATTCCCTTTTTTTAATGTTAACTTTGTTGTGAATAGATTTCAATCAATAAAATAAATCCTCGAGCTATGGCTAATGCTATACTAGGGCTATACTAGCTGCAGAAGTCAAGATCATTGACCTCGAAGAACCTTGAAATCTCACTTTCTAGCTTGGTCCGGTCATCATCTCTCTTTTCTCATACACAGATGCAGCTTCAGCGCTCGAAACAAGTGGTCATCAGACGGGGTCAAGTCGGAAGAATAAGCAGGGTGTGGCAGAACTTCCCAGCCTAGCTCCGAAGTTCTCTGGCAAGCTTTGCCATGTGAGGTCTGGCTTTGTTATGAAATAGAGCGACATTGTCAATTTTTCTGCGTTCCAGGCGAATTGCGTCTACCAATTTCTGCAGTTGAGAAAAGACTTGGGCGGTCTGGTATGTCCAGGTGGCAGCAGTTCCCAGTACCGCAATCCATTAGAACCCCACCAACAACATAGCAAAACTCTCTTTCGTGCAATGAGCTAGCAAAGAAAATTGCTCCTGTGTGGATGCAGCAGCAAAGACTGCCAGCTGCCACACACTCTGGCCAGGCACTGAGTTTATGGAGAACCCAAGCCTTCATCATTTTCTGTAACCCAGCTCTTGGAGATTTCTGGCGATTATTGTACAGCCGCAGCCAGGTGTTTCCTACAGTAAAGGTGTAGTGGCAGTCTGGTTAGAGGTCTATAAAAGTCTGGTTAAAGGTCTATAAAAGTCTGGATCCTAAAAAAATTTTGGTGCAAAACTTTTGGGCCAACCCAATACATATGTACTTGCATAGCGCTGTTGACCATAACCACTATAGCGATTTCCCACATTCCACCTTCGGGAACCAGGCCTATGCAGCAGTCAGGCCAGGCCATATTTTTTTTTTGCTGAGCCACTTTCCTGCAATAGTTATCAAGGAACAGTCACTTTTGATCCAACGTCAAAATTATTTCATAGAAGCTGCGACTTTTGGAACGTCCAAAGAAGGATTTGGTTGATGGTGCTGTGGATTCCCGGTGATTCAATGGAGTAACAGTCACATCGGTATAACTTTCCAAAATGAGGCAGACAATTCTCCATTGTTGCGTGGCTGCATGCAATTCCGAAAGTTGTCGTTTGATTTGCATAGAGTTCAACTAAAGTGCATAGCTTTCTTGAGAACAACGAGCATGCCTTTAGCATTGAATTTTAGAAATGACACATGTGCTACATCGACTATATTGCGATTACGCTGCCGTTTTCCAATCAATTTATAATTCCCAATTTGTCGATCTAATATAAACATCTTCAGAAACTCACGCGATGAGCTGTCCGGAGAACTGTGAGTGTAACTAAGTCAAGAACCATTATCACTCCAAATAATGCAACACTGTAGCCAAAATCTACGTAAAGACCAAGTGCGGTCCCACAAGCTGTTGTGCCAAACGTCCACAACGAAGAATTGTAGTCGAAGAAAAAATAACAGCTGGCTGCAAATGGAAGGTACCTGCCTCTCTTTCAGCCATCTTGGTAACTTTGTAAAGCGAAGCAACAAGAAGAAAAATTTTTCTATCGCATTTTCACGCTTGTTGGTGAAGTTAATCCTTGTGCTTGTTTTCACACGTCTTGACGTACAGTCCGTAAAGGCAGTGTGTCACCTCTTTTACGTGTCTGAGCTTTTACCAGATTCTGAATCTCCTCGAGACGCTGAATTCAATGGTATACCTAAAACGTCAAAAGAAGATCTTTAAACACTACTTTCAAACGTTTTTCGGGACGGGATTGGTGACAGTTTGTCGGGCCGAGTAGACGAGTGAAGCCGTTGATCTCATCAATCGGACACGTCTAGACGTGTTGGCCAACACTGCAGACGTGGCGGGCAACCAGCACATCCACGAACCGCTCCGCCCAGGTGGTCCGTGATCTGCACTTTCGGACCCTTCGAAAACGAGGTTTTCGTCATTTTTATGAGCTTAGACGTACATCTTTGGAATCAGTGTGACGAGGAGGCCTAGAGTCTGTTGGTATTTTCAGCTCACGAAACGAGGTGACACCCGGAGTGTTGGCTAGCGGTTGTGATGCGGCAGAGGCTAGAGAAACAAATCCAGCTTTATTCGACATAACAACAAACTTGCTTACGATGGAAATAAACGCAGAAATATGCAAAACTAGCTGCCAGTATAAAGAATATGACATAGAGAGTTCTCCGTGTTGTGAAATAATTGCGATAAAATGTTGGAAAAGATATTGCAGCAAATCTGTTGATTGATATGAATAACATAGAGTGGAAACTTGTCGTTTGGAAAAATATGGACACTTGTCCGACAATTTCACCAAAATGCTGCCACCCACTTGGTATACCGCTAAACACTGCTAAAAATTCAGAACACAGCTTTCATAAAGGACCAAGTGATGACCCACAATATCATAACTGGAGCAGCCCAGAGCAAGAAAATTGCCAATACGGCCACATTTGACAGCGAGTTCAGAGCCATGAGATAACCAAAAGCGTTTCGAAACACAGGAAGGCGAAGGATGAAGAAGGCGGAAATACCATTTAAGCTAATCCCTATGACAGCCACCTGCAATTTAGGAGTCATGACAGCTAGTAGACGAGTTTCGGTCTCTGAGCCTCACACATGTAAGATAACCTTTGCCAGAACAGTATTATATCATACTTCTTACTTATCTTTGATACTTTGTCGAGGTTACTGAGCAATTAATGCTCCATGTTCAGACCTACTCAGCAGTGGTCGGCGCATGAGTCGTCCGAAGGCCTCCTCCCCCCCCCCCACCCAAGGACGGGTCGCCGAATTTTTGAAATTGGTTGATAAAAATTTCGTAAATTAGATTTGCCTTCCACTATTTATTTTTATCTTTATTATTTAGACATTTATCAATGATTATTCGACATTGAAACCAACTTCTAGTAGTTTCATCCTTCCATTCGATTCCCGAAACGGCGGAATCGTTTTTTTTTCTCCAACTCCCCCTGGTTTGCCACTCCTGCCTCCAGCACTGCTACACTGGCACAGCAAGGCACAACATGCTATCTTTTAATACTATCCACCAGAACCTTCCACTAAAGGAGCGTATAGGCGGCAGCAGACTCACCAAAGCCGTGACTACAGCCAATAACACCCTCTCCTGCATTGTTAATGCAATATCGCTAGTCCCACGCATTTCGGCGGACGGATCTCCGAGAACTGAAAATAACTTGATCATTAATCAGAATACTGCGAACAAAGGTCAGTAGTGAGCGGATAGGTAGGTAGAATCAGAAGACGGCTAATCAGTGCAAGGTTTGAACTAAATTTGTTACCGCAATCCAAATGGCTTTAAAGGCAGCACCCACAGAGATTTTTGCTTCTTAGATCTTGATCCAACCGCGATCCAATCAATTGTGGGGTCAATTTTGCAATAAGAACATCAGTTATAATTTTAACATCAGTTATAACTTTTTCCAGGAGGGTTAAGGTCCAGCGCTAACTAAACATTGAAAAAAAAACATATCTTTCTAACCCTAGCCCTACAGAAACTTAAACGATAGGTATTTCACAAGAAAAGGAAGCTGATTAGAAAACAACTGTCACTATCCGCAAGGCGTATCGAAGCTGTGTTTCGTAGTACATTATGGGATTTTTTGAGTCTAGTTAGGCCAAAGATGAAGCGGCGCATGGTCTGTCTGAGCTTGAGCGTAGCATAGAAATGATAGTGTAGCGTAGCATAGAGACCTGTAACATATGCGCAGGATTTTTTACAAGTTCAATTAAACCAAACAGGGCTAAGCTAGAGCGCTCTGGATCGGCAGCTTGATGTGAGTTGAAATAAGTATTGGCTAGAGCTCAGCACCAATCACTTAGCATACAAATGCTCAGAACATTTGAACATTCTCGGTGTGATGCTCGAATTTTGTCGGAATGAGCGGCAACACATGTACTTTACCAGAATAAGCCCATAGGCACAAACATTTTATGACGCATTTATTGTTGAATCGCTATTATTATCGCTATTATCCTATCGCTACTAGAATTCACTCAAGTACACGCTGTTTAAGTTTTGCTATAAATGATGAACGAGAACACCTCAAATTAACAGTATTTGATGGCAAAATCCTGCAAACTAAACATTGAAGTGCAACAGCTTTGTTCAAGAGAATAACGGCCGGCTACCTACCGTTATCCATGCACTTTTGCAAGAGGAGAGTGTCCTACAGCTATAAAAATGGGAATCTTTGAGGCCTTCTAGCACGTATTACCGTTTATTAGGCCATTCAAAAAAATAATTGCCTTTTAAATTGACTAGAATATGCTATTCGCTTGCATGAGTGCAGAGCGTTGCACGTGGACAGGATAGTGTGATAGAGCTAGTAATCCTGCTGTAAAAAACACCTCATGAACCTACTCTGTATGTTACCTAGGTGTTAGCCTTGAAAATAAGGATGCACCAGCTGTAGAACTGGTGGTTTTTCTAGTTTACTTCACACCAGCAATTTTCCAGTGAACAACTCTAATCCCTTGAGCGCACAGTAGCGCGCAAGGAGTTCGAGTTCCTGCTATTGCTTGGTTAGATGTTTACTGGTGGTTAGCATAGAAGCAACAAATAACAGCTGGAAAAGCGTTGGGTGATGTAGCGCAAGGAATTTGTATATCAGCCCGTAACGACCAGTTCTACAGTACCGGGATGCAACACCAGAAGGAAGATCATTTAAATGAGACTTCTTCGTATGAAAACTGCTAACTATTCTTTCAGTTACTGGAGTTACTGGGCAATTACAACTATTACTGAACATTATACCGTCCAAGCGCCAATTATGCAAACTGATTTACAGCACAATGTGTTCGCATCTTTTTTGGAAAATTCGTAGCTTCGCTCGGAATGGTATCATTAAGTATTTCTTCTGAAGAAATAACAGCTTAACGGTCTGCTTCCTAGTAATGAGAAGATTATGAGGAAAATAATTTGAAATTTCAGTTGCGCGCAACTCTGACTGGGACAGCTATCGTGAAAAAAAAAAAGAATTTTGAAGTCCTACAGAATCGCTATGCTCAGCTGGAATAGTAGGTCGCAAAGAGGCGTGCATTTGTGAAAACTGCCGTTGTCTGCCTAAGAGACTCTGTCGTTTGCCTCGAATCACGGCTTCTCAGAATGGATTAACTTATGGCAGATTCAGATGCGATCTGATGTTCAGGTGCGGTACATTTGGCCTAGAATTATCGATGAAAACACAGTTTTTGGAAGACGTTTTGTTAGATTTTCCTAAAGGAGCCACGAGAAAGTTGCCTGGTATATATATGAAAGGAGGAGGAACAGTGTTAACGAGACAAATTTCGGGTGTGAGAGTAACCCCAGATTTCGCCAGTAATCGTGGCGATCGCCACTACAGCCGGCTGTCGTGGCCACAGGATAATGCGAATGAGGAGACCCCAGACGTAAGGAGGACGATAATAAACGAGGCGTGGCGATCGAGAGACATCGTTTCCACTATCGCTATCATTCGCATCGCCAGGTTATTTTGGGCACATCTTGAGAGTACCGGCGATGAGCTCCGCCTGGTAGCGATCCATGGCGATCTAACGTGGCAATCGATACGTATCATTTCCACGATCTTTATCTCTTATACCGCCGAATCATTTTTATTCATTTTGAACTGGCGAAGTCTGGAGATACTCTGACCATGCAAAACGCGTATAGCTTGACAGAGCAAACAAAAAACAAGACTAGCAGGAGATGGCTGAAACAACAGCTGACACGCCGCTTCAGGAGAGATAGGAATTCAGAATGATGACATTTTCGAAATTCGCAACTTTTTTAGTGGCCTGAGTATTTCACCAACTTGCGCGTCGAGACCACCTGTAGATCACGTGCGCTCTAGAGATCTCGCGCCTTACGCCACACGCCTGCGATTTAAACGAACAAAATTGAACTACACCTAAGGAACTTACTCTTACGACTACTTCCTCACTAAATAGATTACAAGCTCGTTAGCATGAACAAGCAAATGTGAACATTAGAGTACAAAGAAGCTGGTGGGATACCGAGATGATACTGAAGGGTGATATTTCAGTTAGATGTTTTTCCTACTCTAGGTTTTTTGCCTCATCAGATTCGCAAAAGTAACGTTATCGATTTCAAAAGTCATAGTTATCACGTGTACAGGATGTAGCCTCAAAACACAGGATTATTCGAGGACATGGATCATCACGAGCTGGGCTGCTTGAGCAGACTTCTACTCGAAAAATCAATGAAGCAACGAAGTTGTGAAATCGATGGGACATAATAATCGATGGGACCATTAAGCCTTTGAGAAAATAAGAACTTCATCATTCGAAAGACACTTCGAAGTTTACGAGACTCTTGGACAATTAAATTTTTAATTTGAACTCAGCCCACACTCGCATTGCCTGAGAGCCGTTGCTTTAACCCATTGACGACCGCGCGCATTTTCGCGTGTCTGGCGCGTGGGACCAACGCCCCTTTCGAGAGCGCGGCGCCAGCATAGTTTCGCGCAGTTATGATAAAAGGATTTGGAGCAAAAATAAATAGTTTTGCAGAAATGATTTAAATTCTTGTTCTGGAAGATTACTAGTATAGTTAACACATTCGAAGAGGAGCTTCGAATATTCGAATATCGAATATTCGACTCTTCAGAAACCATTCGAACGAATGAATATTATTCGAACGTCCAATGTCAGAAGTATTCGAATTCGAATATTCGAATATCGAGGGTTTCGAATACTCGAATATTCGAATGTTCGAATATTCGAATATTCGAATATTCGAATGTTCGAATATTCGAATGTTCGAATATTCGAATATTTGAATGTTCGAATATTTGAGAAGCATTTGCTAGAGAAATCTATGCGAATATCGCCCGACATCAAAGAAGCTTGTCTCAAGTGATCAGTTCGTTCTTCATCGTAAAGCTCCGACAGTAAACCTAGCACAGAACAACGAAAGCAAAACTTCAACAGTAAGTATCTCAAGAAAAGACGACAACAGGAGTTATGGGCTCTCTCATAAGTGTTGACATTTGCCGAGATATCAAAGGGGAAAAGAGAACGGAGAAATGGGTATGGGACGCACGGAAGTAGTTGCGAAGAGAAGGTACAATGAGCAAATACTATAAAAGTAGCACGAGGAAAATTTAGACCAAACATACACACTACGATGTTCTGAAAGCATATTGTTCTCCTGGTGCCTTACTGCAGATCTGCAGATATTTCGTAATCGTGGTGATGATGCGTATAATCTGCTTTATTTTACGCAAAAATTGTGTTGCTAACGCTGTCCGGTTACATCCCTAGTACCGCTAAAGGATACACGCTAGTTTTTTTTTTGCTTTGAATGGCGATCGAATATCGAATATGAGCTTCGAATATTCGAATATATTCGAATAGTGCGACCTGTCGAATATTCGAACTCGAATATGTTCGAATATTGGGAGATTCTCGAATATTCGACTATTCGAATATTCGAATATTCGAATTCTTCGAATATTTATTCGAATACGAATATTCGGTTAGAACTATAATTACTAGTGTCGTATGACCAGAAAACTGGAGAATATTAATGCTTCTCACTTCGTTTAAGGCCGAAAAAATCTTGTAAAGGTATTCTGAAAGTAGCCAGGAGGTATCTCGAGAGTATGCGCGTTCATATGGCCCTAGCCTGACGAGTGGGGAATGTAAGATGTAACGAACGTGTTACTGTGTAGAAAAAATGGCTTTAGTACAGATTATTCCCATCCAGTACGCAAGAAATGTAATACAGTTTTTCTCAGTTTCAAATTCCAATCTTTTTCATGGCATTTGTCAAAATAAAGAGGGAATTTTTCCTAAACTGCATTGATCTGAGACTTGCTTGGATGTTGATGATGTTTTACTCATTTCTTATGGAAATACTGCGAAAAATCTCGAAAATAAGGTCAAGTACTTAATTAAAAGGGCGCGGCTCAGCCTCGACATGGGGCTTATTACAAAGGCTCATCACGAATGTAATGCCCATGTCGTACTGTAGCGCAGTACTGTGAGAGTACTGTAAGCATACCGTAAGCAGTGTAGAGGTATTTTCACCAATAGTTCAGCGAAACTTGATACAGTGGGGTCATTTGACGTGTTGAGTACGAACATGACTTCCGGGATTTTCACATGTTGATCATGAATATACCATACACCTTGCATCTTAACAAAATTTAGGGAAGTTGCTGAACAAAGTCGGCTTATTCCGTATAGTAACCCATAATACAAGTGGTAGTGTATGCGTACAGTAACTCTTCAAAAGCGCATTTTGATGCAAAATTGATGCCACATTCGTGGTCAGCAAGCGAAATAACCCCCTTTGTGAAATTGGGCCAAAATCTGAGGAAGATGACTATGTACTGCTTGCAGTATGAGTATCGTAACCATACAGAGAGGCGTCTACAGGGTGCGGCTTAAATACTGTGTCAAGTTTTGTCGCAAAGTCCATCCCCATTGCGAGAAAGCTCATTAACCTAAATTTTATATTTGAAATTGTTATCCCTTCTTCTGTACTATCTCCACGTTTCGTAACCTCACATAAACGTTCCACGTTAGAACACGTCCGAATTTCAAAAGAACCAAGATTGCGCTATGAAGCATCTCCGCACAATCCTGTTTCTTGATCGCCTATTTTTTGCAGCAGTGTAACTGCACCATCCAATTTGCAGTACGATGCTCGGCTGTTGAAGGGCTGTTCCCAAATACATGCCAAACGGATTTCGCAGTTCTACTCTTCGAGAAAATCCACGAGACATGAATTCATAGCAAAACTGCGAGGTGGAAGAGTTAGGTGCACACAGAGCCCTGTTCTTTGCAGAGGGCGATGAATTCACCCGCTAATGAGGAAGTCCAGACGGAACACTACAAGAACTAGGAGCAGCATGTTCACAACGAAGCGCATCAGCACGAAAGAAGGCAGAATTTACTAATGTTACATTGGAGGGCCGCAAATGTTAGGCACCTTTGGACGATGATCTTTTTTCTAACGTGAAGCAGAGCTTCATCAGCAAAAATCGCGTAGTGTAAGGGCAGTTCTTCAAGACATTAGATGGAATAGGAGAGGCCTCTCTCGTAGGTCATATCTGACCTTTATCATCTCTGAAGCTGATGTTTCTGAAAGTGACCATATGCCTCAGGTCGACGTTCAATTAAAGTTGGAAAAACAGCTCTTTTCTGGGAAAAAGGGGAGTTTTGTAAAGTAGGTATAGCTCCTAGTTCATCTCTGAAAAATGGGTCCGCTAGGACAGCAGTGCTTCAAGAAACGAGGCGCAGAAGACGAAGTGACCGTTGGCGCTCCAACTCCACGAACTCACAACGGCAGAGGAATCGTGCGCAAACTTCCTTGACATCGATCGTATGGATGTGTCAACTGGTAATCGTGATGGTGTGGACTTGCGCTCACTAACCCACTGCTGCCACGAATCTGGGATCGCTCACAGGAAAGAAGGAGTAAGAAAACCTCAGAAATTTTTTTCGGGCCTCAATGGTCATACATGCCCTAAGTCTAAACTCCGTCGCGAAGGCAGGAGGAGACCACGACAGACGTTTCCCAATGTATTTGATTTGTAAGAATTCAGGTAAATAATATCGAAGAGCAGTTAGAGTTTTACCCTCTATGACAAAAGTTATTAACATATATTTTTGACACAGTATTTATGCCGCACCCTGTACATAAAAAAACAAATTCATATTTGTTATCAGCGCACCAGATTTCGCCCCTTCTTCTTAGAGAACAAAGCACAAGTCCGGAACAAACTGTGAGCACTCGATCAATTTTTTTAGCGAAAATTAGAACACAACAGAGATGAACCTTTGGGGAACATTTCACACTGCTATACAGTACATGTACAAAAATACAGAAAATGCAGCATACGATTACACGCACATGACGACAGAAAAGTGCAGAGAGCGCTACTGAGTCAGTGAAAGATGACCATGCTACTGTAAGTTCTTTTCCAGATGAAGTGTTATACTTCGAATATAGACGCTTTTTATAGGTGCTCATCACGGATAGAAGATGGAGAAATGGTGGGCAATGAACACTAATGACATCGAGACGAACCCCCAGACGTTCTTGCTTACGTTTGTATCATTCATATAAACCTATGAATGTCGTTGATTCAAAGATGAATCAGGCAGAGGCTACTAGACGAGAGCTCAAGAACAGCTATACCACCCCTCATAACGTTTAGGATCAGCCTAAAATCAGCCGATTTTTGCTTCGAGCGTATGGCTACGAACAGTGTCGCAGCAAATGTGATAATTCAGGATATCTTGGACGTCTCTATGAGCTAAACTTTCCAAGATTATGCACAAACAAGCTCTCCAATTCCCCACAAGCCTCAAAAGTAGAAGCGCTGAAATGAGGCATCAGATGTCATAAAACCTGAAGCGGAAAATAGAAGCGCAAAGTTGCCGTGAAACAGAAAGGCCAAGATGGAAAACTTGAGATTTTTAATAGCATACAAAATCCATCTTTATTATAGTGTAATGGAAGTTCCGCGCGGGTGCGTATGTATAGACTATTCAATAAGTCCAAAAGCTTGCCACTTTTTTAGTCTGATCAAGTCATTAGTAACTTTCTGTCAAAATTGCGCTACACATGATACTCCAGCTCGAGTCAAAGATATTCTCTTCAAAATCAAGAAAACATTGTGCTTCGCCATGAATACTAATATTTTCGTGCAGACATCATTTTTCAACATGAGAAAAAAATGCAGATTCAGGTAAACAGTTTATAATTTGACGCACACGATGAATATAACTAAAATGGATAGGAAATGTTTCATGTTCTCGATTTCAGGGAGAAAATTCCTTAACTTACTTAACGGAGCAAAAGAGGAAGACTTCTAGTTAATCGATTCATAAACGGCACCAAGCCAGATAATTAGGCAGGAGAGAGAATGGAAATTCAGCGAAAGCGGTAATTTCCGCGATCAAATCATCCAGAAGATGTAGGCGGAAATTAAGGAGTAATATACTCTTCACAATCTCATGTCGATAACTGACTCTTCAGAATGTTCGTTAGATTACAGGAAATGAACATATAATAAATGAAACAAAACTATTACGAACCTAGTGAGGCTAAATTTTTCTCCGAATGCCAGATTTGAGATCAAAAACCACTGAACAAAGGAAAATATTGGGTTCGTACCCTTTTCAGGTCTCAGTTTTGTTTATACGTGTTTTTTTTTGAGGCCCATTTCTCGATTATCTGCATTGGAAGAATGTCCAGAATGAGCAATAGTCAAGATTCCCAGATGAGGAAGAGAGAGCTGTTGATGAAAAAAACCTTTACTTTTTCAGATATTCTTATGTGAAACAATTTAGGGGAGTTCTTCGCACACAAACTATGAATAATATGAGTGATTAAAATAGAAGTTCTTGAGGATAAACCGTGTAAATGCAGTACCGGAAAGACACTCAAACAAATGCTACTTGAGTAATGCTTATCCAGAAGTATATAATGCGACATCGGTATAATGAAAAGTCAAAGATCTTGATTCCCACTCCAGTTTCGATGAGGGTACGCCTCCAAATATGTCGACCAGGTCATTATTCTTTTCCTTCTTTTCCTTCTTTCTCGGAGCAAGTTAAAGTCAAAATGCCTCCTTTCATCTTTACAACCACATTGAACTATTCCATACCATCCGTATGAGAGCACACACATATTTTTGTCGAGGAAATATTATAGAATCACAATGCCTTCTGTGATGTAACGGTACTATGAAACTGGAAAGGCTGACATTCAAGGAAATGCGACGTCGAAGCATTCCTCTACAAGTACGACAGAACTATAAACAAGTTTGCCATTTGGTTGATTCCTATTCTGATCCAAAGATCGGTTATTGTACTATTCAAGTTCGATGTAGAGGACAACTAGGAAAAAGGACCTGCTAGAAGAACATGTTATTCGGGCAATCGTCCTCATAACCTTTTCAAAACAATCATGCATACGTGTATATGCACTACGAGTGCAAAATCGTCTGCAGAATCTCGTGCCAGACACAATTGCTAACAAACAGATACACTTCGTCTAAGCATGGGCTGCAGAATTTTAAGGGTTGTTGGTAACAGATCCTAGCCATAGATACAACTGTACAAATTTAGGTAACTTTTGATAAACGGGAAGGAAAAATTGCGCATTGAGGAACTAATATCATCACTGGAGATAAAGCGTGAATTGTTATGCCGCCATGCGCAGACTGCGATTTCCGTTGCAACTCTCATGGTGCCGTAATATCAGGCTCTCAGTGAGTTCCATCGCTTTGCGACTGATTTACCCGGGAAATCCAGCATTTCCCAGATAACCGCCACATACAATTTATGCTCGTCACTATTAGTAGACAAAATATGATATATATATATATATATATATATATATATATATATATATATATATATATATATATATATATATATATATATATATATACAAAATATGATATATGTAGCTAATAACTGGGGTACTGTGGCCAAATGTGATAATCCACTGCACGAATTAAAAACTGTAGTCCAAACTTATACTTCACTTGCTAGGAATTATTTTGACGAGAAATACTTTCGCAGGTTATCAAACCTTGTATGGAAAACCTGCAATCGAGCGGGGATTTCAGATACGGTATGTCTAATTTGACCTTTCAAGGCATCAAGAAACAAAAGGCAGGGAATGAAGTTTTTTCTAGCATTAATAAGCATTTGTTAAGGACAAGATGACATGTGTTAGAGCTAACCATTCATCGTATAGTAAAATTCTAAATCGCAATTAAAATTACGGTATTTCACTAGTGCAGTGTAGAATGAGTACAGTTGCATTTACATAACTAATTATCGCAACACAAGACATATAAATTCAGAGTACATGTCTGGATTTGAAATGTTACGATGTCACAGCTACGGTGAGAATTTTACTCAGTTTGAGCACTATTGAAATTGAGGACATTAGTCATTATAATATTACAGGACTACATTCTCAGGCACTACAAGTGGACCGCCAGCGCACCCTTCTTTATTTTAGAGGATCGCGCGCGCACGCATTTTTATCCTACAATTTGATGGCATACCAAGTTTCGCTCGTGTGTTTTATTACCCCGGCTACCTCATAATGTTGAGGAAAATTGACATTGCCGATAAATTTATTTAAAATTTCCATGATTTTGATGATCGGTATACTGACGAAGCCCAATTGACTCTTTTCCACGTATCTGTAAGCGATAAGCTAGCAAAGTTATTTCGTTGAGACTGAATTGAAGTATTGCTGCACAATGATTTCATATTCATATCCAGCTTCTTAGGACACCCCAGTGGAGATGTCTACACCGCCCCAGGATGGAACAGCGAAAAATCAATAAAACTGATAAATCAACATTTCGTTCAAAACGATCATCACATTCGTTTTCAGCGTATAGAGAAACTGCAGTAGACATGTCCTTGCCCGTCCCAGGACGAAAATGAAAAAAAATCGGTAAAATCAATAAATCGAGATTTAGTGCTAAATGATTGTCATGTCCATACTCAGCGTATTGAGGAAATCCAGTAGACATGTACTCACCTCCTCATAGTGTAGATAAGTGAAAAAATCAATAAAATCGATAAATCAAAATTTCGAGCAAAACGGTTATCATATTCGTGTTCAGCGCATTGAGATACCCCAGTAGACATGTTTTTACCAATCAATAAAATCAATAAATCGATAATTTGACGAAAAATGGCTGTCATATTCGTGTTCAGCGTATTGAGGGACCCTAGTAGTCTCACTGACCTCTGGCCAGAAGTTGTGAAAAATCAATAAAATCGATATAATTGATAAACCAATCGATGATCCCAGGTGCAAAGTAGCCTATAACGATGGACCTGCATGCAAAATATGGTTCGGATCAGACAATCTTTCGCGATTTCTATTCCGATCATACAAACAAACACACAGATACCAAACTTTCACTTTTATGACCAGCCGCGCGCATCTCCTTATCTTAGCGGACCTGCCGAGCTACCTATTTTGTGGGCATAGCAGCCATAATAACAATTATCACCCTTCCAAGGATGGTGGTGGTGTTTCATTCCTGCCGCATGAAACGCTGATGACTGCGCAGTGTTCAAACTTACTCACGAATGTTGTTCTTGCTGCGTCGGCTTTGCCAGAACTGTGCTCGTTGCAGAGCTTCGCAGGTGAGGTAATGCAATCTGTAAATTGATGAAGAACTAGTTCACACTTAATTTTTTCTCAGGGGTGGTAGTAAACCTCCTGGAACGGCGATGAAACGATGAGCAGAAGGCCGCGGTGAACTGTCAGCTCTGGTTTGCAACCATGAACTAGCTAGGAGCTAACTGACAACTGTGGTCTTTGGATGATGAGGCTCTTGCAAAACCTTCAAACCCTTAGAGGTTTCGAACCTTCACAGATGGGATGCCCATTGTCCTCGGAGTATGCTGACATACCTCTGAACCATGGATTCGATGCAAATGGGACTTTATGTGACCATTATACCCCAGGCGGCCAGTGAATCTCTTCCCGCATAACCTAACTTTGATGCATTAAGCTCAAAGATGTAGTTCTACGCCCATAAAATATGTGGGATTTAATTTAGGAAGGAGTAGGGCTCAGCTGTCGGAATCAGCCACCAGGAGATTGGAGTCACCGATGATCTCAGACGGGAGGTCATGCTGATCGAGACAATGGGAACATCCACCAGCTGATGTGCCCGGATATGCATCTTCACCGAAAAGGAGCCAATGCACGCTCGACTGGCTACAGCGATGAACCCGAACCATGAGCAAAAAGTCCTCTGGAGGACTTTCTCGCGAAACGACGAGATCGTCGTCTGCGTCTCCCGCGCCGCACACTCTTTCGCTCACCTCGTCCTCGTCGTTTCGTACTGGCAGCAAGTTCAACGTGACGGTGAGCTCGTAGTTCGATTTCGAACTGTGAGTTTATCTACAAGTATGGTCCCCGTTTCGTCATAGTTTTTAAGCGTCGTACTTAGAGAACCATGTTCGCGCCAATGAAGCTTACATTACTCTCCCGCAGTTCCCCGTAAGGTGGAAGTTAGCTGCCAGTTAACGTTCTTCGTTAACTGACAGTTTCAGTAGGTTTACTACCACCCCAGGTTTCATGGAAAAGTATTCGCTAAAGCTCCCTAACCTCTAATCTTTTTGAGCTTCTTCATAAAGAAAACACCCATGCATGGTGAATATTTAATTTGAAGGCAATGTCTCAACTTACTCCGAGCTCGAGATGTTAACAGATTCTAGACCAGCTCGACGCGCTGACCCCGGTGATATGTTTGAAATACACCAAAATGGCCTTTCTACGGGACGCAACCAATAGAAGCTTGTACCAGCAGTCCGCTCTTGATAACACAGTAACTACGGTTTGTTTTTTATGCGCTATCGATCATTTCCCATAGTCGGCCCAGGAATTCAAAAATCAAAAGTTGTTTAAAAAAAAGTAGTTATTCTCTGTTGCTCATGAAGATTGCAATACTATACAAATTCCGAAAACGAGTTTCGAAGTGAGAAACTGCCTTTGAGGCTCACTATAAGACCAGTACCTCATAGAAACCATACACAATGTTTATTTATTTAAACCTGCTATATTTTACAGATAACAAAAGGCGAAATATGAAGAATGAAAAGCATACATTTGATTCAACTCTACAGTCGGAAGGCAAAATTTCCGTACTAGGACTGCTTGTTTGAATGGGAAGATTGTCAGATTGTCGGAATAAAATAAACCTGAATCTAAATGTGATGTGTATTATGTGGCTGTAAGCATAGAAATCTAATGGGGTAGAAAGCAGCGAGTGCGGGAGATTCGAACATACGCGCTGATCGTCACCTTCCGCGTGCGCGGCAGCCCGCTTTCATATTTCCCAATCAGAAGCTGATCGCCGGCGCACCCAGTTGCTGATCAATTTTCATCCCAAATAAAAATAAACTAATACAAGATTTTTATTTGTATTGTGAAGTGATTCCGAAAATTTGGCGACCCATTCTCGGGGGGGGGGGGCGCCTCCCCCCCTCCCCGCGCGCTGCGTCCGCTACTGGTATATATGTAGCAGTGGCGGACGCAGAAAGTGGGCGGGAGGGGGGGCGTGGGAAGAAAAGTGGGGTCTCCGCCGTTTTGGGGACCCAGACGGAAAATAAAATTAATAATAATATTAATTATAATAATAAACAATAAATAAAAAATATATTAAAAATAATAATAAAAATAAACAATTAAAAATAAACTAACACAAGATTTTTATTTGTATTGTAAAGTAATTTCGAAAATTTGGCGACCCATTCTCGGGGGGGGGGCGCCCCCCCCCCGCCCCCCCGCCCCTGCGTCCGCCACTGATATGTAGGTACGCAGTAGCAGCGATACTAAATAGGGCAATGATACAGTGACGCATTTTCTATGCATACTTGACAAAAGTTCCAAAATTAGCTCTCATCGACTTGAGGGAACTGGGGGAGAATTGAGAGAGGAAGAGCAACGGAGCAGGATGCAGGGAGAGAGAGGATAAAGAAAATGGAAAAGGTGGAAGAGAGCGAGAGACTGGCAATGTTAATCGCAACTGTAAAAAAAATAAAATAAAAATCTGTGTTAGAATTCCAATGAAAACTCCGAAGCAGAGAAAGAAGTGAGAAGTTGAGAAAGTGTGAAAATAAATGCGAAAAAAAAAGTGTGCGGTCGTCATTGGGTTAAAGCTAGTAAGAAATCTTTACTTATAGAAGTTGATGCAGAAGTTGATCAGTGAACAGCTTATTGGTGGAACACTTTAAACCTATGGATAGCAACGAATTGCTTTGAAAAATGAAAACTGCAAAGTGCACGTAGGAGACTCACCTTTGAAAAACGAAATCTCACGGTAAGAAGCTATCTAATGAGGTAAGTAGCACGACCATGATCATTAATATGACTGTTTAAAAAGGTAGAAACTCTTAAATTCTGCTCATAAATAACAGAAGAGAGGAAATAAGAATAAGTAAAATGAGTAAATTGGGGCATTGGCTTAAAGGCAGCAAGAGCCGAAATCCTCGACTCCGAGGTGAGGTGCGCTTGGTGAAGTACAGACTCAGCACATCATAAATGTGAAACGAACACAGACAGTGATGGCTTACCTGCAGAGAAACTGGAACTGTCGTCGCGAACACGCCTGGCCGTGTTCGCGCGGACGAGTGCTCCGATGACGGGTATGCGTCCTGCCACGAAACCCTGTGAATTGAACGCATTTCGCGCTACGTTTGGGCTAAACCACGCCCCGCAATGGCTTTAGCGCCGAGGAGAACTCGTACCGGCGCGAACTCGGCCAGACGTGTTCGCGACGACGTTTCCATTTTCTCTGCAGGTAAGTCATCATAGTTTGTGTTCGTTTCACGTTCAGGATGTGCTGAGTCTGTACTTCACCACGCGCACCTCAGCTCGAAGTCGAGGATTTCGGCTCTTTCTGCCTTTAATGGCTCGTTTCGAGACTGAATAATGCCTCTTGCACACTGTAGGCGAGGCATATCGGATAAATATAACAAAACACAAAAGAAGGAATATTCTTATGCAATGCAGTTACAGTTCAATATCTATAGAATTTAATATTTATCTATTTCCAGTTAAGTGTGGGTGCGAGGAAACAGTTACGATAACAGAAGACATCAAAGGGACAAAGTCCAATAAAAAATTGTAAATCAATGACCAAGTTCGACTTTACTGACTCTTGGTATGACGCTTGTATACGGTATCGTGATGTGTTCTTTACAACTCTTAGCTGGACAAGTAACAAAGTTTATGGGCTGACTTTTCGCCTGCTTCAGAGCTGGGCTAGCTAAAGGTCGCCCTCCAAACGTTTCTTCTGCAGAAGCAGATGGGTGGGAGGGGTGGAGGGGGGGGGGTAGGGATGGGTGAATTTTACATTGCTCCCTACATCAATTTCTAACACAATCTTTATTCTGTGACGTGCTAAGCTGTTTGGGCGGGCAGCTTACGTGTGTCTCCGACTTTCTCAGGCTCTGGAAAAGGCAAAAAGGCCCAAATATCAACCCTATTAAGTATATGAACAATCTTATACACAAGTACATATGTGAACAATCTTATTCACAAGACTGAAACGAATTCATCACGCAGGCTGCGTGGGAAGCAAGGAAGGGGTAGTGCATGCTAACTAACTGCAAGAACTTGTTAATGGTTGCAGTAAGTAATAAAATATAAGACACAGTAATCGTGTTTTGAGTTGTACTAGATAGGGCCTGTTTACCCTTTTTCCTGCTCGCCTAACCTTGCACAAATTAGAGCAAGCTTTTTGGGAATAATAGCAGCAAATGGAAGATTTAATCACCGGATTTTAGGGTTATTCATTTGTACTCTTTCTAAATCCTTGAAATTCGATGCATTGCTGCCTACGCGGAGAACAAGAGCTGCACATTACAGTTGCTTGAAACTACAGTTTCTGTGCTATTATTATGTACAGTGCCGGCCAAAATTACATAGCCTTTTAGAGTTTTCTCCATTTTCCTCATAACTCTAGAGTCAAGCATCGAAGCTGATATTTTCATGGATGCTGTAACACTCATATGCAGTGGAAAAGGAATGAAATCGTACCATTTTGTAATTTAGTTTCCTTGAGATGAAATAATTATTCATAATGGTCAAAATCCGGCATTTTGCGGCATCTACAAAAGATGATAGAAGGGCTTTTGTAAGTGGTAATTTAACAGAAGTTCGACTCCTTGTAATAGATTTGACTCATATTTGGATGAAAACGTGTGCTCTCAGACCACTGATCAAACCAATTCTGTTCATTTCTGCAGCAAACCAATGTAGGAATTTCTGCCAAATTAGCTCATTCTTTCTTGGTTATAATGTTAAGTCGATCAAGATGCATTCAGAAGTCCACGTCACAGGAAGATGTTTTGGTTTTTCTCCATGCAAAGCTCTACTTCACCAGAAGTTCCGGATGAAAATCCAAAAGGCTATACAATTCTGGCTGGAACTGTATATACTTAGCGGGCATTTTTTCTTATGCCATTGTAAAATAATTATTTGACGAATATTTAACAAATTGATTTATGTTTATTGTTTGGCTTGGATCTGAGTACTCCTGCTTTTCCACTTTATTGGCTAGCTTTCGGTACAATAATACCTTCGTCAGACCTATAACGTTTACAATTGCATTCAGTCTATTATCATTTCTACAAATGTAATCTGAATATGCTGACCAAATTGTTATATATCTGATTATTATATATTTATCATATACATGATTAAATAAGTTGAAATTCTTAAATGGGATGAGCTCGCACCTCGACAGAGTTTCTGCACGGAAAGGGATTAGATCTTTGGGATTTGTAGTATGTCGTCCCTCGTGATGTATCAGCGGCAGCCCAACTATGTACAGAGATCCAGCAACTTGCGAATGAGTCACTCAAAGGACGGATATCCGATAATTCGCGAACAAATGTATGAGATCCCTTAGAAAAAGAGAGCTTAGCAGAATTCTTCGACCTCTTCTGCAGACTATGACATTCCACCATAGTGAAAAATGCTAGATTATCTTCCATAGTTACTGGAGGTCGATGCAAATGGGCAATTAATGGATATGTGGAGATGGGCATTGGAATAAGTAAGAACTACTCTGAGGAAGTAAGGTCATGATGGAATATGTTCTGATGTATGAAGCCCCAGAAGGTGATGTGCTTTCACGTTTGGCTAAAGAGACTTTTGAACACCATTGCTATTAAGTGCTGGCGTGCACTCTCATAAAAATTCACAATTATTCCACTCATTGGCCAATTATGATGCGGATTTCTACACTTTTCCGGAATGCTCTCCCCTCACCTGGCAAGAACTGCGTATTATAATATTATTATAATATTTATGAGCGCTGGGAAAGCAAGGTTCCTACAAGGACTGGCACAAAATACTCACTGGAATCCTGATGCACGGTTGAAGAATCTGACATGGTAGAAGAAATTCACCTGAAGAAAAAAAAACCCACCTGAGGCTCAAAGAACTCTAAGCTACGCTACTCTCCAGTTCAAAGAAAACAAAAAACGAAATTTGGAATGAGGAAAAAAAGAGAACAAAAAATTTTGGATGAAGAAAAAGAAGCGATAAGCATGAACGTCTTCACCAATCGGTGATTGGTCACTTTAATTGAACTCCCAAGTACTGATGCACCTGTCAAGCAGCTACAAAGTGTGAAGCAGTTGCAATCATGACTTATTATGACGAGCTTAGTCTGTATGCAAGTGTGTGTCACTCATCAGTAAGCTGTACGTATACTTTTTGTGTGACTCTGTCTATGTCACGTCCCTTTCGGCGATGTGCTCCTCTCATTTTTGACTGAGCACACCGAATTTTCCCCTTTTATATGTTTGAAATGACTCTTATCACTCGATATATCATGGAAGATGAAGAAATCTGAATATTTTCAGTAGTCTACGCGGTCATAGTGGCCAAAGGTCAGTTAGATAACAGTGGGTCAATAATTATAGGTTATCCCCCCAAATTCGGTTGTTGGTTACAGTAACACCAGAGAAAAAATTCAGTCTTTGGGAAGCATGAGAGAAAGCAACGAATAGAATGTGGCAGGTAATGCTGCAATCGCCTTTTGTTTTCCACTGAGGAAATTTTAATATCCTATAAGTCGAATTGGGCCGAATAAACAGTCAATTAATGCGAGCAAAGCAAGCATTTAGAAAATTCCGGAAATATGGCGGCTAGACGGCCAGAATGGTACGGTATAAATAGAGCGCGAATCCAAGAATGAAGATAAGTGAAGGTTGAGTGCTCAATGAAGATGTGTGTAAACAAGGCATTTCATAGAACTTTGCAGAAAAAGCTTCAGAATATGGGGAGTTAAAAATGCGGGCCACCAAGCAATGGAACAACCAACGTGGTGTGCAAAAATTCGAAAATGATAGATCTACCGTCGACTACATAAGACTATAAGAAATTTTGATAAGAAACACGATGCAGCTCCAGACAATAGCATTGGCTACTATGTGTGACAAAAAATAAAGAAAAATAAGAATGCGAACATCTAACGTATAAAAGGTCTAGACTTTCAAATCAGTTCATGATAAGTTTATAAGAAACTTCTCCGCGGCAGAAGATATGAACAAAAGAGTGTTCTTGGTAGGGAAGGATACTTCATCAGTGTCGTCTTTCGCAGCGAGGTGTATACTACCCTATGTAGCTCGCGCCGCTGATTTCAAACCAGTTTTTATCTACCCCTAATTTTGTCTCTATGAGGAGTTATACCATTCTGTTGGAACGATCATGTAGTGCGCACAAGTTAGGTGTAGCAGGTGGGTCGTGGCGTCAGTGGCAAGTCTCTCGCTCTTCATTTCATTTTACTTGTCAACAACTCAGCGGGAAAACGTATAACAGGCAGGATAAGTTGAACTGCTATTGAAATATATAGAGGTAGGTTGATCGCTTTGAAAAAGCTTTTCTCTTTGCAACAACCCTGTGGAATTTGGGCTCGCGGGCAAAGGCTAGCTGGTGTTACCCCAGAAACACGTTGGTTAGCTTTTCAGAAAAGAGGACAACCGGAAAAATGAATTATAATTCTGGGCAAGACCTTATGGGCAGGGGTGTATCTTGCAGAGAGGAACTAAGGAAAATTACAATAACTAATTCAAGATCAACAATGGCGGGTTCAGTCCTCCTGAATGATTACTGTTTTGCATTTTCCCTCCACCTGTTGTTTTCCCGAAAATCCATTCTGTGCAGTTTTGTGGGATTTTCCACCTACAAATTGATCTTTTGGAAGCTTGGAACTATTTGAAAGGATCCTTATAACCGAATTTGGAAAAGGTAACGCTGTTCATTGACCAAGTGTACGGAAATTAATATCTCCTAGCATCATTGGAGTAAATACTGTCATCCACGTAACGATTTTCAAGTTCGATCCCGTCTCCATTCAGATTTGATAAGAATTTGTGAACATAACGACTGTAACGAGGTCTTTATCATTCGCTGCTCCTACTGTGACAAACTACTTTGTTTTGAGCACTTTGTATCATTGTTTCATAAATATGCATAAACTATTGAAGATCAATTCTTGTACATTTGGTCAAATGAGCAGTGTCACCATTTCCAAATTCGGTGATGGGGATCCTTCCAAATGGATTCAAACTTCCAAAAGATCAATTTATAGGTGGAAAACCTTGTAAAACCGCATAGAATGGAATTTCAGAGGAAAAAAGTAGGTGCAGGGAAAATGCAAAACACCAGCCACTCAGGGGAACTGAACGCGCGTTGCTGATCTTGAAGAACGAGAACTTAAAGTGCGCCACAACTCATCTCGAACATGAAATTTGTGCGCCCCACATGACCGTTCTAACAGGATGGTATAACTCCTCACAGAGACAAATTTAGGGGATAGGTTAAAACAGATTTGAAATCAGCGTTGCGAACTGCGCAGGGTAGTATACACCTCGTTACGAAAGGAGACACTGATGAAGTATCCTTCCCTTGTTAGTTCAGGGGCCATTTCTCTCATCAAAATCCTTCATAGAACCTGTAGTTCGCCCGTTTTTCATCTATCTCAGAAAATGTCTGCCTTCCGCCTGGTTCACTTATGACCTTAGCGAGAATGATGCATGAGTGAGCAGTATTAGCAGAAACATATGTATAGTGGAAGAATCTTGTTCTTTTATGAGCTATATGAACGGATTTAAAGCTCAAATTTGGGTGGGCAGGCAATCTGTTTAGCCGGGGTAGAGATATTCTACTTCTAACAACAAAAAAAGCATGCATCTCTTACACATTCTTGGAGTGTGCTGTGACTGGATTCCTTTCCCTACTTCAGAATACGATTACTCGACTAAAAGGTACATCTCATATCGTCACCCTTCTAGGTTAACTGTAGCGCGCTCTACAGGGTGCGCCTAACTATTGACAGGATTACCACATTGCATTTACATAAACCTAGAATAGCCAAGCCAATATAGCTGGTGTACAAATTTATCAATGATAGCAGATATTCGTCATCACATTCGTCCCAGACTCTAATCAGAGAGGCTTTCAGCGAGTTCACTGAGCTGTGAGGACATCAGCAGCTTTTGCTGCCTAAGATTTTTCACATGAGTGGACTGAAAGTAGTAGTACCCTCGTTCAGAGAACTCGATATAATCATCTCTGAGAATAAGAACTACATATTTGAAAGGTATTCCTGCAATCGGGTGAATTCACAGAGATTATGTTCGCACCACTGCTGCAATGCCTGAACCGTGAGCCTGCAAGCATCATATATCCATGGGTTTAACTCTAAAATCTCGACTCTTGACTCCAAAATCCACAAACATAAACAGCGTATTTCCCTTACTCAGGGGGATCTGTAAACCTGACGTCAGAAGGATTGATGGCCTAGGAAACTATTAAATAAACAGAATTCGCATATTGATAGTTGGCAGGAATACTACCGTTTAGACAATTCACCATCTTCCCAACGGTAAGCATCATTATGTGGGAAAAAGACGAAACCTCCATGATCATTTCCTTGTGGAGCGTTTCAACAGTTTCCGAACTAGCCAGCCTTTCCGTTATGCTCGCCGGCGTAAGACCAGCAAACTAAGGGGAATAAAGTACTTATTCAGAGCTTCTCGGCAATACTCCCCCTCAATAGCTTTGGTATCAATTCGCTTTCGGATCTTATCAACGCCAACTCTCGATAAGGCAATGGCAAGATGGAAGGAATAGCAAAGAATGGAGGGGGTAGTGAACAGGTTGACGATGCGGCGAGCAGTACTGGGAAGAAAGGAGAACGTCCTGGCACTGTACTTCTTCCTCACGTTGACAAGGTGGAAAACTACTATGAAAATGTGACTCGGATGAAAACCAATTCTCGATCCAGCAAACACAACTAAGGCAAACAAGGAGAAAGTCCCTCAAAAATGGAATGTTCCTGCACAAAAAAATGTAGAAGCCTTAGACTCCGTATGTTTTGAGACTTTTACCTCGCTCAATACAATTTCGTGTTTTGATTAGGTACAGCGTCCAGCTAGGCGAACATGCACAAACGATATTTGGAACGCCCCAAGGAACGCTATCGGAATACTCATTTTTATGTGGTGTTTTTGTGAAGTACCACCTTTCTAATGCAGAATAAAATGAATAAACACGCTGCTGATATGACCCATTGGGAGAGGTTCAATTGTCCAGACATTCTTCCGAATAGCTTCCATCACCATTGCTCGCTGTAGGTCTACTCTACTCCAAAGGCTGACCAAGAAAACGAAATTACTTATTGGGATTTGGCTGTTTCAGGGTGGTTTCTGGTTCTATCCAGTGATGGCTGCAGCAGGAAAATTGCCAGTGAAATCATCCAGTAAGGAAGCTGGTCAAGGAAGACTCCGTAAGTTCTAAAATTACATGCTGTAAAGATTGCAGGATCATAGTTCCTCAAATTCAGGCATTTTTTGAGGTGGCTCAGCAAATGCACTCTAAACTATACTATATGCACTATAAAATTATATTCGTTAAACTAACATAACAAGACAACATTGTATCTTGAAGTTTTGTCTGTTAAAAATACCCCAAAAACAACAAAACTAGATGTTTGCGACTGAGAGCATACATATGTAAGCGATTTACAGCAAGTAACTGCTAATACTCTCCTCTTGACAGAAAGTTCAGACCGGTTAGCAAGCGGTCTTTTTTTCCCGAGCGTAAGATAAAATGTGGCCCACGTATAACTCCATTCAAGGCATCAGTTAGGTTATCAGTGCCTTGTCCATCCAACTATCAGAGTCGATTCGTACTTTACAGAGCGTGGTACACAACCATTACGTTTGGAAATCATGGTAGGACCGTTTGGCAACCGGCCTGAAGTTCTCATCCTGTCGTCCTCTGACATTTCATATTTATGATTTTTGACACCTTCTCGAAACCACAATTAAGGCGCTGCTGGGACAATGTCAAAATCGTCGAGAAAGGCTGCTGGGTCACCGTCTAAATCGCTGAAATCTCCCAATTACTCAACTACATCGAGGAACGGTGTAATATTGCAACAGGGAAAGCCGACCGACACCATTCCGATGCAAGAAGAAAAAGAAATCCCGATGAAAACACATAAAGGCGGGAAAAAGATGGTTACACAGACGACGACTGGTGCAGTTACCGCTCATGGCTTCACACAGGAAGAAAGTCGGGCTAGAAGGAGAAACGAGTAAGTGTTCTACTCAGAACCCCAAAAACAACTTGTCGACAAGCATTGGCGAGCAAGTATCTGAGATCGCATCTGAAACTTGCTTTTCCAAAAACTTGTCGACAACTTGGTTCCGGTGGTATGATGACGTCAAACTTGTCGAACACGATTTGCTAGTTAAAAAAGCTTGTTTGCAAGTTGTTTTCGGGGCAAAGCTGAGCCGACAACTTGTTTTTGGGGTTCTGAGTAGTAGTTATACTAGTAGGATACAAGAGTTCTGCTCTCAAGAAAAGACACTCCTTCAACATTGGCACCATAACTGCCATGACAAAATCAGCATCTTACCTGTAAGTTATGGGCACCCAACTCCAACTGGACGTATGAATTTCACAGAATTTTATTTAACGGTTCCAAATAGACGAGATCAAGCACGTGAGAAGTATGTAGTCACAAAGAATTGTAAGAATTCTCTTCTACGACTAGTAATAAAACTAGTTTTTTTATGAGATTGTTGCAAAAAAAAGACAAAATGAGGGAAATTTCTCGATGTTCTCCATGTACTTTGGAACGAATGTATGCGTTTTTTTTTGAAGTTCACACTGTGCCACTGTTCGAGGCTACTTTGTTAGAGAAGTGAATCCATGGAAAAACTTTTGATTTTCCCACCAAGGCCGAGATTCATGAATGCATAACCAAGCAAGACCAGGTTGGCAAAACACTCCAATCAACACTAGATAAATTCTCATAAAATACAGCCTAGGTGGACGAGCTTCGTCGATAAAAACCTAATAATGTTCCTATAAGAGGCGGTAATCTCTGCAACGTAGGATCTAGTGAGTAGACAGGAAATTTCCCATTTATCATTCATCTCGATAAAATGCAGAGGACCGAGAGATCTGTGCTGTATTCACGACAGTTACCAGGAAAGATGTGATCTACCCGCTTTTTCAAAGTAGTTGTGTTTCCCAAGGTAAAATGGGTTACTTTGTAGAAGTAATTCATCTTTGTAAGCATCCAAAGGGAATGGTATATCTAGCGGGATCCGGCGTATGAACGTATTTTGCTGGAGAGATGGGCATGCACTTTGGATGGGCAGCAGGCTTAAAGGCAAGGTTCGGGCAAAATTCCATCTCTCGAATTTCTATTGGGTTCGTAGCCCACGGCGACGTCTTGGACGAAAACTATAGAAAAACCCCTGAAAAAGACCCACAACGAACGCTTTCCATCGACAAATTCTGTTACGGCGTTTGCGGGCTTGCGGCGTCCGTGCTTTCAAATGACGTTATACGGCGCGCCCTATATGCTGTCTATTGCGGCGTCGTAGGAAAAAATTCATATTCCTCACCGGTGGTCCGTTCGATGGGGTGGGGAAGGTTTCACGAAGTGTTCGTTAGACTGTATGTATATGATTGTCCATCGTTGTTCAGTATGTACGCGCGCAGCCTTTGTCAGTTGGAGCGCGTTTTCCCACAACTACCGTAGTCTTCGGACGTATTGTCCCATATCTAGCGATGCAGTTTATATCGATGGCTCAAACTTGAGATACTTGCTACACATATGCTTTGGACTCGAGAGAGCAAAAAACCTTGGTGGGCAGGATTTTGACCGGACCTTGCCTTTAAGACCACCCCAGGAGGTTTTACCGCCACTGAACTCGGGATGGTTTTTTTTGTTTTCGCTAAACTTTTCATCAACTACTCCTTAATAATTCTGGACGTGTCGACATGAGCCTGTTGTCGAGAAAAAAACCCAAATTTCTTGTTTTCCCCTTTCCCGTTCATTTTTTGGAGTTCAACCTAATTTTTATCATGAGTAGCTACTTTCTCTGGACCGGTAAAGAAGGGTGCTGCGACCGTGTTCATGAAAGTTCCCGGGAAGGTTCTAAGATTTCTGCTTGTCCAGAATGGATGGATCTCTCCAGCAAAATATGCCTTAATATGCCTTTAGAATTACTTTTCAGTGCTAGGTTAGAATGACCGTTTTACCTGAGCACACCTACTTTACCTTGGGAAACAGGGCCACATAGGAAGAGCTAGTAGAACAGATCCTTAGTGGGAACTCTCAAGGACAGCAGCACTGTTGGGAGCCGACAGACCAGTTCCACGACCATTACCGTGAGCTAATGAATACGGGCACAGACCTGCTTATATGGGGTTCTGAACGAGATGAAACAAAATCTTGTAGGATTTTTCACATTGAGTTCATAGTCATGTGGTCTAAACATGAGGTGTGGAGGGTTATATCTGGTGTGGGCGGCGCTTATGGACCTTGCAACTGGCCTATCGGCTGAACTGTCCAATCGTAGAGCTTGGCCGCACCCCCCTTTCCTGGTATAACGTGCCATGCCCCTAAACATGAATCGGAGGAAATGCAAAGGGGCTAACAGATTTCTAGCTCAATAACTCCAAGTATTCGGCCCTGCAGTGACTGCAACTAAATTTTTTCCAAGAATTTTCCCACTGTGAGACTTAAAATAGCAGCCATTGCGAAAAAATTAGGAAATGAAACCGTAGCTAAATAGGAAGTCCATTATTATAGAGGAGAAATACAGTAGAATTGAGCCTAACATCATTAAGAACAAACGTTTGTGCTGTGAAAATGAGTGCGTAGAAATTGTATTGGCTAGACATACAAACAATATGTAGAATTTTCCCTGAAAAAAATAATGTTTTCCTCAACAATATGAAGGGCTTCACACGTAGTGCACTCGCGGAAGAAAACAAGTCGTATACTTTTTGCGACAAAACATTTCTGATGTTTGAATTTGACGTTTCGGAATTAAAGTTTGGTCCTGTCAAAGGCTATTACGGTAGTAAAATATGGAATTATTCACAGGAAAAAGTTTGAAGGATGTGGGAAACAGGATAAAAGGAAAAGGACACTGTACTGCTTTCAGCGTGAACAGTTTGAGCGATGTTGCTCCAAAGTTACCCACGTTGGAAGCGATGTCGGGCAAACAAAGCTGGCAAGGTTCTGTTCAAAATGGAGTAGAAAAGGTCCAGCAAATACCGCTGACAACGTCCGAGAAAAAAGTGGGTTTGTTCCAGGGAATATCTAAGTAATCTTACTTATTTGGTGCTTTTCAGAAACGAAGAAAAATGTTCAGAGCGATGTGGGATGTGAGTTATCCACTACTACGTACATAACTGCTGTAGGAACATTAACTGAATCTTCCTGAAAACCATCCTACTCGCAGATGAGTAATATATAGGTCATGAAATGAATCAGAGGATTAAAAAATGCAAGAATTTATTGCGTCAGGTTCAGAAACCCGTGGGATTCATAGCATTGAAAGCCCCACGCACCCTAATGTCAATTTATGTTCATTACCACCTCCCTCTTATCTACATCATACTAGTGGTACTTAGTGGTATATAGCGAACACAAGCAAAGCGCTCAAATTCACTCCATGAGATAAATTTGAAAAAAAAGTGTTTTTAATCCCTTTCTTACTTCTTTATCCTTCAGACAGATATTTTTGCTTACTCAGTACTGAAGTTGCACTGTTAATTATTTTAGTCCTAGAACTCGAGGTTGACCGGGGCTCGTATGTTTAACCGTGGGAGGGAAAACGCAGCGTGTATCCATACATATATGGTAACGGATATATAAATTCCCGCTGTGTTTTCTCCCCTAGCATTGAATTTATTTATTTATTTATTTATTTATTTATTTATTTATTTATTAAATGCACTCTAGGCGCTCACATCTTAGGACAGCTAAAAAATTGGAAGCTGAACAGTTGTTATATTGTTTTTTTATCAAATGGAAAACAAAAGGGGAACGGTGACCTTCAATGAGACGAATGGATTAGCATATAGATGGATGGGTTTTTGCTGGATAGCAGAATAACCGAATCACACTAACATATCCGTTGGCATGCGTTTATCTGACTGGGTAAAATATATTGGATACTGACCCGGGTCTCCGAGGTGACGTATTGCACTTATCTTGATCCGCCTCCCTCGTTTTGTCGGTGCATGTATTAGGTGCGTGCAAAAGTTCCGGGGCAGTTGGTGGTATTTCGCTGTTCAACGTCGTTTTGCTCCTTGCGTTTGGGATATCCTGCAACGGTTTTCATGTATGCCGCTAGCCTAAGACCTCTGCTACCTAAACCAGCTTTGGCTCGTGTCTACGTCACAGCGTTGCTCTGTTTTGGGTGTAAAACCAATGTTGTGAGCTGTGCAATAATTTGAGGAATTTCGCTTTATGAAATCAAATCTAGACGATCAACAAGAGGAGCGACCCATAGCATCAATAATGCGTTTGTGGAGAGTATGTTCTCTAAAACGCCAGGTGCTCAAAGGTTTCTAGGAATTCTGAGCAGAGACGAGAGCCTGGAGAATGCTTCCCTAGTTGGTCAGAGATTTGGTAATCGCAAAGGCGGCAGGAAAGAGCAGGTTGAACCAGACCTTGTGCAAAGTGCGCAAGACATTACGAGGAATTTAGCCAACAACGCCTCGTCATCTGAAGAAAGTCGGTAAGAAGAGGAAGGTGAGTGGATGGATTTGCGTGAGTTGAGCGAAGAGCACCAACGTCCACAATGGCAAGTCTGCAGGTATTCGACCTTCAGATTTCCTATCAATTCATTTCATGGAAGAATTGTTATTGTTGATAGAGAATGGGTTAGGTACGACAATAGGAGGAGGTCATCCCAAAGCCCGGGCTCCTGCCATCCACCTAAAAAATGGCCAAACCATCACTACCTTCCTCAAAAAAATTTTGACCTTTCATGGTCAGCAACGTGAGTCATTTGCAATAAATTTGTTTTTTTAATGAATGAACAATAATCGCCCTATAGTAGTAGCTTTTCCCTAAAATAATCACGGGGAACCTCTTAAGCATAGGGCCGACACAGGCGGAAATATGTGGTCTCATCCGGTTGTAGGATGACGCACACCAGCACGTTGCAGTGTCAACCGTATAAAGGATTGGCCACCCGTGCTCCGAAATTCTAGCCTATCTTATTTTACTCCCTATACCTACCTCTAACAGACTACCCCCATTTCAACCTTTTATGGCTTTACCTCCGCTGTAAAACTTCCAACGAACAGACCCTACTGGAAAACGACGCGTGCAACTATTACAGGGGTAGACCTGTCAAATTTTTAGCTTCTGGAAAAATTTTTTCTATACCATATTGGGAACATTATGCAGATGCTAATGCTTTTTGTTTTGAACAAAATTGCTGACTTTGGGTCAAGTTATGGCGTTTTGAAAAATTAGGTGCAACTGCCCCGGAACTTTTGCACGCACCTAATAATTGCGATAGTTTCACAGAAAACTGAAGGACTGGCAAGGACACATTTTTAAAGGTCACGCCTACAGTAGAATATCCAGACGTTGATAGACTAGCTAATGAATTGTGGCTGGAACTGTGAGATACGCCCACTAGAGTTCATAGAGTTCAAAGTTCTGTTTTCTTAAAGGCAGCACCCACGATAATCTTCACCTTCGAACTTTTGAGAGTTTTCGAACCTCAGGCATTGTCCCGACAATTCTGTGGTGGAAATGCTGGCAGAAACGCCGCATTTCATGAGATATCACAAGTATAACATCAGTTCAACAGTTCGAACCCAGCCTGCTGGTACGAGTTGACCTGCTGTGCAGAAATAGCCGTGGGGCGATATTGGAACGAATCAGCTGTTTTCACATATAATCGCTCAGTTTTTCTTTTAAAAAATTTTGTTTCGCGGACTTTTCCGTACCATTCTTACACTACTTTGGCTGCAGCTGTCTGTTTGCATTCTAATCTTACTTTTCACCAGCTGTTTTCCGTTTTCTCTTTTCATAACAACCATTTCTTCCTATTTTGTGTGTTTGTACCATTTCTCTTCTATTCTTTCCCACTTGTACTCGTTTTTTCTTCACCAGTAAGTCTGTGCAGCCCACACTTCATATTCTTCAGATTTCTGTTCTTTTCTGACTTGAATATGCTGCAAAGCCACGAAAACATCCAAATCCGTCGAGGAAGTACGTGGCGATCAAGTTAGTGTTATCGACTTTTTGCCCTACCTCATGCCTGACAACTCGACCATTTTGTTCATTCGCAACAAATTCAGAGTATCCGAAAATTGTTTTCCTGTGACTTTCAAGTGGAACTGACCCTCATATTCGTGTTCTTCATGGTCGAAAACCCAAGGTTATCTTGAAATCTTGGAGTTGAAAATTTCCGTGGGTGCTGCCTTTAAAGGCAGTATCTAGGCAAAATTTGTGAGCATTTGATTTCTGCGGCTTTTAGGCCAGTTTGGCTCACTCATTCCAGATATGAAACTTACAGATCAAAAAACTCTCGGGAAAATCGTCTTCTGAGATCCTTCTTAACTGATTCGGACGAGATGTCCGACGGCTCTCTCTCTCGTCAGTAGAGGGCGCAGAAAAAAATTTTATCCATCGATAGCGCCGATTCGCTGCCTCAGTTTTAGCTTCAGTAAGTCAGTTTGTTTCCCCTCAGGGATCCGTATCTTTGCTATAGCACTACTTTTTGAGCAATTTTATCAAGAAGAGGTAAGTTTCGATTACTGCTGTCATCTTCAATGTATGTTGGCAGTGCAGCAACTGCCTTTTCTCACAAAATAAGTTTTTCTTTTTTGCCATTCCTTGGCATCATGGTAACTGATTGATGTGAAGGTCAAGATTGAAGATCGAAATATCTCGCTGTCCGGTCTGCAGTATAGGAATAGCCATCTCCCGACGTAATGATAATCGAGCACTCCATCAAGCATAGACCCGTAAACCATAGATCCAAGATCATCTAAAATGAAGAACCAGAGTGTTGAGCAACAGTACCTGAATGGATGGAACACATACGTACGCTTGAGACGCATACGGAGATGAATCAACCACACCAGAGAGAAACTGCCACGACCATTTTGATATTTTCCAACGACGCTCCACTTTACACCAATTCCACGCGCAAAATGGCAGACGCCGGGTGGGCGGGCCTGGCACTGGAGATGGGTTTGGGTACTGGGTCTAAGGCGGATATCTCGCTTATTTCTGCGACTTTTTCGCTGAGACTTTGACTGTTGCCTGTGGAGTCGACCCGCTATCATAATCTAATGAGTACTCAAACTCAAAGGTTTTGCCTGGACACTGCCTTTAAGGGAATGACGTATAAAATGTAGCGATCTATGTACATAACAACTACTTTTGGTTCTTACTTTTTAAAATAGTTTATCTTGCCTCTTCTCACTTTTAATTCATTACCTCTCGGGCATTAACTGATCTTGGACTTACATCGTTTGCAAGCAACAGAAAAATGTAAGCCGCTCCAGTGCCAGAAAAATTTCGTAAGTACAGGAACTAGGAAAAGTAGAGACAAGTATGAACAGCGCGGTTCCAGGGTTAAAGGCAGCACCCACGAAAATTTTTGACATTAGGATTTTCGCAGATTTCGGAGGTATTGGGAGAGCTCAACACTTTCACAAAGGAAAAACTTTCTTTTAGTCTCAAAAATACCGTTTTTTGACGTTGACTATTTGGTTAATTTTAACAAGAGTGGCCGAGATGAGCGAGCAACGGGATGAGGACCGATGGCAAAAAATCGATAAGGCCCCCTCTTTTTTACTGGATGGATCCTCGCAAAATAACTTATTTCTTCTGAATTGCAGCCTATCCGCACTGTAGCAAAGCAAATAACCATTGGAGAATTAGTACCACTCAGCAAAGAGGTCAATTGAAGATCCAAACGCCACGGAATTCCCTAACAAACAAGAAATGAGAAAAATTAGAATTTTTTGTCAGAAACTAGCCCTAGCAGTAGTTAAACAGCTATAATTACTGTGGAATTCTATTCAAGAAAGGAACGCACTTACCGGACATTAAAAAATTGAAGAGGTGAGAGAAATCTGTATAATTGTGGAGGTATATTCGAAGAAATTCTCTTGGGGAGGCGATGGTTTGACAAATAGATCATCTGTCAATCGATGTTTTCCGCGCCCCAAAAAGATTTCGATGCTCTGACCGCGAAAATGAGACCACGAAAACACGTACAATCAGCTGAGGAAAGAGTCGTCTAAGATCCTAAGAGAACCTGTCATAAGTAGGTAATAGGACACTTCCAGTACAGCTCGTACCGCTAGAGTACTCCCGAAGCCCAGGGTTTTTCAGAACTGTGAACATGTTCCAGACGAAATTTTCCGTGGGTGCTGCCTTTAATTATGATTAGTCACAATCCAGTTTACGTTTCCCTAGAAAAGTATTGCGTAAAACATGACCGCACATTTGCACTTTGCTATGAGTTACCTAGCCTAATATGGCTAAACAAAACTCGGGAGCAATGACGGCTATTTTAATTCGCAGCTGTACACCCAGAGTTTCAGGAAAGCAAGGAATAAATGTTAAATACCAAAAAATTGTGACTTTAGGAGCTCGAAAGAGAGGAATTTTTCCAAGGCCTGGTTCCACTAGAGGAAGTGAGATCCATAGTCAGTGAGAATGGCGACTTTTTAGTAAGAAAACTTAGCGATGACATCAAATCAACGCCGGCAAGTTTCCCAGACTATTACGCGAATTTCTCGAGACAACTCGTTAATTCCCATGTACTTGAGTCATTTTCTTTCCAAGTCCTGGCTTTGTACTTGAGATAAACTTTCTGTGCTTCTTTCTGCCCCACTCATGTCCTTTTCCTGCGCGGGGCAATCCAATAATTTTGCCAATTTCAGCCTATTTTAACGGTGATGTGGGATTCAACTCTATATCATTTTCCACTCTATGGCTTACATCGAAGCAGAAACTCTCCGAAATTCACCTTAAATACTCATGACTACAACTCTAGCTATAGTAATCTTATAAAGTTGGTATCATTATGCAAAATTAGAAAAATCGTGAATTGAATAAGACCACTTTATGCCTTACAGAATGCATTGGATGCAGAAGATACCAGTATTCAAAGGGATAATTCTCATAACCAGAGTGCCAAGACAAGTGGGTTTGAATCTAGAAGGAATTTAGGATCAACCGAAATCCACAAAAAAAATCATAAACTTCAAAATCGTCCTCGCATTTCAAAATCGTTTTTGAGATTTTCATATGAAAAGAACCCTCAAGAGCTGCTGATCACAATGGCATATGTGATTCTGCGCAAAACTGTCGAAAGAAAAACGTTTTTGAGCCCCAATTCTCGAGGGGCTTGTAGGCGGAGCAAAGGGGCGGGGCCAAGGTACTGTCTGAATAATGCACTACCGCGACCGCACTTCCTGGAGGAATTCCTAATTCTCGTGCATCCACTCCTTATCAGAATAAAATCTGATATGGGACGAGCAAGGGAATAAATGAGGTGAAAACCCTGTAATTTCGAGCGAGCTCCACCCAAAGGGTCCTTCGTAATGGGGGCTGAAAAATTGGATTTTCCTGGCAGTTCTTCACGGAATTACATAGATATATATACTACATGTATCATGTGATCCGCAGCTACTGGTAGTTCTTTTTAAGCGAAAATCCCAGGAACGATTCTGAGGTGAGACGACGCCTTTAAAAGCATTTCTTGCAGGCATGGGAATTAATACGAGACAATGTTAGCATTGAAGAAAAGATTGGTGAAGGTGCATACGGAGAAGTATGGAAAGGAAAACTGAGGATAGAGAAGGACGACATGTTCGGAACAACCGTCGCTGTGAAAATTGTATGTAAGAGCAGAGCTGCACACGAAGATCGAGATAAATAGCCTCTTTGATGCAATCAAAACCTGCAATATTTCCAAAGCTTACGCAAGACTAACAGTTTACCCTTGCTACTGGCTATTTTCCACTTTACTCCACCAAGATGTCACTGATGGGGAACAGTGTACCTGGAAAAGAAGGTGCTGCTGAGCTCTGCGATTGCTCAGTTGGATGGAGTGCTCCAGTCGTCATCGCAAAGCTCATCTGCAGTCTTTTGCAGGTAAAACGCTGCACCCTATTTCATAATGCCGGGATATTCAGACACTCCTTCTGCCCATAAGCGTCAATTCGCCCTTCGTTAGTGGTTGAGCTTAAGAAGATATCACTGGTCAAACAGTTATTCCCGCCCTTTGTTCCCACTGGTCCCCTGTTCGGCAATAATTATACCTTAAGAAGGTATAATTATTGCCGAACAGGGGACCAGTGGACACGAAGGGCGGGATGAACTGTTTGAATACTCCAATCGCACAAGGGCGGCCCCGCCTCAGAAATTAGCCAGAAAAAGAAATAAATAGGCACATAATTAAAAACAGACTTTCAGATGAAGATTACTCCAAGCACTCAGGCTCAGCTTGAACAGCTACATAGGGAGGCACGCCTGATTAGAGTTTACCACCATAGGTCAGTCGAATTACCATGTTATTACATCTAATATTTCTCAGCCCGATAAACGAAGCCCACAATGGAATACGTAGCAATTATGTTTTAGCCAGTATGCTCGATGCAAAATAGGAAATTACGTATCTTGGATGAAGAATTCATGGTCTTCTACATAGAAATGAGGACAATAACCTAGTAGATGTTCGCTCTTCCTGGTTATGTTTTCCTAGACAACTTTTGTGGGGAATGCACGTATTAAACACCAGCCATTGCACTTGACATCTTAGAAGATTATCGGTTTTTAACCAGCATCTTCAAAGTTAAAGGTTTCGAGGGGCGAATGCAGGGGGCGAACGAAATTTTTGCATTTCGAAATACGACTCTAGCTTACTGTTAGTTGAGACTGAGGAGCGACTACTCTGATGACCAAAGAACGTATCAAATTATGCAGCCGTAGGCATCATAAGTCATTGTGAATCATAGGCTTCTCAGTAGTTCCAGGAAATTATATAACGAACAAGTCAGACACATATTATTTTCTATTCACATAGGCTGAAGAATTCCATGGCGCATATTTCCGTGTGGAGGGAAGTTCCATGCAGGATTGTTAGGGGTACGGAATACCTAACATCCGAAAATCCGGTGTGGGATTTTCTGTGCATGCCTATACTCGCAGAAAGTGGCGTTATCCCTAGCGCCATTTGCCTTTTACGTATGGATAATGGGCCAGGGATCATACACCGCCTATGTGCTGGTTTTCGTAACGTTACCCCAGAAAGTACGCAAATGGCCGGGCTATACTTTGCACATAAGGTGCTGTTATCAGACGCCACCTTTGTTAGCTCATTAACTCCTACAACTCCTGAAGCTCCCTAGGATGGCTATGAAACACCATCATGTCCTGAATTATCATGATCGCGCCCCCATGGTGCATCAAATAAATAAATAAATATAATTGACATTAGAACGAATTCTGAACCATAAATACAGGAACGTCCAGATAAAATATTCCAGAAATATTGTGAAACTACACGGGTTGGTGTTTGATGACCGAGATGTGATGGTCGTAATGGAGCTGGTCAGTGGAGGACCACTAGACTTGTACCTCAAGAACAACAAGGTGATGGAAGGAACTTGGTTTCGAGATCACCTTCTCAAACGCAGTGATTACAGCTAGCGCCACTCATGAAAGCGAGTTTCTGCTACGATATTGCAGCTGGTTTGGCGTATCTTCACTCGAAGAACTGCATGCATCGGTAAGTAAAATCGTGGTAAGGTGATTCTAAAAAAAATACGCGAAAGTATCAAAAAATTTAAAGAAAAATTGAAAATTGAGAAACACGCCTAACTGACAAAGAATGAAAAAAACGTAACGCCCCTGTGACCTCATCTGCCCCTGTGACCTCATCAAGTCTCAGAAATTTCATGCAGTTCTTTTTTCATAAAATTCAATTTCTGTAACACTAGGTGGTAGTAGATGGCGACAATGAATCCGGATACATATTGCCAAACCATCTGACAATTCAACACTATTTCAAATGACTTTCAAGTTCCTTCTTTGCAAAATATACTCTTTCAAGCCTTCTGATGCGCTTTTTTCTTGTATTCAGATCAAAAAAAAACCTTTTCCTTCTTAAGATCGTTGCATCCAACGGATTTTCAATGTAAGGTCTGGTAGATCAGAGAGGTCCGGTGGGGTGATTTTGTCTGCAATTGCGACCTCATCATGGCGGCGGCCAACTGATTAAATTTTTACACTTTTCTCACGTTTTCTAATGGTGTGATTCATTACATTTTGATGTTACCACTTAGTAGAATTTCCTTCCAGACGCATCCTACGGCGTCCTCCCATCGATGGAACCAGTGCGGTCGTAATTGCAGACAAAGTCTCCTCACCGGCCATCCTTGAGCTAACACACCATACGCTAATGATTTTCCTGATAAACTCAGAGAGGTGGCAGCGCGGAATTGTCTCGTTGAAAGTGATGGTAAAGCGATCAAACTATCCGATTTTGGACTGGCGGTTCACGGACGGCGTGTCATGTTATCCTCCACCAACAGAATGCCCGCTCGATGGTAAGTGTGACGCCTATGATGCTAGTATTAGTGGGTGAACGTAAATGAAGGACGAGTAGTTGACAAGTCACGAATTTCTGCAAGCAGATTTTTTTCAGGCAAGCTCCAGAAGTGTTGAACCACTACCTCTATCTGCGTGAGAGTGATGTGTGGTCGTACGGTATGCTAATGTCGGAAATTTACAACGACGGTAAACCACCGTTTCACGACAAGACTTCTGCTGAGATACGGTCAAAGGTTAGGTGTTCTCGTCACTTTCAGGAAGAAAAATCTACTAATTAGGGTGGTTAGGACCGAATAAAAATCGAATTACTCAATACATTTAATTACTCGTGCAGGCTAGATCCGAAGAATTCAAAAGTTCAAAAAAGGGAAAGATCTTGATGCCTTATTGATCCTAAAGGATTGTATAGCTTCCTCATTTCGAAACATTCGAACTATAGGTTTATTCAAAATCGAGTTTTCGAACAAATCGATAGCTATCTAATGCAGTGTTCGGTCCGAAGTATTGTAATTAGTGTCCGCTTTTCCGAAGTTCATCACAAAATATGCCTATTCCAATAAAAATTAAATTTTCTTTCCTGAATAAGCCAAAAATGCCGCCATAAGATATTACAACTCTCCAATTGAGCGTTTTAAGATTCACGACCCAACATTTCGACCAGCTGTTCCGAACCTGCCGCTATATCCTGACATACCGCAGGTAAATACCGTTATATGATTAGCTGAGAGGACATTAGAGAGAAAAGGATTGCGAGAAAGTGTGTAGTACTCAGAGCGATAAAGGTTAAAGGTGGGCAGCAGGTGCTAATTTTCAACTCATCATTTTGAGCTAACGATAAGTTATTCATTTATTTGTACGTGGGAATACCACGCTGAATGCAAATCACAGTAAAAAAGCATGAACATAATGCGAAAAACTCTTGAATCTACAATAAATAAATCTATAGAGAAACGGATACAGTTCAAGAAAGTTCAGGAATGACAAACTAATAAACTGCTTCTTTCAGAAATTTGTCTACGAGTCTTTTGTTCTACGATTTATGTTATGTTATTTTATGTCATGTCATTATATTATGTTATTATTTTTATTGTTATGTTCAGTTAGTTATGTTATATTAGTTATATTATGTTATGTTATGTTAGTGTTACGTCCAATCGAAATTATGTCCGCGTTCCGGATTTCCTTCCTCGAATTTTCAGCTAAATTATTGAATGGATAGCTTATACCAAACCTTTAAAGGCAATTAGCTTGCCTAGCAAAGACTATGGGCTACTACTTGGCCCATGATTTGTTTTCGTTGGTGTTGAAACGTATGTAGGTCCACGGAATACCGTAGCCCAAATTTGGCCCTAGCTAGAGTGACCATCTGAGTTTTCGTGCTGGCCTGGTGGATGATTCTTATCTGAGCACGAACGGCCAGCTTGCAAAAATAACATTCGCGGTAATCAGAGCTGCTATTTGGCCTGAATCACGGTCAAGGCACCGTTTTCCTATCTTGGATCCCTGTCACGTGATTGACGAATCCAAAAATCTGCTATGAATGTACTTATTCAGTGATCGAATATAATCTCTTGAAATTTTTTTGAAAGGAACTATTACTGTATCACTTGTGATTACTGTACTGCAATTGATCCGGATTGTTTTTCATGTCATGCACCAATGTTGGCAGATAAATGTAACGAAACGGCCGAAGATGCACGAAGTGGCACAGTTACTCCGTGGATACTGTATACAGTAAGTATAACTGCTCCTGTCTTGCTCTGAAGCACACCACAAAAAAAAAACTGTATTTTCGCTCTGTCACGGAAAAGTGCGACAGCCAGCGTGATGTAAAGCGGATGTTCATCGAGAGATTGAAGAGCAGTGGTGTTGGTGAGGTTAGTCGTTAACGTACACCTCTAACGCTGCTGCTATAGTTTATGTGGTGTATGGCGCCCCTGTCGCCCGGTGATGTCGCGGCGACATGTCTCCTTGGTAATCGATACCTATCAAAGTCGATGTATCCTCTGCGACGACGACATGGTGCTATACTCCACTTGGAGTGTCCCTGCTTGTTAACCCACGTTATGAACCAAAGGTGTAACTTCACAATAAAGTTTATTCAATTTAGAACGCTAACTTTGTGTCGCGAACCTTCCAGAAGAAATCGTGGCTGCCAGCACATGTGAGTGTCGCTTGTGTAAATATGGAGCTGAACCGTCGGATATATACACAGAAATAGTTCATGGAAACAGTTTCGAAAAATACAGAAAAATAGATAACAACTAGGATACCTAATCATGACGAAGTCTCAGTACTTTTTCTCCAATTATCACCAACAACGGTAAAATACCCTACATGGTGATGTGCTGCTTCATGTGATATTTGAGTTGGGATTCCCAAATTTGCTGAACCCTCCAATGAAAACTGGCCGAGAAGACCAGCTTTCCAATCACCCACCATGTTTATTTATTTATTTATTTATTTATTTATTTATTTATTTATTTATTTATTTATTTATTTATTTATTTATTTATCAAATGCACTCAAGGTGCTCCGTGCAAGGAAAGCATACAGTTACAAAAAAGCACGAACAAAACAAAAATAAGAAGATATCCACCAACGCCACCTACGCAAACAGAAATAGGCGTAGATTAGGAATTAAGCGCCTCCAAGTAAGATCTCACTAGCTCACATCAAATACTCAGAATTGAACGTTGCACCTGGATAGAGCTCCTTATCATCCTGCAAAGGTATCACTGTGCTAAGAAAGAACATCCCCAGCGGCGATCATATGTCTAAAGGCTCAGTCTTTTGGCTTTGAGACATTTTCAATCCATAATTCTTCGAGCAGTTGGATTCCTAGGCTCCAGAACTTACGATGGACACCCTTCATCCCATAACTATAGTGATATTGAAAAAACTCTTCGCTTGATGTATAGTTGAAGTCCCTTGCGAAAGAATTATTAGAAATACAAATAAAATTCGTATTTTACACCGTATTTTTACACACAAAACATATATTATTTCCATACTTAAACTCTATTTGCTGGAGCTGTAGTCAAGAAACGAATATGCCTGGTGTTTCAGAAGAGCACTGCTGCATCCACCCAAGTCCCTCGTTCGTTAGAGAGCAAATCGCTCAGTCTTGAGGTAAGTAGATTCTTTTCACGCTATATTCCACCAAAACGTTTTTTAGCACTAAGGTGCGTAGTCCTAGATTAGGTATATCGTAACTACAGGCATATTGGATTACGTATTAAACACTAAAAGCAAATAGTGATGATGGTGATAAATAATTAGGTGAATAACAGTCATTTCTCGAGTATGAAGTAGGCAATAGAACGCATAAATGGGTTATATCTGCATTTGTTGAGTAAAAACTTGAGAATCTGTCCCCTAAAAACGATTTCCACTCAATTCCCGCATAATAAGCAGTACGAAGCATTGAATCACCATGTCTACAATGTTTTGAAATAGCTTTAAAATATTTTTTTCAATTTTAATAATATTTGAAGTCTCTGAATTCTAAAACAGGAAGACAACAGATCAGCAGCGTGAGTGCTCTGAATAAAGATAACTGAACGATAAAGATGTAGTTTCTTATAATGAGCCTATGATTTCCAGCTTCGACCAACAATGGTGAATGAAAAGGAAGCAACGAAAATGCAGAGCAACCATCTGTCTCCGCACTCACCAAGCCCAAACGCTGTCAGCCACAACAAATCAGCTGATACCGGAATATTGGTATCCCAGCCGTCGGAAATGGCCTTTCAATTGCGCAACAATCGAAAGCCTCGTCGAGCAAAGTCAACCAGCAAGATTTCCAAATAACCCTCAAGATTTATTTATTTACATTATGGTAAATTTCATGTTGTTTTAAATTTTTTTTTTGAAAAAAAAAAAGAATGAGAATAGCAACTCGGCAGAATTCTCGGTGTCAGCTTGACCCGGATGCATCTTTGAGATTACCCGTGGTAAACTGTCAAGTACCCAAATTTACCCTTTACCTGGTACCAATCGGCATTTATACCTATACGTGACGTCGCCTAAACCCAAGATTTGAGGTCACATCCATAAATGAGATTACCCGGAATAAACGGGTTGACGTCACACAAGCTTACCCATAATTTGCGCTGGAGTCAACACGTTTACCATGGGTAATTAGTTTTCCAACCTCTGAATACATTACTGTGATTACTCAGTGTGAACGTGTTAATGGTGGGTAGATTTATGTGCTGTTAACATAGCCTACCCTGGGTAATCTTAATAATGCACCCGACCCCAACTGCTATCCCTGGGTGATCATAGCTATTGTTGTGAGATTATCCACCCTCCCAATGATATGTCCGGGAGCTGCATGCACTATTCAACCGTTTTGTCATCTTCTAAACTGTTTACTAAAAAGTACACTATTCTTGTTTTGGAAATGTTTCAGACAATTTTTCTTCAAACCCTGCTTCAAAATCTAGAACTTGGTAATATTTTAGTTCAAACTTATGTCCAAACAGATAAAAGAGCCAACCGTGTGCTGCCTTCTAAGTAAGAACTCTGGAGCATTTATTCACTGCTACACATTCACCGAAGACTGGCTACTTTATTAGGATAGATAGAACACATTTGACAATCGTGGTGAACTCACACGTTATCAAGCTGTGCTAAGCCGCTACACTTACAAATCCTTACCCATAGGCTTGCCAATATAATCGAACCGCATGCACGTAATATAATAGGAAATCTAACACAATATGGAATCTATTATGCTTTCAGGTTTAAAAATCAAACGAACATGAGTTCAAACGCAGATTCAACTCAGTATACGGATCCTGTACAGAAGTATGGCCTGTTATACTGCATTCAATTGTAAATAAAAATGAATAAAGCAGAGGAAATCTTTGTTTGTTTACAGTGGACACTAGCGATGCGAGGATGTACAATTAATTACAGTTTTATCTACAAGCGATTATGCTTCCGCTTCGTGTTCAACTGCTTCAACCTACAAGAGCAGAACTAAACTTCTCAAACAACAATGATTCAGAAATGTCATTAACAATAATAAACAACTAGGAAACTACAACAATTCAATAATGGCTAACCATTTTCTCCAGCTCGTCCAGACGCTCTTGTAATGCCGCAATCACAGAAAAGTACTCCGTCTTGAAATTTTCCAAATCCAGCGTGTATCTAAACAAGCGCTGAATTAGGGTACCAAAATCAATATTTTCAAAGTAAACAGGTGATTATCAGAAAAACGCTCACTGTTTCCACTCGTCCAATCCTTTTTGAATGTCCGATTGAATTCCATCGAGTTGTGCTTCATGCTGTGCAACCGAGCCGATCTTTTCAGCATTAAGCACCACCTTGAAATAGAAAATTATGATAGAAACATAGAGTCCTGGGAGAGAAATGTACGAAAACACAAACTATATCAGTCTGAAAAGAAAGTGCCCCTCCAAAGTTAGTCTTTCGTGAAAAATTCCCATCGAAAACGACAAAAAAGTGTCAATGAAGGTTGAAAAAGTCGTACGTTTCAAGTATTTTGTCCATGGATAAGGCAGAAAGTTGTTTATCGAACCAAACAGAGCAAGATCCTATGACAAAGATAGGATGCTGAAGCCGTGCTGCCGAGCCCAAGCTCTAGTCCTGTCGCAGACTTTCCGAGTCTTGCACAGTTTTGTGGCCTACTATTCGCTAATTTTGATTTCTCGTCTTTATTAATACTTTACAGACTTCCTTTTAATTATTTAGATCCGGAATGGATTATAAATCTTACTAGATATGTTGGATACAAGTCCAGGACACATATTATCGAATTCCAGCCATCGGACCGCAAAGAAGATGGAGGCCGCACTTTTTTTGCAATGCACCAATGTGCCAAAGTGTGAAAACATGGATGAATACGTCACATCAAATAGCCAAGTGAATAAAAACCAGGAGGGAATGGACATATACAGCTGGGTTTCCCTCCCGCTGCTAAATATGTTGGATACGAGTCCAGGACACTGCCTATATGTTCAGGACTCAAAATAATCAATCAATATAAACTAAAAATAATCAATATAAACTGCAATGAAAAATAATTCCAGTTTAATGTCATGGTTCTACCATGAATCACCGCGTTGTTATCTGTTTATTCAGCAGCTCACTGAATCAGAAAGTTGTTGACAACAATCTAGTACCTGAAGACGTTCTTCAAACTCCTTCAACAGTTCCGCTCGCTGCCTGATGAGACCCTCGCAAAATTCAATGGTAGACAGTCGCTCAGCTAGTGATTGAGTTTGCGGCTGAAACAAATAACGGAAAATACTAAGTCTGGGAAGTACGGATGTAAGCAAACCTTGTTAGTGATGCTCTTTAGTTTTTTCAACTTTGTCAATGGAATTTTCATCACCCGTTCGAGACCCAAGCTAGTCATCTTCTCTTGCAGAGAAGCCACGTCGAGATCCGCCTTCTTCACCTAAACAGACCAACTATTCCTGGACTAAACTGGGAGGCAGAGAAAGACGAGCATTCGCCCGAACGGAACATTTGTTGGGAAACTACAACGAAGATGCTATTACTCCGGCTTATTAGAAAAGGAAAAACTCTTACGGCTAATATCCCAGAGCAAATAGTATGAATAATCAAAGGAAAACAACTGTTCCACTTACATCTGAGTAGTCATCAATGCCCAAAATCTTCTCTATAGCTGCTATTCGATCCTCTAATGACTCCTCCATGATCTGGAACAGAAGGAAGCGACCCTAAAGAAGGCGATATGACAAACAGAAATCAATTGGTCGTTGAGCAAACGGAAGCAGAAAAACGATAACAGCGCTCCAATTTCCGGTCAGACGTCTCGCACGAGCGCCAACCGTATTACACAAATATTATTCTACAGTGTTCTATAATTAATGTTGCCTTGAAAACGTTTTTATTTCTTGTTGGTAGGGTTGTGCTTCTCTTTGTAAACTTCTGCATTTCCAAATTTAATATTTTTCCTTGTCTTCTTCAATAGTACAATGAAGTCTCCTCGTCTTTCTTTCTCTTCAAGCTAAACAAGCCAATGTACAGGGTGCGGCTTATGTTCTAGGACAATAAATCTTGGTTTCATATTTCCGCCTCATTGAAGGGCCGCAAGGCCCACTGTGCTTAACATTCGGGTTTCCCATCCCAGCTACTCCCTGCACCTAACGTCTCTGCAAGTTTCGAGGCATGAGTCCCAGGCTACGAAGACAAAATCACTTTTGACCGTGGGCAGAAAACTGTTCCCCAGTTTTTAGGGAAACAAGGTATAGTCGCCAAACGTATCCTACCTGAATCCTACAGAAATTCTATATCGTACAAAATCCTCGCTGGTCCATTTCTCGGGTAAAATCGCTGTCAAATACATAGCGGCTTTTCCGCGAAATTCGACAAGGTGCTTGTAGGCTCGCTATGGTTCTAAAACTAATCAGTTTAGGCACCAGTAGTAATATGTTTTTAAATTTTCTGATTAACGTCACCATAATAGAAGTCGCTTTGGTTGGATCGTTTCACGCAAGATATAAAGAAAAGTTCTTGTCCGGGAACATAGCTGCACCGTGTAAATCTACCAATTTGTTCTGTTCTTCGCCAATAATCCGATTTATTTGCTGTGAAGTTGCTCTATTTTTCCTGCGAACCCGTTTTTGTTAGCTCTTTACGTCAAGCACATTTACATAAAGGACACCCCTCCTAGGAAAGAGACATAATATGATTGAGTTAAGGTCCGACTTAGTCCTACAATGCAGTCACAGCCCGACCCACGAAGGCCAAACAGGATCGTAAGGTTTGTTGATTTGACATCACATCGATTCCTCCTTATTTAGCGTCGCTTTAACCATTCTCCGATTTCTCTCAGCACTTCGGTGTTTTGCTACTTCTTTTATTGCTTACATTACAGGTTCAAGGCTGCAGATCCCCAGTCGAACAATGCTATCACCGACGATCCACTCCCGGAATACATGAACGTATTAGGAATGATTTTCAGCATGTGTGGACTGATGATGAGGGTGAATGGAGTTTTAATCCAATCCACTATTTTGTATCTGTAAATATATCAGATTTATACTCTTGCTTAAGATGAAATGGTGTGCTTGGATGGCTCTCTTGTGTTCATGCGTTAGTTTTGCGAACACGCGATCATCAGACGATGCAAAGCAGATCGTGAGCAGTTTCATGTATGTTCCTTTTACTTTAAGCCATGTCTTTTATATGTTTTTTCGGGGCTACTGCAATCATTATGCTTTTTGGAACGAGATGTTCTAACCATTTCCAAAGAAAATGTCCTACCTCCTTCACGGAGTTTAGTACTGGTGCGATGAGTGATGAATTTAGCATCGATTAACGGATCCCATTTAAAACAAAGACCATTTGCATCAAGGTCCCATTACGTATGCTCTAAAACCATTTCGAGAGACTTCTCTAAATTTTGCAGACCATTCGACATAGAGTTTGACTATTCACATCATTTTAAGGCGCAATTTGTACTAGATTCGTGCTTCGTCGCACAGCAGACACATGCATTCATTTGCGGATAATTTTCATGAACACCGGTCACCACAAAATGTACGCAATGAAGGCGAGTAGCCGCCAAGTCTCAAACGCATTCATCTCACGTGCATCTGCGCCACGTTAAGGAGAAGGCATGGTTGGCGGCCGTCGCAATCACAATCTGTTCCATATCCGCCGTTTTTGCTCACTCCAGCTGGCTTCCATGCCATGCTCGCTCATCGCGATGCCCTGATTTTCAGTGGCCAGACAGAAGTGAAGACCCACAAAACTGTGCAATTTATCGTGAAGAAAGGGCGTCGAACGGTAGATCGCGTCGCTAGCATCGTGCAAGCAACTCGCGACAGCGTCGCCGTCGCCAAGCATGCCTTCCTCTTGAGTGGCTCATATGGGCATATCCTTCATCGATTGGTCGCACATGCAGCGAACTCAAGCATCTAGTATAAATTCCTCTTACATGAAAAGCATATGACCAAAAATCTGGTTTGTTTCCAACATGCTTCTACAACTTCATCAGAGCCGTACAGAGATGGCCCAAAATGGTAGTCAGATTCGCTCTCATATGTGGAATAACTACTCTCCCATACTCTTTTTTTTTACATTTTCATCCCTTCGGAACATTCCTCAACATTCCTAGTAACAAACGAACAACAGCATTTCACTCAGGGATAATATCGCAGTTTTTTCCTCGAAGTGCTCATTGTTCTTTTCCAGGCTTTCCGTCTCGGCTGTTGTCATGAGCTACCTCCAAAATCCTCAGCCAATCATTCCTCCGTGGGCTTCCTTTATGTGATATGTGATAATCGTTATAGTAGGACGTATGTGGCGCCTTTTATTTATATTTTGTGACTGTATTGATAATTAACATTTCACTTCAGTCAGTGCTTTGCCTAATTGAGCAGAGTGCGCACTATTTACTCACATGCAACTGCTCCTGTGCCCAAGTGTTACGTAGCAGGGAATACTATCATGTCAACATTTACTGTGTGGTGCACTCACGATTAGCGCCCGCGATCCATGATTATACTCATGCAAATAGGTAGTGGAACATCACTCTCGAGTAGACAAGCAATGAAGTCCACTTTGCCTGTGAGAGTGGAAGTTTTTTCTCACAAAATCATGATTTGAACAAAAAAAAATGTTTATTCGGAATTAACACAGTTACGAAAATGGTGGTTGAAAGGTGATATTGTGCGTGATCAAAAAAGTAAGTGTAACCATGGGCATTGTCTTTGAGTTCATTTAAAAAAGTGAAGGACAACTGCCAGACGACGAGAGATCCGTCCCCCCACTGACACTGCCGAAGTGTATCTACTTTTCATCAAGCTCTGCAACAGAACATGAACAACTACTTTAATACAATGAACAGGGAGTGTACGAGGCAATCGCAAGTTCAGAGAACGCCCACTTCACCTATAAAATATTAGTGAATGCAAAAAAAACCATCACCCGTAAGGATGAGTAGATATGAACAGTCATAGAGTGTTTCTTCGATTTATGACGAAAAACAACAGTATAGAAACATGATTTCATGAAATCCTAGACGGAATAGGACATACATTTATCACAAGCTGTAATTTCTTAGTAATTGGTACATTCTATTAAAATATATCCAGAGATGTAAGGTTTAAAGCAACAACCAGCAAAAAAAAATTCCACAGCATAAGATATGGTTCCTAACCAGGTTAATGAGCTGTGTGCAGGCGGCTACGAATGGCCTGAACCTGAATAGCCGTGGCTGGTATCGCAGAATCGTACTGGCAGCAAAATTCAGGTGCAGTGTATTGCTAGTTCCCATCTGCGTCCGCTTTCTTGATTGGCTGTCGACTAGATTCGTATTTATCCAACAGCTTGTCAGTCTTGTCCCACAGTGCATCCTGTAGCTGCTCGTCCCTGGCTAGCTGCTCGTCCAGGTTCTTCTCATCATCCCAACAGGACTCCCAATATTTGCCGCTGATCTACGATGTAAAAAGTGGATTTCAAAAAAAATTCAAAAAGTTAATTTTCGTGATAAGTGTAATGGGATCTTTCGGGCGTATGTACATATAAAAAGTATGGTTGAATAAAAGTGCAGATGAAATTCAGATGGCTGATATCTAGATTTCCTGGTAAAATCTCACATCGAGCACATCAGGTGATGCAGCACAGTAGACACTGGTGGCTGCTCCTTGTGCTAATGATTTGGTAAATGGTTTCGAGACAATATTCCAGAATTTTCCCAGAAATCCATAGCTCCGTGAAATATCTACAATAATCACCATTACCTTGCCTGTACGTAAAACAACTAAATTATTTCCATGTAAGACATTATCGGACACCAACCTGTACCAATCATAGTTCCTGGATGAAGAACGTATACTGAGATTCCATTCTTGTTTTCATCTCTATGAAGTTTCATAGCCATCAAAACATTGCATAGCTTCGAGTAGGCGTAAAGCCTATAAAATTTAAAATTACATATGTAGATCCAAATCTGTTGACGAATGCTGCAAACAGTTCCTTAGCATTGCGGTCGAGCGACGCGGTTGCGACTAATCGATACAAAATGCGGTCCCAATCGATACAATACGCGCTCTCGGTCCACAATGCAGGACAGCCGGCTGCACATTCGGCGCCTATTGTGAGTGATGATGCCAGTAAAAATTACCTACTTGTATCCAAACTCTGTGCTTTCCTTTGGGCACAATTTTGCCAGTTTTTCGTCCAAAGACATCTCAGGCTTCAACTAAAACAATTTTGGTCTCTTGCCGAGAGGTAATTCAGATGGGTTAAACCCACGTCGTGAGAGGATACCTACCCCTGTATGATTATGCGAATGCGATGAGACGACAACAATCCTCGCGTTCGACTGCCTTAGCAGTGGAAGAAGCTCACGGACGAGATACTGATGGGCGACGTGATTCACACCAAACGAGGTTTCCAATCCATCGATGGTCATTTTTTGTGTTGGTGAGAAGACACCCGCATTGAGGATTAGAGCATGAAGTGGCCTGAATCAAGCTCCGAATTCGAGAAGAGTATCAACGAAAACAGATAAATTATAAAATATATCACAAAATATAAATAAAATACGAAAACAAATAAAGTATAAAAACGAATAAAATATAAAAACAAAATTAAATTGAATAAAAAAAGACATCTTTTCCTTACTATTAATATGTTGCTTTGAATACAACTTCTTTAGAACAACGGAATTGAAGTCAACTTGAAACTTAGAGTTCAAGCTTAGAACTGAATATTATGTACATATATTGTACCGTAAAGAAGTATGTGAAATACATAGATATCCCGCTGTTGAATTTCGGGGCGTTTTACCTCATTTTCCCTATGGTATACCTTTACTTTACTCGGCACTAATGTCGAGGAATGAACGAGTAAATGCAAATATTTTAACACAGCAACTTCTAAGTACAGTACATACCAGTTTTTCTCCTTGTACTCCCTCGCTGCTGCTTGCACTGACTGCAGTGAACTCAAATCGCACATTATCATGTCGATTTTGGCATCAGGCTGTAATATGAAAGTATGAAATTACGATCACCCTGAAGCATAGTTTTTTTTTGTTTTTTCTTTTTTTTTCAACCGAACAACATTTATAAGCAGCAATTACGTACTAAACACTGCTCACCTTCTCAGCAATTATTCGAGCTTTCAATGCTTCAGATTGTACAATATTTCTATTCGCCATAACGACATGAGCTCCTTTGAGTGCTAGCGCTCTGGCCGTTTCCGTTCCTATTCCCGACGTCGTTCCAGTGATAAGGATAGTTTTACCCGTGAGATCAACATCCGCAATTGTCTGGAGTGCACATTACCTAATTTTCTGGTATTCCATAGAATGCAGTTAAGTAAACAAACCTCGAGAGCATCTGTCCGCGGTCCAAACTTCCTGGTGCGCTCGCTGCTTGATGTCGTGGTGGTACTAGCCGTCGCAGGTTCGTTGGCTGTGAGATCGTTGGAGTTCATCGGCCTTCAAATATCGTCATGAGGACGAACCCGACATTGATTGAAGTGGCTAATATTGATTTCACGAAAGACCGCAAAAAAATCCAAAAAGAAAAAAACCATGGCAAGCAAAATGTTAGAAACTGAAACAAAATGCGGACATTCCTACGCAAGGAGAGGCGGAATCTGCATTGATACTTACAGATAAAGTACGGGAAAAGTGGTAGCAACAAAGAAACAATAATTGTTGTGTCAGATTAGAAAGACTTGAATGCATCTCGTCATGCAAAAAGAAGTGGGGCACGCACCTAGACGTCAATCATGCGCAAACCTTATCAAAGAATCGGTCATTATCTCATGAGAGTCAACTAGAGAGCAAAGAACCTTGAGGAATGATCTTCGCAACAAGAAGAATGGATGTTCAGGATGAATTCCTGGCCATATTATGAGGTTTTTAGTTTCTAGGAAAACATTAATAAGCGACATACTGCATCCAACGCAACTGCCTCGAACAGAAAAAAAGACCTTGACCTCAAGGTGCAGCAGTGTGAGTCAAGGTCTGCCTTGCCTGTGCATCGCCGGATTCCAGATTTTTCTTAGGTGTGGAGAAAAGCAGAATAGATATGGATTCCATATGCAGATGAATGAATCGAATGTGAAATACTGAAGAACTTGGCGCAGGAGTTAGGTAGGGGGTATGCCATACCGGAATAGTCAATAATGGAAAACTAGGTTTCGCATCGATCGTTCATGAAATGACCTTATATTCGCACACAGCAGCTCACTTTCCACAGTATGTCGAAGTCTACAGCCTCGAATTCGATTTCGGACACTCATTGCTTACATAGCTTCGACAAAATGTAAATCAACCCGAACCATGAATTTTATACTAACTCCAGATTATCTATAACCCGAGCCAGAGCGCCGCTTCGCGGCGCTCTGACTCGGACCCGTGTGCCACGTTGCCTCAGGGCTAGGTAAACTCTGAAAAAAAAACTACCCCGAGCCAGAGCGCCGCTTCGCGGCGCTCTGACTCGGACCCGTGTGCCACGTTGCCTCAGGGCTAGGTAAACTCTGAAAAAAAAACTACCCCGAGCCAGAGCGCCGCTTCGCGGCGCTCTGACTCGGACCCGTGTGCCACGTTGCCTCAGGGCTAGGTAAACTCTGAAAAAAAACTACCCCGAGCCAGAGCGCCGCTTCGCGGCGCTCTGACTCGGACCCGTGTGCCACGTTGCCTCAGGGCTAGGTAAACTCTGAAAAAAAACTACCCCGAGCCAGAGCGCCGCTTCGCGGCGCTCTGACTCGGACCCGTGTGCCACGTTGCCTCAGGGCTAGGTAAACTCTGAAAAAAAACTACCCCGAGCCAGAGCGCCGCTTCGCGGCGCTCTGACTCGGACCCGTGTGCCACGTTGCCTCAGGGCTAGGTAAACTCTGAAAAAAAACTACCCCGAGCCAGAGCGCCGCTTCGCGGCGCTCTGACTCGGACCCGTGTGCCACGTTGCCTCAGGGCTAGGTAAACTCTGAAAAAAAACTACCGAGCCAGAGCGCCGCTTCGCGGCGCTCTGACTCGGACTGTGCCACGTTGCCTCAGGGCTAGGTAAACTCTGAAAAAAACTACCCCGAGCCAGAGCGCCGCTTGCGGCGCTCTGACTCGGACCCGTGTGCCACGTTGCCTCAGGGCTAGGTAAACTCTGAAAAAAAACTACCCCGAGCCAGAGCGCCGCTTCGCGGCGCTCTGACTCGGACCCGTGTGCCACGTTACCTCAGGGCTAGGTAAACTCTGAAAAAAACGAACCCCGAGCCAGAGCGCCGCTTCGCGGCGCTCTGACTCGGACCCGTGTGCCACGTTACCTCAGGGCTAGGTAAACTCTGAAAAAAAACTACCCCGAGCCAGAGCGCCGCTTCGCGGCGCTCTGACTCGGACCCGTGTGCCACGTTACCTCAGGGCTAGGCAAACTCTGAAAAAAAAACCCCGAGCAGAGCGCCGCTTCGCGGCGCTCTGACTCGGACCCATGTGCCACGTTCCCTCAGGGCTAGGTAAACTCTGAAAAAAAATACCCCGAGCCAGAGCGCCGCTTCGCGGCGCTCTGACTCGGACCCGTGTGCCACGTTACCTCAGGGCTAGGTAAACTCTGAAAAAAAGGAACCCCGAGCCAGAGCGCCGCTTCGCGGCGCTCTGACTCGGACCCGTGTGCCACGTTACCTCAGGGCTAGGTAAACTCTGAAAAAAAAACCCCGAGCCAGAGCGCCGCTTCGCGGCGCTCTGACTCGGACCCGTGTGCCACGTTACCTCAGGGCTAGGTAAACTCTGAAAAAAAACCCCGAGCCAGAGCGCCGCTTCGCGGCGCTCTGACTCGGACCCGTGTGCCACGTTACCTCAGGGCTAGGTAAACTCTGAAAAAAAAACCCCGAGCCAGAGCGCCGCTTCGCGGCGCTCTGACTCGGACCCGTGTGCCACGTTACCTCAGGGCTAGGTAAACTCTGAAAAAAAACCCGAGCCAGAGCGCCGCTTCGCGGCGCTCTGACTCGGACCCGTGTGCCACGTTACCTCAGGGCTAGGTAAACTCTGAAAAAAAAACTACCCCGAGCCAGAGCGCCGCTTCGCGGCGCTCTGACTCGGACCCGTGTGCCACGTTACCTCCGGGCTAGGTAAACTCTGAAAAAAAACTACCCCGAGCCAGAGCGCCGCTTCGCGGCGCTCTGACTCGGACCCGTGTGCCACGTTACCTCAGGGCTAGGTAAACTCTGAAAAAAAACTACCCCGAGCCAGAGCGCCGCTTCGCGGCGCTCTGACTCGGACCCGTGTGCCACGTTACCTCAGGGCTAGGTAAACTCTGAAAAAAAACTACCCCGAGCCAGAGCGCCGCTTCGCGGCGCTCTGACTCGGACCCGTGTGCCACGTTGCCTCAGGGCTAGGTAAACTCTGAAAAAAAACTACCCCGAGCCAGAGCGCCGCTTCGCGGCGCTCTGACTCGGACCCGTGTGCCACGTTACCTCAGGGCTAGGTAAACTCTGAAAAAAAAACCCCGAGCCAGAGCGCCGCTTCGCGGCGCTCTGACTCGGACCCGTGTGCCACGTTACCTCAGGGCTAGGTAAACTCTGAAAAAAAACTACCCCGAGCCAGAGCGCCGCTTCGCGGCGCTCTGACTCGGACCCGTGTGCCACGTTACCTCAGGGCTAGGTAAACTCTGAAAAAAAACTACCCCGAGCCAGAGCGCCGCTTCGCGGCGCTCTGACTCGGACCCGTGTGCCACGTTACCTCAGGGCTAGGTAAACTCTGAAAAAAAACTACCCCGAGCCAGAGCGCCGCTTCGCGGCGCTCTGACTCGGACCCGTGTGCCACGTTGCCTCAGGGCTAGGTAAACTCTGAAAAAAAACTACCCCGAGCCAGAGCGCCGCTTCGCGGCGCTCTGACTCGGACCCGTGTGCCACGTTGCCTCAGGGCTAGGTAAACTCTGAAAAAAAACTACCCCGAGCCAGAGCGCCGCTTCGCGGCGCTCTGACTCGGACCCGTGTGCCACGTTGCCTCAGGGCTAGGTAATTTCTAGAAAATCACTGTCATCCACACGAAGCGCAGCTTCGCCGCGCTTCGCGGATGACAGTGATTTTCTGCGAAGCTGCGTAGCTCCTAAACGGTTTGGAGGTTAACTCTCATTATGTTCAATATAAAGAGCTTTTACATGGTCCCTTGTATGAGTAGCAGCAGAGGTCCAAACGTGGTCAAGTCGTTTTCATTTGGGATAGCGCTGAAAGTCGAAATTGTTATGGTTCGGGCACAATTAGCTTTTAACAGGAATAAACTGCGCTAACTTCTATTCCTATTTTTGTAAGCACAATATTGGAGGCCATTCCTTGTTTCCCTGACCGTTAATTTCTAATTGCCATTACTACTTAATGCTTTAGAAGGAGTGCAGCGAAAATTTCCGTACAGCTCTGCTGTATTTGGATGATTCACGGCTCTGGTTGCGAAATCACACTCGCTTCATCAGTGGTTCTCCAATTCTGCTTTAAAGATCCAAGATATTCCGTTTTCGTTGCAAATCAGATGTCCTAATTGAAGATTTCCATGTTGTACACATACATATACATGGGCGTGTCATTGGGCGTGTCAATTTTCGCAATTGAGCCCGTGGCGGCGGGCAAAAGAGGTGGGGCGAGGCGAGTGGATCAATGACAGCGTGACCTGTCATCCCTCGCGCGGCGATGGGGGGGGGGGTCTGCGCTTTATATAGAGTAAGATAGTTCGCCACTGATTTATCAGCCTGCAATGATTTTTACTAATAAAAGACCAAAAAGTCAATGTTTGATATCGATCCAATGCCCAATCAATATACTGTATTGAACCGAGCGTTTCTTTTCAGACGTTATTACTAATTACTGTTTACTTTTTTTTGCAACTGTTCCCTTTTTGTGGGTAGCAGATGATAATGAGTATGAAGCAGCTGAAGTTCCTCAGGAAGGCCTAAGCTTACCCCCGTCCAGAAAATCTCAACCATTTCTGCTACGATTTGTTAATGTATCAAATTCTTTCTTGTCCTGTCGTTAAATCTCAGCTGTGGTCCGTAAATAATCTAATGATGTTTTATACGGCTGACCCTATGTACCGAACCGATATAGAGGTGAGTTTTAGAGATATTACCTGGACTATTAATTCCCAGTGATGGCTATGGAATGCGAAGTAATAGGCACCGCAACAATGTAAGCTGATTTGTTATTCTGTGAAGGTGACAACCGTCCACATTTTCACTGAGGACGATGGTGTTTACTGTGTACCGAAACCTTACATTTGGGGAGCTCTCCCTTCGGATTCTGCATAGTATAGATATTCTTTTCTTTCTCAATTTGTGGCCCTTTAGCATTTTCTACGTTCTTCAAACGTCATTATACTGTCTCACCTTTCCACAGTGATAGTCATTTTAAGAGCTCAACATAGTCAATGTAGGAAAACCTGTCCGCTCAATTTGGTCCTTCTTTCGATGCAAGCGTGTGCCCACTTCAAATCAAACCGTAGCAGTTGCTGTGTAGACAGTAATGGTAGTGATATAAGTGGTGATAGTGGGGGTAGTGCAGGTAGTGGTGGCAGTGGAAGTGGTAGGGTTAAGGGTGGTACTAAAGGTAGTGGAGGCAGAGGTGGTGAAAGAGGTAATGATCGAAATGCTGTTAGTGGTTACTGTGCTGGTGGCAGTGTTAGTGCTGGTAGTGGAGATAGTGGTGGTAGTGGAGATAATGGAGATAGTGGAAGTAGTGAGAGTAGGATGGTGGTAAAGGTAATGATCAAGGCAGCGTTGATGATTGAAGTAGTGTTAGTGGAGGTAGTAGGGGATGTAGTAGTGCTCACGGTGGATCCATGGTAGCGGAGGTGTTAAGGGGGACGAGGGGGGGACGGGTTTGCGAAGGGGGGGGGGTGGGAGTAGCAGAGGTAGTGAGGGTACTGGTGGTACTGAAGAGTGATTGAAGTAATGGTAGTGGCGTTAGTGGTGATGGTGCTAGTGGTGGTGATAGTTAAGGTAATTTTGCTATTGTAGGTATTGCTGGTAGTGGAAGTAGTGGCAATAGTGACAATCGGGGTACTGGAGACAGTGAAGGTAGTAGATGCAGTTGTAGTAGTGATGGTAGTAGTAATAGTGGCGATAATGATGATGCGGTTATATAATTCGCACATCAATCAAAGTATAATGAACGGCACATCATCTCTTAATCATGTCAATGATGAACCACAAAGTATTCAAAATTGTTACTGAAACATATATGTATAGCTATACAGTTCACACTTGACTATTAATCAAATGACTCTAACAATGCTTACAGATTTAAGTACAATGTAAAATAATGTCAAAGTTAGCATTGAGATTAAAGTCAATCGTATGTAGGGTAAATGGACAATGAAATCTGGTATAAGTCAAGGTAATTCGAACAATTTTCTGATAACTGCAATAGATCAATACAGGTAATTTCTATGCCGTACATGTTAAGTATTAAACAGGCAGATATGTTAAAGGCTTGAAATCGTATAAAAATTGAAGCAATCACCGAGATAAGTTGAACACAACAGCAGTACTTGATAATAATGCTGACAATTAATGCTGAATACGCTTACTTACTGTTTTCCAGTAGACTATTGGAGAATTGCAGTAAGTTCCCGTCCCCCCCCCCCCTTTTTTTCAATCCTTTCGGTAGGCAGTCATGATCGGCGTTCTAGGGATAAGCAAAAAAATGATAGCTCATCTATGAAAGTCAGCCATGATAATGAAAAGGAAGCATGTGTAATCCAAACTGCTGTCTGGTACAATAACGGAGAGCCGAGGTAGTTGCGGTAAGAGGTTAACTGGGATAACGAGGTACAATAGACAATTCGACGAGTAGATGAGCACTCACACTTAGTGCAACTGACGGCAGCCGTATGTTTACCTAACTAGGGGCAAAAAATCCCGTTGCTTAACCTAATTATTATTCATTACAGGAGTTATCTCATGTTAGAAAGAATCTATCGGCGAGTTCGCTTTTCAAAGCCAGATCAAAGGCCAAAAAGTAAAAGTGAGGGCAGTTCCATGCTCCTGCATGGAGCCTCATGTGGGAAAGGCAGTCTGCACCAACTTCTTCGATTGGTGCAATTACCCATTTCCACCTCGCCCTTCCTCCACCCTCACGGTAACTTCGTACCCATGGGTACGAGTAGCAGCTGAGATAGACAACGTCAAGTATAGGTGAACATATTAATGGGTGACAGGTAAAAGGTAAATTTGGTAGCTTAACATGTCTGTCAAGGGGCGGCATGCATCATTGAGATTACCCAGGGTAAACGCGTCAGCATCACAAAAATTTACACATCGTTAAGAGGAGCGTCAGCATGTCTACCCTGGGTAATCTCAATGATGCATCCAGGCAAAGGATAATGTCAATGATGCATCAGGGCCCAGGAGAGACTTCAAATTTTCATTTCCTACGGAGGGGCAAAAAGGGTCCATCCAAAAAATTGACTGTAGTTCAACTGTGATTTGCCTCACCTTCCCCATCCGCCTCGAGATACCATCCACAATTAAGTTAGATGCGCTGCAGAAAAGCAGAAGAATAAGATGATAAAATATAATGAAGAATAAGGATGTTATGTTATGTTATGTTATGTTATGTTATGTTATGTTATGGACCGTTCCCACGGTCCATAACATAATCTTTTCTGAACGAGATGAGTCCCTTACAATTTCCTATTCGGCTTGAACCTAGCTCCATTAAAATTTGTCAATGCATACAAACGAGGATTTAAAACAATAATCACAAACTGCCCTAACGCAAGATATATCTCATGTACACATGCACTAGTTCCCTGCCTCAGACACTGTCTTTATCGGCTGCCGACTAGATTCGTATTTATCTAACAGCTTGTCAGTCTTCTCCCACAGCGCATCTTGTAGCTCCTCGTCTCTGGCTAGGGGCACATCCAGGCTGCTCTCGGCATCCCAACACGACTCCCAATATCTACCGCTCATCTGATTTATGAGAAATAAGGATCACAAGCCAAAAAAAGCTTCAACTATAAAATTCTACCAGGCAACGAAATTGGGCCCTTCTTCTAAGACTTTACTTACATCAAGCACATCGGGCGATGCAGCGCAGTAGACTGAAGTAGCTGCCCCTTGTTCTAGTGACTTTGCGAATGGTCTTTGGAAAATCTTCACGAATTTTCCCAGAAGTCCGTAACTTCGCAATGCATCTGCAAAAATTTTCATGATTCTGTTCCTAAGGAAAAAATTATTTGTATCTTCTTTTTTCATGGAACAAACATATGATTCTAACAAGCGCCAACCTGTGACAATCATTCCCGGATGAATAGCATACACAGAGATACCATTTTTATTCTCTTCTCTGTGGAGCTTCATAGCCATCAAGATATTGCACAGCTTCGAGTAGGCGTAAAGTCTTCAAGAATGAAAGTTAAAAAAAAAATCAAATTATGCAGCAAGCGAGCAAAAAACGTACTTGTATCCAAACTCCGTGCTCTCTGTAGGGCATAACTTCCGCAGCTTCTCATCCAGAGACATTTCGGCCTTGAGCTGAAATAAAAGTGCACTGAAATTATTGACGAGTCGCTAGTATTTATTGGTATTGAGCAGAAAAAAGACAAAATTAAAGTTCTGTGTTACTACTACGGTTTTCTACTTTTAAAGAATGCTCGCAGGAATATATGAGTGAATCCAATAGCTTCATCCGACCGTCACTTTGCAAGCATCTATGCAGCTGAGTAAGCAAAACGATGGTCGAACAAAATAAGGCTAACAACTCTGGAAGCCGAGTTACAGCCTAGATGAAGTGTTCCGCATTTAGGTATTAAAATTACGAAAAAAAAAATCTAATTACTAGAAGCACGCATCACAATGTCGCATATTTGAATGCAAAAAAAACAACTCAGTGGCTTTTAGAGAGGAAGTAACACAATTTCTCCGGAACCGGCAATGCAGAGGAAGTAAGCTCGGAAGAAAAATACACTCACCCCCGTATGGCCATGTGAGGACGATGAGACAACAACAATCCTTGCATTAGACTGCCGCAGGAGTGGAAGAAGCTCACGGACGAGGTATTGGTGAGCTACATGGTTCACGCCGAATGTAGTTTCCAATCCGTCGATGGTCATTTTCTGAGTTGGTGACAATACGCCAGCATTGAGGATGAGAGCATGAAGAGGCCTAAATCGAGCCTTAAACATAGCAAGGCCTCCACTTGAGAAAAAAAAGTTGGAGAAATATGGTTACCAATTAAAACTGAGTATTTTGCAGAAATTTGGAAGGTTTACTATCACATCAAGCACTGTGATACCTTGGTTTACACAGCAGAAAAGTCTTAGAGGTATTTTCATGCGAAAAGTCTTAGAGGTAGTGAAAAAAACCCTAATATTAGGTATAAATTTCAATACATACCAGTGCTGATCTTTGTACTCATTGGCTGCTGCCTGTACTGATTGTAGCGAGCTTAAATCGCACATTATCATGTCGATTTTGGCATCAGGCTGTAAAGGTCTAACTTTTAAATCGATCATATTTCTAGTGCTAGAGGTCCAAAGCAACAACAATAGCGAACTCCCGACCTTTTCAGCAAGTATCCGAGCCTTCAGAGCTTCAGCCCTCACAATGTTCCTATTAGCCATAACGACTTGTGCTCCTTTGAGTGCTAGCGCTCTAGCCGTTTCCATTCCGATTCCAGATGTTGTTCCAGTGATGAGGATAGTTCTACCGGTGAGATCAACGTCCGCAAGGGTCTGGAATGCAGGTTGTGCAATATCCGAATGTTCTGAACCGTCCTGTACGACAAACCTCAAGAGCATTGGTTCGTGGACCGTATTTTCTGTTACGCTCGCTACTCGATAATGTGGCGTTACTAGGCGAGACAGGTACGTTTGCTGATAGATCGTTGGTGTTCATCGCCGTTATGATATAAGAGCCTCGTCGTGATGATGAACCCGAAGCTGAATAATGCATTCATTACAAAAAGAAAATCCACGATCAGCAAAATATTGGAAGGATAAGACACAAATCACAAAAAATAGGGTATTCCCGGCATGAGCAGGCTGAAACTGCCTAGAATTTCACAAATGGGTGGGGAGAATGCAGTAGGTCCCAATAACTGCCGCTGAGTCATCAAATTCACACATGAACATGAACGAATCTTATAATTTGAGAGAAGTGGAGACGGCATCAGACAGCATTCCTATGACAATATTATGGGAGAATGAACCTTTCTATGTCAAAGACTCAGGAAAAAAAAAACAAGCAGAATTGGTTGTGTGACGATTTTCGCAACCTGTTATTATAATAGAATGAGATTTAGTGTTCCTAAATAACCTGTTATTATAATAGAATGAGATTTAGTGCTCCTAAAAAACCGTTACGAAGCAATAGAATAAACCTGAAGCTATAGCAGGGGTAAAAAAGTCGCATCGCGAAGATGCCAGCAGATTCTGCTGTAATGTAAGGTTTCGTGATGAGCACAAATGCAGTGAATTCTCTCCAAAACTATTACTAAAAAAATTCGCTGTTTCCAAATCAATCTTATAGAAAAAGGTAGCAGAGTTTAGCGGGAACAGTGGGACAGGCACAAATAAGTATAGAAAACAAGTTCTATCGCGGTGAAGGAGAGTGGTTGCAAACAACAACAACAGCCGACTCATATCAAGCTACCACTCATACGACCGATAGCCTGGAACACACCTAACTGTGAGCTCCTATATAGGTATCAGTGGCGGACGCAGGGGAGCGGGGGGGGGGGCGCCCCTCCTGAGAATGAGTCGGCAAATTTTTGAAATTACTTTACAATACATATAAAAGTCTTGTATTAGTTTATTTTTATTATTTTTTAATATGATTTTTTAATTATTTATTGTTATAATTAAGGTTTTTAATAATTTTATTTTTTAAATTTTATCTGAGTCTCCAAAACGTCGGAGACCCCACTTTTTTCCCCACGCCCCCCCCCCCCTCCCGCCCACTTTCTGCGTCTGCCACTGCTAGGTATGGTGATGATTTTGATGGTATAACTTCCATAGATACTATTAAGTAGGTTCCGAGACACTTATGCTTTCGCAAATGGACACTATCATGACTCAAGCCTTCAAAATTTACCATTCTAAGATGACATTACTTCCTGCATCATGCATATGCTTCGAAGCGAATCTTTCAGGAGATAACAAATATAGAAATCTGAGAAAAAAATCAACACGGTACTTTCCATGACGCGGCACGAATGGTACAGTATCACCAAAACGAAACTGCCATTTTCACTAGAAGAAAGAAGACCTAACAGATCAAGGAATGCCGCATGGAGTAGATGGCCAGACCTGGTGCTCATACAGAGTTCATCCAGAGTAATAGCCTCAGCCTCTCTAATACGCTCATATGTGCTCATCTCATGATGCAACTTCTCAGAAAACAATAAGGAAAAACGCTATTAGCCAGGATTAGCACTTTATAATGAGGAAGACTTCAAAAAATGGACTCTGAACCGCGCTTATCTCATAATGCTATCGCGGACGCATCAAATGAATTGACATGATGTGGGGGCCGTTGCCGCTCACAGCGCTGTTCCGTAGATCAAATTTTCTCCACTACTTGTGTTAAACTACTTTTTTTTATTATTGGTGGCCGAAAATTCTCAAGACTTCACGTTATTGTTATTAACGGCATGAGAAAAATGGATCACAATAGAGCCCAGTTCTTAGCGCCAGCTCGTTTGTTGCACCTGCATGTACTAGTTGAGATCTGAAGCAACGATAAAGTCTAATCAGCGCATAATTCTATCTGAGAGAGAGAGAGAGAGAGAGAGAGAGAGAGAGAGAGAGAGAGAGAGAGAGAGAGAGAGAGAGAGAGAGAGCGGCAGTAGTATTTGTAAGGGCACTAGACTTTTCATAAGAGAAAATTTACGTTTGTTGCTCGCCTTCGTGTATGCATGTCCATCCAAGGGCTTATTTTAATTTGTTTCTAGTTCACTATATACAATTAATGGCGTGGTAAAACTATAAGCATTTGACTTCATCAATTAGCCCAATCTCCCATATGAAAAATGGTACAACTACGAAAAATCCTGAAAAGCGCTTGTACATTCGACCCAGGGGCGAAAATAAGAATTAAAATTCGCTCACCGAAAAAATCAGCTACCGAATCACCAATAACCGAAGGCGACGTCATTGTGATAGCAAGTGAATCTCAGCAAGTGAATTTCCCTGCCATTTCGGCAGTCTCTCTAGGGGGTGTCGGTTGATAATCAGTCACAATCTCAGCATGTGCCCACATACCGCTCAACAACACAACACCACTGATGAACAACCGGACTATTAAGGGAAAATGCCCAAAAAGTCACGAAAGTCCAAGGAAGACTTTCACTATGCGCAAGCAGATGTTTTTATGCATTAGAAAACAGCAGCGGAAGTTAATGGCACAGCCAGCATCCAAATTGTCGATCGGAGTGCTACCAAGGCGTGGGTTTCATGACTTATTCTGAAAATGGCGAAATCTTTCTCCAAAACGACTTATTTAGAGTGAATTTCGGTTACCTATGATAATATTTCCTAGATAAACCTGGATTTGTAAGTTTCTGGGACGTTTAAACCCGGGGAAACGATTCCTGAAGCTCGTATACATCACGCTTTGGAATTTGAAGAGCCGTTACTAGTGTTCAAACATTAGAGCCAGTGGCGTTTGCAAATTACACACGTATAACGGTCCACTAATAATTCACAACCAAACAGGAGCTGATGGATAGCACGTTTAGAAGGCGAAGTCGCTTCAACAACTGCGTTCACTGAGCAACTGTGTGGTTTAAAAATAAAGGGAGAAATGAATCGCAATGAATAACCAATGACACTTAATGAATAAATTTTTCTATATACAGCATAACAACATTTCATACGTGCGCGAAAAAAGCACCCAATTTCACCTAATTATTGCTTGAGAATACAAAAATTAGAAAAACAATTCTACTGGGAGATCTAATCAGAATTAGCTTCATATAAAAGTGAGAGGAGATCGAATGTTGCAAGTAGTAAAAAAAAACTCAACTAAAAGTTGATTTCTGACAATGACAAATGTAAGTTAAACAGGATGAAAAGAAAACAGCGAGGTGAAGGAGGAAACTACTTTTTTCACCTTGTTTTAATGCAGGATCTATTGAACATATGCTACCGTATGAGTTACAATAGAGCAAAACACTGAGTCATGTATTAATGAAAAGTCATGTACGTATTTATTCATTTATTTCATACACCAATTGCATGTTGGGGCGTGCCGATTTTCGCATCCTTAGCCCTTATTTTACAAAATGACCAAAAAGTCTTTATCCGTTGTTTACGAACTCCCGTTTCTACCTTCTCCACTTTCGTTTCTAGAATACTATAATTCCCCGCATTGTTCCTGATTGCTCAACCTAGTGTTACATAAGTTTCCGCTGTTTTTGCATAGGGATTTTTGAACGCTTGTAACAAAAGAATACGGATTAGATTTTGCTCGTGTCCGCATAACATTTTAAAGTGAATGATCTCTGGAACATTCTGGAATGTTAATCATAATTTTCCATCTTGTTTTGAAAATGTAATTAACTTTGGAGTGAACCCTTCAAGAATGCAGATCCGGTAACTGCACTTGCACGAAAAATAACTTTAATATAACGTTACGTGAGGCCAACCAAACTTGGGCTGAATAATCTCGAGGACATTTTTATCCACCCTGGTATCCCTCTGCATTTTATTGTCGAGCGGTCTCGCGCACAAGCATCAAGCTTAGCAATTCAAAATTTTGATTATGCCGTTCTTCTCTCTGGAGTTGCAGCGAATTGAACTGGGATTTGCTCTACCGCCACAAGGAACATCAACCATTTCTGTCCACTGATCGGTGGAATTTTGGGGCGAGTTCCAGGCGTTCTGTGGAAACAGCACTATTTTGTCACACGGCGGATGGCGCCTTAATTTTGTTGGCCGACCTCGCCGGAAAGATGAAGAGCTCATAGAGAGGTTTTAATCTTATGGAGGAATTTTCAATTGCGACCGAGCACTGGTTATAAAGTCACAAGATTATCTACTTTGCGAGAACCGATTTGCTAAAGTCAGTGACCTCCAGCACTGACCGACTCACTTCTTTGCCTCGTAGTTCATGGATTTCCGGAGCAGCGGAGTCGAGCTTCAACTGTAAAAACTGCAAAAGAACAGCGACGACTGTGGTGCATACTTCGACTGGTATCCATCGTTATTTGATTTTTTATAAAACGTCTAAGTCGAAAATTACAAAACAGCGGCAACTTATGTACCAACCTGATGTTAAAAAAATTTTTGTACGATGATGCAATGCTTCACCGATGGAATGGTACGATGGAAAGAGAAACTAGTTTCGGCGAACAAAGTAACAGAAAACAGAACTCCTGTTAATTTCCTTGGAGTATGAGATCAGTGAACGAATAGGAAAGGATTTCTGGAAGATGCGGTCACTACAGTCGGTTGTGATGTGCGGAACAACGTCGAAATCTATCTCATGAAGCTGTTGGAGATGAAACGCTTGCAAGAACCTAAAAGCAGTGGGTCATTTTGTCGGGTGGCAATAACCCCCCAACTAATCAAATACGCCCTGAACGAATTTAGCCAGCAGAATCGATCCCGGGCAGCATTCACTATACAGTTAAAGATCAAATGAGAAGAGAAGGTCATGATGTAATATAGAACGAGAGAGGATTGGCGGGGAGTTCGCTTCTCCACTGAGGAGTATGGCTACATCTGCCGAAAAAAAAATTTAAAAAATGAATCTTGACGTACTCGTGGCCGCTTTTGGGAGTGATGAGCGGCAGTCAGAAATAATTTTTCATATCTCTGTCAAAAAGCTTGACCACGCACATCGACACAACATGGCTCAGAAGATTAATAGAAGAGGGTGAGGATCCCATCGATTTCGGAAAAGAAGATTCTCACAATGTTTTTTTGCCAGTGCATGAATTGATTGCAAGACAGATTTCGAATGAGAAAATCGTAAATGACAAGAAAATCTGACAAAGACAGAAAAAAGTAGTGATAAAAACGGCAGAGACAGCTAGCTGTCACAGAAAATCCAGAAGATCGGGAGAAATTACGGAATACGATAGAATCGTGCAGAGAAGTGAATACCATTGCTGCCAGGAGAGGCAAGTCAGGGCGGGGGGGGGGGGAATTCCGCCACTCCGTGGGCGCAGATGGAATTATAAAAATACAGAAAATATCCTCGTATCAAATAAAAAATAATAATATCCAAGAAATAACAATAAAAATAGACAATCAAAAATGAACGTATACAAATTCTCATTTGTTTTATAAAGCGATTTCGAAAACTCGGCGATGCTCGGATTCTGGACTCCACCCGCCCTACCCCCCCCCACCTTTGGGTCGCCCAGTGGCGAATAGTGATATGAATATCAAAAAAAGCAGAAGATTTTGGCTTACAAAAGAAGAAAACCTCCTAGATGAAACACATGCAAAACCATCAACTGAGACAAGAGGTAAAGCGTAACAGAAATTAGGTAGAGTTACCGAGCAAAAGAATTACGTTTGACATCACAAACAGACTGAAAATTTACGAATACGGCGAAAAAATTGACTGACTCAGGGAAAAAAGAAAGGAAAATTGCTTTTTTACGCTCGAAAAAGGTCAAGCTTATTATGAACATAATGGAAAAAGAAAACAGCAAGTAATTACGAGGTCTTAGTATATTCTCTTAGTTGAAAAGGACAAATGAAAAAAATTAATAAATTCAGCGACGCAGGGATACGCAATTCCACGTATAGTGCCCCCTATCTGACGAGATCTTGCGGCTGATGACTTTGAATCCACCTCTGTCTTTTTCTTCGTTGTTTTCGGTTTTTTTCTGAGAATGGTTTCATGTCTTCTCTTAACTCTGCCGGGAATAGTTACATTATGTTGAAATCCACTGGATTCTAACCTTTGCGTTTTCAGGATGTCTGAAAAGGTAGAAGCATATCTCGCGAAAAATAAAAAAGCTGCCAAAAGCGATGTCGCTGACATCTGGCTGAAATTTGAGCAGTTGTACTCGAGGAAGTAAGTTCTTTAATCTGTCTTCTTATTTCCCCATTGGTGCTCATACTTCCTTTCGGGAGTACCCATTTATGAGCTTGCTCTTTCTTAAATAAAAGCAGCAAGAAATTTGTGGACCGAAACTCACTTCAGGCTCTGGCATCAACTAACACAGGAAATCCGTGCAGCCCAAGCAAATCCAGCGTTTACAGCGTCGCTAAACCAGAAGGAATTCTATGATGGGTTAGTTTTTTCCTTAGCAACAATGTTTTCATGGTCTAGGAAGTAAAATGATCAAGATAAACATGCACAATTCCATGTTTTTACACCAATATTTGTATGCAGATTTATATCCGAATTTGAACACCGCATCAACGCTCTGCAGCTTGTCGAAATTGTTTTACCGATCGCCAAATATATCTTTGACCAGAGTTAGTTTATCCCTCATCCTAATTTGAAGTGATTTTCACCTCATCATCTGCTTGAATTCCAGACAAAGAAGCAGCTTATGAGTTCCTTTCAAAGATTGAGAAAACCGTTAACAAGGATAAGGTGAGAGTTGGACAACAATCATGCTTTCTATGCATATGTTGATTTATTTCAGATCGCGCTTGCTCGTGTTCATGCTGGTCAAATCGAGCTCCGCCTTAACCACAAAGACGCCAGCGATCGCTTAGTCGACATTAAAAAAGTCAGAGTATGTACAACGACTTGGTTTTCACCCCAGTATTAGTTACTCAGCTGTTGAGGGTTAGATGGACTACACGAGTTGTTTGGAATTTCCACGCCTATGCAGAATTTAATGACGAAAAGTCATTTGTAAAGTTTTGTTTGGAATCATATCCTGTATTTCAGGATATGATTGAATCAACTCAGAAAGAAATCGAAAGCTTTGTTGGAGTCACGGAAGCACACGCACCCTTTTATAAGGTTTGATTGATCTCTATTTCAATCGCAATCTTTTGCTTCCACTAACAGTATTGTTCTCAGGTAAGCGCTATGTATCTCAAAGAGGTCGGAGACTTTGCTGGATATTATCGCGAGGCCCTCAGATATCTTGGTGTTGAGGACATTGGTAAAATGTCAGCGGAAGAGCGACATGTACAGGTCAGTGCTGAGATTCTTGTTCAAATGCGACCGAGAGCTATGAACAAACTAGTCTAGGCTGTATTGATTGGATTTGCTGCCCTGCTCGGTGAGAATGTGTACAATTTCGGAGAGTTGGTATGTTTTGTTGTGTTGCTAATAAAGTTTCTTAATATTTATATAAGAGGATCAGTTTTTTAAACACTGGTTTCCAGCTCGCTCATCCCATTCTTAAAGCACTGGAGGGATCTAGCGAGAAATGGCTTTCTGAGGTGTGTAACTCGGTTCTAAGGTTTTTCACTGTTACCCTTTCAATACTTTATTTTCTCTTCTTTATTATTTTACATGATTTAGGTTTTATATGCATTCAACTGTGGAGATCTCAACAAATTTTACTCACTGGAGAAGCAATGGTCTGAGTGGGATGACTTGAAGCGAAAGAAAGATTTCCTAGTTGGAAAGATCCGCCTGCTAGCCATCATGGAGGTGTGACTTTCCTTTTCTGATTAGTCTGATTCTAAAAAAAAAAAACATGAAAAGGGCCCCAATATTTCCCTATAGATCTTTTTTCTTCGTCTTAGGCTCGCTAGCGTTGGTCTTCAAAGTCGTGATCAGAATGAGATCAGAAGGATGGTTTACAAAAACCCTAATTTACATCCATAGAGATATTTACGCGTCGTTTCAAGTCTCTTTAAAGTCATTACTTCGCCGGTACTTTGTAATTGTCCTACTAATAAATAGCATCTGGTGAATAACCAAATAAACTGGACTCCGATGACGTCACCATTCCTATCTTCCAGCTGGCTCTTGCTCGACCCTCAAAAGAACGTAGGATTTCTTTCAAGGAAATAGCAACGAAATGTCAAGTGCAGATAAATGAGGTATGTTGTGAAGAATTTTACACTTTCTTGCCACTGATTTGTGCATTTGTGATCCACCTTTTCTGCTTTTGCCTTCTATTCACTTCAGCTTTTTTATCAAAAATTTCTATTTTTCAACTCAACAAAATGAGGATAGAGCCTAGATCATCCATAAGTTTAGGTTGAATTCCTCGTGATGAAAGCTCTCAGCAAAGACCTGGTAAGGGGTGCTATTGACCAAGTGAACCAAGCCGTGCTCATCACTTGGGTGCAGCCAAGAGTACTGAACACGAGCCAGGTAATGTTGTGCGCAAACACTTCACTCTATCGATGGGTTGTTCATCACCATTGTTCAGGTGTTGTCGATGGCAAATCGCATTGCAGCATGGAGTAAAGATGTTATTGCTATGGAGAACATTGTTAGTGAGAATGCTCGTGAGATCCTCACCAAATCGTAGGTCAGCAGACCTTTACCTCTTGTTCTCATGCATGGTTTCTGTGACACGCTCTCGTTTGTTCAAAGTACCATGCTTGGGATGTGTCCATAATAAGCTATTTATTATAAAAGAGGTTTGTGAATATGTTCTTATCAGGGGGTGTAACGTCCAATCGTCGAAAAGCCTAGACAAATTGTCTGCAAAAGCTGCTGAAAATGATTAGAATGTGAAAAAAAGAAATGGAAAAAATTGTAAATTTCCCAGGCTGGCGAGTTGGGTTGCACAGCTTCAAGCTGATACATCTTACGGCTCTGCAATAATAGCAGCACTGTCGTTTTACAGTTTTCTGTAAAGATAGCAGTACTTCATAACTTCTTTATCACCCAGCTATCACCAAAAAGGATAAGAAGCAGCAATATTAACACTATACAGACTATTATTATACAGTAGAAAATGAGCTGCCAAAATCATAGAAAAAACACCGGAACACCAAGAAAACTAATACTATCAAGCAATCACACACATCAGGGGTAATTTTTAACAAGCTGGAGCTGTCCACCCTAATAACACCATAAACTGATACGAGCCTATTTTATAATAAACTTTTTCCATACTGAGACATGAATGGGACCTCGTTGAGACGATAAGCAGCCATAAGTATCGAAAGATCGCTTCAAATATGGATTAAGGATAGTCTAGTAAAGAGATCGCTTACACAAATTACATCGCATTGACGACTTTGGTTAGGAAAGTCACTCTGAACACCCACAAATAGAAATATCACAGATAGAGTCAACAGAATAAGAGGTATAAGGTTTACATATCATTACAGAAGACACATTATAATATAGGATGGCATGTTTGGTAACGTAACAGTTCGAATCGTCGTTCTGTAATAATAAATTTGCACATGTATTATATTTGAATGATAATGCTAGCCTTATTAGAAGGAAGGAGAACTGGTATTCGTTCAATCGAACAACCGAATCCTCGAGTAATTGAGATTTTCACCCTTTTGAGTAAATCAACTTCTTAATTGACAAAATTTTTGAATAATTCGAGCACTACTACACAAAGGAAAATAAATATCTAGGCACCAATATTTCTTGAAAGTAGGGTGGACGAGAGGTTCACAGGGCAATGTAGGCGCTTAAATTTAACGCCGACAAAGTTAATGCTAATCATGATGGAGATGTAATCCTCGACTAGCCTCGTCGTCGCTCCGAGACTTCATTTTTGATATCTATTGATTGTGGGCGGGCAGTCGCCGCGCATCAGACATCTACCGCACCAATACATACCAAAAATGAAGTCAGCGATTCTAGATGCTACACTCCTCGTGGACTGTATGGCAGGCAGCCTCAAACAAAGGTAAATTAGGAGTCCATGTATAGGAATTGGCTCAATACTCGAGTCGAATAATTATTAACCAAGGTTCTTACCCAGTTTCATCCAAATAAGTAATCATTGTTCAAAAAGTTCACTATTTTTATCGAGAAGATATCGTGGAAAGGAAATATGGTGTGCTAACCTTGTTATTACTAGAGTTTTCTGCTTAGTTTGATGTAACTGCGAAAGTGGACAACCACACATAAGGTTAACATGTAGCTGATGAGAATAAGCATTGATGTGACGTCATCCGTGTGATGTGTGTCGATGGTAAGATTCACAAGACCGGTGAGAATATTGGCCAGTAGGAAAAATGCCAATGCAGACTTATTTATAGACGTTGTCAGGCATGGTTGTACACCACACCACGGGCTGTCATCTGTAAAATTAACTCGAATGCTCTTCACATTCAAACAAACAAGAAAAGGAAAATGAAATGCTCCTACCTACGCAAAAATGCGGAACGTTCGCTGCCCAAGCTACCACTGAGAACAACTGCACGCTTAAAAAACCAGCCAATGCAAATGTTAGCACAGACATCTGAAAATCAGGGAAAAAAAGTCGAACCACAGCAAAGAAAAAGTTGTGCATTGTTCTCATACAGTCCTGTAGATCAGGAGGGAGGGATCTCCGCGACGCTTAGAATCCTCCACGTCGTTCCACGTTGTTATCTCCAGCAAGCAGATCATGAGTTGACATGTTGGAGATGACTGAAGACAACGTTCGACCATGATACGCAGTTATGTCTAACATGTCGACCCACGATCTGCTTGCTGGAGATAACGACGTGGAGGATTCTAAGCGTCGCGGAGATCCTTCCCTCCTGATCTACAGGACTGTACCTGAGCAAAGACGTAAGTTACGTTAACAACACGTCTACACGGAGGTCCTAATGCATATTCGGCTCCAAGCTGCATTAAGTAGAAAAGTAAGGCAAACACATACAACCTCCAACAGCACTCAATCCACGACTTCACACGAATCCTAAGCAGATATTGCATAGAAAACAAGCAATTCGAAACGTACAGTGAAAAACTTACCCTGTCTTAGAGATGAAACAAGCTAACGCATCAGATAAATAGTATATTGTGAGGTAACCCATCAATGAGCAAATACCTTCCGCATTCGCAGAAAATAGAGTGTCTCTCTGATTGTCGCCATCCAAAATCCAACTCTGTACAAGAATATGACTTCTTAACAATAAAATGAAAAGTTCAATGGGGATTTTATTTTGCAGGATGCTGCGAATGTCAAGATATTGTAGACAAAATTAGAATTCGAGAAAAATCAAATAGCAGAAGGCCTCAGATATAACAGCGGCAGCAAACTATATGGTGAGAGACTGTCAAACCAAACAACCAAGCAAGACGTTCAAAATAGAAAAGAGCAAAGACTCCATTTAAAATGTCACGTGTTCAGATAAACCATCAGTTTTTCTGGATGCTCGGAAACTTTGCTACCTCACAACATAATTACACTTGGTATGTAGGCAGAGAACTTGATAGGAAATGGAAGGCTTTCAGTACACTTAGAAACAAAGCTGCATCAAAATAATAAGCTCTGCTATTTGGTTTAGTATTCGAGAAATTGGGAGAGGAAAAACAAGAAATACAAGTAAGGTAGAGAAAGCGTTCTTCACCACCAACCTGATACCCTTGCATAAGCATGGTCTGTTGCATTGTTCCAAAAAGACAAGACCAAAACAAAGGAAACTTCTTCGGTAAGGCATTCGAAACCACCTGCAACAAGTACGTAACCAAAAATGAGCACACACATCTACTCGAAGAAGGCAAAAAAATTACCTTGATTACTGCCAAGGTATAAAAGAAATTCCAGTGCACACCATATTCAGTAACATGTTGCGGATAGTCAAGAATTGTGAGGATAGTTGTACGCACCAAGCCTATTAACGGAAGTATCACGTATGACGAACGAATCCAACGATTCCAGCTGTAAATGAAGCATATCCCAAAGTATATCCCAACTGGAAACTTATTATCTAGATTAATCTGGATCAAATGAAGTGTCCAACGAACCCTTTCTGAATGGTTTTCCCTTCCCAGGAATTTCCAACTTTGAGCCTGTTTGTAATAGCGGAGGCAAAAACAAATCCAGCAACGCCCAGATCCATCAGGCTGTGACCATATTTCTCTGGATGAAAGGGTTTCAGACTGTGAATTGATCGAGAAATCCCATCTTCCCGTTGTACCTGTCTTGGCAAAGCGACGAGGAAAAACAGGGAAATCCACTGCTAAAATTGCGATGGCCACTGAGACCAACATACACGACCTACAATAACCACAGCCTATTATACCTCGAGTGAAATAAAAATATAAAATGAAAACAATATCAGAGAATCTGCCCAGTTGGACTCACCTAAAGTATGTGAGAAATGTAGTTGGCTGATGCTGCTCATCAATAATCCTATTCAGTACTACTTTCGTTGATGGGCGATCGGGTGACATTAAATACTCGCAGATAACAAATACTAGAAGTGTAGCAAGGCATGCGAAAAGCACAGAAGTGACCAGTAACAGTGACTGCGAAAGAATTGTCATCACTAGTAGCGCAGGAAATACAAGAAATATATAGTCTAGAAAAAACTTGGACCTGGAAAAAAAGCATAAACAAATCCTCAGCAGCATAAACAACAACCTATTTTTAACTGCATAACAATCTCACTCACCAGAACTTGTAAATGCTAGTGTTAAAATTTCTACCAAGAAAAATCCATGGTAAGGACACATTCCTCACAACAAGAGCAAGGAAAACCACAAGTTCAGCGAGGAAAAGCTGAAATATTATAACAACACTTCATAGTATGATGATGGATTCTATGTACAATTTGGGGGAAAGCGACCGGCCTCTCTTTGCGGGCAGCCAGTGTAGGTGCCGACGAAGGCAGCATGATCATCCATATGACCCATTCAATTACAGTTAAGTAAACATCAAAGAGAGTGGCAACCTTGTCCTAAAACAGAGCACGATAAACCGGCATAGAATTCGAAACCCGCCTAATTCTCAACAAAAATGTCTGATCTCGATGCCTTCTTAAGGCAAGAAGCTATTAAAACAGCACTATGCAGCAGAAATCAAACGGAATTTACCGAGAAAAGAAAAAAAAGATGAACATAAAGTACTTTATTCCAATCTAAAACATTCCACAGAACGAGAAGAACCCGTAATTCTCACTGGCAAGATAACGAAGTGACACAAATGATTAACAGAAAGCTGAGTCAAAGCCTGTCAGCAGTGTATATGACTAATAACCCGGAGTTGTTCAGTCGACCAAGAGTAGAAAAGTGCTTGCTATCACAGGGGACTACAACCTGTGCTTAAAGATTCCTCCTTAAAAATAATCTATTTCATAATTTCTCCAGAGTTTCTCTGTTCTGGATGAGAAACATCTTTAATTGAGAGAAAGAAACTGACGAACAGCCAAAAATAAAGAGATCAACAGGGCAATAAAAACGCAATTCCTAAGAATTATTGTATCAGCTAAAAATACTCTGCATCTACGGTATATTCGTTCCATTCCTGCGCTGACAGCATTCACTTGGCAACGCTGTCCAGTCATAAACATATGAATACCGGACACGAAATTCCTTTTCGCATAAAACGCGCAAATTCACCTGGAATGAAAACATAGATGAGGATGAAAAGCAGTGAAAGCGATTGGAAATGTTGAAAAGTACTCAGCAAAAGCTAACCAAATTACTGTACAACTTCTCCATCTCGGCAGGAGATTTCTTATGTGTAATGAGATATTCATTATTGCATCCTCGTGATTTCCACTCTGTATCGAAACGAGGATCGTGTACGTACTTGATATCAAGCCCTGACAAACTAATTATTAGTCGAAAATAACTTATATCTAGCTTCTTGCTCACTCACCAGCAAGCCAAGCACCAACAGAGACGTCCTCGTTCTTGTACATCTTGAAGAGCCGTGAATTCAGTGCTAAGTAGCGCACCAGTTCATAAGAAAGGACATAACCACCGCCAAGCTGAAGGGGAGAACATTGATCCCGGTAAAATCTTCGGATAAATCGAATTCAAGAAATCTATATATGAAAGAACTAGCACCGTTGCCTGTAATATAGAAGTAACTACATACATAGCGTGTGATGAAGAAAGAAAGGAAAAATAGTGAGCAACATCACTAACAACGAAAGCAAACGAAATAGGCAGAACCTGGTAGGGTAAGTATCGGTCACACAGTATCCAATCCGACTCGCGCCATTTCCCTCTGCGGATAGGCTTCGCTCTACCATCAAGGAATCCCCAATAGAGACGAGGATGCTGAATGTCCTTCAAGGCTTTGATCATTGCACCGAGGCGGACAAATGAGTCAGAGTCCACCTTAAAAAGAATCCGTTCTATATGGGCAAATTGGTACATGTTCAACTCTACTTGAATGTAAACACTAAAACTCTGCCAGCAGTGAAGTTGCTTGAACGGTACAACGAAAGAGGCATTAAGGCAGACGTTTTGGTAGCGTCGCCTTCAGCATTTAAAAGCCCAAGAAGCATCAAAATCGTTAATTTAACATACGAGTGAAATAAAGTGACAAGTCTCTCCTGCTCATGTCTTTTTAAAACCATTCATAGGGATTATTTCCATAAATTTTGAGTTGTGCAAGCTATAACCTACAATCGAAGACCGTCTTTGCGTACCGTACATCTATACTATACCTACTAAATACTAATAAATCCGCAAAAGAGCAAAGGCAAACCTTTAGAACATAGTGGAACTTGAAGTTCTGATATGCGTACTCCATAGTCCTTAATGTCTTGAGAGCCAAGTTCGTATACGCTTCTTCCAGACTGTCAATTAACGCAAGGTCACCATGAACCTGTTGCTCTTCTTCCAAATGAAGACGCTCAGTTTCACTGTAAAATGTCAGAGAATAGTTTTTACTCGAAAAAAAAAAAACTGGAAAAGATATTCTCAGACAACTCCGCGGTGATAACTTCGCGATTACTCGCGCATTTGAATGGGAAATTTCTAAAGCATTTCTTCACAGAACTGAAGTAGATTGGTCCGGTAAGCAAATGGTTATCTTTCTACATTTTGCTGAATTTTGTGTCGCCTGTTCTGTGCTTCAATAATACCTTTCTAGACAACCTGTTGGGAATATGCGCACACATTTCGTGTAAACAAATAAGCATACGTTTAAAGGTTTACGAAGATCTGTTCAGCTTCGTGAAGCTACGAAATAAAAACTCTACAAATGTAAACGAAGCAGTCAATAATTAGAATAAAGTTAGTATATCTCACCCCAGTCCTTTAATTCCAATTGGGAAGCGATGTATAACCACAGAAGGGCCTTTTCGCGACAACCGCAGCCATGTGTCCCGAATCACTGCTCGCACCGCACTGTCATTAGGAGAAGACATAATCATCACAAGCAAAAAAGTCTCCTGGAGTGCAGTTTGTGCAGCTGCTGTTGACGCTTCAAAAACATCAGATTAAATTAACAGGGACGAGTATTTGGATCATAAAGCTGAGAAAACGCACCAGGAGAATCTCTGTACGACGTGCGTATATCCGTCATGCCTCCAGGAACACATGTACAATTATACGATATTATTACTGTACATATTATACAAACACCTATAGCAGCGAATAAATATTTCCGAAGAAATGACATCTGAAAATAATAAATCACTCCTTCACTCCTTCAAATAGAATCAAATGAAATGCACAAAGATTTACTAGCAGAGGAGTCATATGCTTTAGTCCAGGTGACATGCACGCGCAGAACTTCACAGAAAAATAATGTGACAGGCACTGCGTTATGTTCAAGCATAAAGGAGCCGAAATCATATGTTCACTTCAGCACTGACAATAGCCGGGTTATCTTCCCGTTGCATCCCTTATTGATTCATCCTAGTCTGGAACTTCGCCATTTGTCAGTGGATGCTTTTTGAGCTCGTAACAACATGAGCATATGGATCTGTGTTCCGCATACTCGATAGTATTTTTTTTTCAAATTCAATAACAATGCCAGCTCCGCTTTTGAATTAAAGGACCCAACGCACAAAACAATACGACAGCGTCCCAAGTATAAAATGGAAAGCAAGGAATGATTTCTTGTGGGTGCAGACGCTGCAGACAGCGTCTGCAGCATCTGCGCTCACAAGAAATTGTTCTTTACGGTGCCTATAGGGTTATTCGTGCTTGCGGCGCGTCAAAGTTTACGCGTCGATACACAGTGCAAACGAGGAAGGTAGAAGAGAAATCCTGGCAGGTCAGCAATGTTCCTAGTTTTGCCGTTGCGACTGCCGCGCGAACAAACCGCGTTTCCATTTTCGCCGCTTTGGGTCGGCGCGAACACTTTGCGAAGTTTTGTAGAGACGCGTAAACTTTGACGCGCCGCAAGCATGAATAACTTTTATGCGCGATGTCAGTCGAAACAACAATGCGCCAGTTGACACTCACAACTGGGTCTTAACACAAATTGAAGGATAAACTGTGGGAATACTCGCAACTGACCCTTTGCAAATCTGACCTACGACCTTGCATTTCAAATTAGCTAGGAGAGTTTTAAAAAAACGAGATGAAGTTGTACCCAGTCCCTTCTTTGCCATATGTAAAGTACTTATCTTGTTATGTGCATGTCATTAGAAGCAGTGTCACCTTGAGGTATAACATCGACAAAGTATGTATAATTTAACGAAAAACATCAATAACACAGAAATACAGAGATCAGCACCGAATGTTTATTCACTATAATCTCCAGTATAATGTTATCACATAATCTATCAGTTCACTAGTCAATGAATACACATACGCCAAAACTAGTAATACGGGTCGCAATACTTCAGTATGAGCGAGCACATCAATTACGATAAGAGAGGACAGGAGTATAAATAAACCAATTTCTGGAAACGACACTACTTAGAAAGTTTTAGCACTCTGAGGCATCTTCGAAACCGTAACTTCGGCATGGAAATGAGAGACTGAAAAAAAAAACGTACTTATTAGCAGCATTACTGCTTCACATTACCATGGAATCTGAACCTCACTGTAATCAAATGGAGATTTTCGGATTAGGAACGATCCACAAAATTGAAAAAAAGCGTTCCATACTTCCGTTACCGGGATGATAGTAACTCAATGAAAATCGGGCTGGCCAAACTACATTAGATCAACTTGCCCAGCGATGTAATTAAAAATGTTTCTTAACCGTTATGTAGCCCAACTAGAAGCCTCGTTCCGACAAAAAATGAGTTCAATGGCAAAATGACCCGATTTCAGAGCAAAAATTGCACGAAAGCGGTGCTACTCTTGCAAAGGGCACTAATATTCTGATCATTAGAGTTACCGGACACATATGGAATTCTATTTCGAAATTTTACATGAAATTCCTGACTCTACAAATAATTGAAAAGAGGAATGATACAACAGTGCTCTCATGTGTTTGAATTTTAATGCCTCTATGCTTCCGCAAGTGGTTGCTCGTGACAAATACTTCAAAACGGTGCATCCTCAATTAAATGTAGACTAACTTCTAGAAAAAAAGCATAACAGCTGCAAACACTTGCGGCCAAGGTCCTCATAGCTTCAAACAAAAAATGCATGCTGCATCGAAGATCTGCAGAGAATCCGTGTGGGAATCCGTTTTCAACTAACTCCCCTTCGCAGCTCAAATTTTGTTAATGGCAAGACTACATAGGTATATTAAAAATCGTTCAAATTTCAGGAGAAGCTCTGCAATCGTGAAGGTTGCCATTAACCCAGCTAGAGACCGAATTTGCAACCTTACCAGGCCACATTTGCGGTTAGTGCCAAACAGTCGCTTGTCAACGCAATGCGTGCACGCACCACAACGCTCGCGTTAGCGATTCGACACAGGTTGCAACCAAAATATTTTGTGAAGGAACACGTACGAACTACTATTATCACAGATGCTTCTGTTTAATTACCAATTAAACCCAAACCAAAGCTTAACACACAATTTGACCACTTCGTGCCATCAAGAGCGAATAGAAATGTCGTAAACGAGGAATATCTTGAATAATGGTAAGGAAAGTTATGAATACACGTACATGATGATGTACATAAAGACTATTTGTAATGGGAATCCTGTTCTTGCGCAGCTTGTATCATATATCTAACTGCAAACGCAAGTACCACGACGCCTGCAATCACAATTAGATTCGACATGAGCGACGAAAGGCCCGACGACGGCTCGGCAGCACTAAAACAAAGATAACTCTTCTAACACGTACTAATGAGTTGATCAATATTCAACACTAGTTTTCAAAATTATCAACTTTACTGAAACTAAAACATCTCGCCCAAACAGTAGGTTTTTAAAACATCTTCTTTTCTTCCCTTCGCTTTCTTTTCGAATACCCGCAGCAACACCATAACTTTTTCAGTAACCGTAATAATACCGAATTGACAATGTATTCCAATCGCAATAAATATGTTGGTCACTTTTTTGAAACAAAATAAAGTAAAACAAAAAAACCTTCGCAGTCGTTCCTCCTCCTCTCTTAAGGTGGCCTCTTCTGCGGTATTTGTCTCGCTAAGATCCTTCTTGATCTCTTCAACAACATCGGGGAACAGATCGCAAAATACACGGTCCTTCAAATGGATATGAAAATCACAGTACACTTGTATTGTAGCACAACGACTACCTTCAAGTTAAAAGCTTTACTGCGACGGGCGAGTATTCTCTTCTCTGCATCTGATGATGTGATACTCCCCAAGGTCGGCGCAGTGTCATTCATGAAGGACAAAAGACCAGTGATGATAGTAGAAACCTGAATTCCAATATTGCTACCTTATCTAATGAGAAATACTACCAAAATACAAACTAATCTTACCGTCCAAGCAGGATTCCAAGTATCTGGATGGAAATCAGAAATCGATAAGCATAGTCTTGTATTTACTTGGAACCGTCCACTAGGTGTAATCATATAAATAGATGGAGGCTTGAACGGAAAGTCATTCGGGAAAACTAATTTGCCGTGATACACACCACCTAAAAATACATTTAGGAGGTTGACAGTCAAACCACATTCCATGTACTAGATAACTAACTTCCTAGTCACTGGCAACTATTGTAAGACTGCTGTTAACAAGAAAACTCATAAATTTGGAATAATTATCACAAATATAGTATGAAGATATGAATCACAGCCCACAAAAATCCAGCTCTCTCAAAAGAGAGAACAGGATAAATATTTGGCACCCTCCGGATAAGGGTGGCGGTCAGGAAGAACGATAGCTCGTGACAGCTGCCAGCCGCACCGCGTACCCCATGTAAAGGTTGCGGCCGCATCTATTCCTACTCAAGCGGCTGCGCGGGCGTGCGCGGCGCAGCGGGTGCCTCGAGTGGATCCGCGGCCGTCCTTTAGGAGGCAGCGAGTGAATTCGCGCTCGTCCTTTAAACGGCGCAACAGTGCAATGTCGGCGATACCAGAACGCATTGATTGCACTAATTTAATAACAGTCAGAAGAGAACAACCTATAAGACAGTGGCCGGGACTGCTCGAGTTTTCATAAAGTTGAGTTTTCCTGCATTAGTATGCAAAATTCCATAACGTTTGAGGCCAAATGAATGTTGAGACGTTTTCAGCTGAAGCTTTTCCACTGTTTAAAATTATTATAACAAAAGCATTCTTGAAAAGTATTCTATTCCGTCTTGTCTGATGCTTCGACATCTTTGTGCAAAGTATGACTCGTAACACCCTTGTCAAGATTCAATTTTCGTACCCATATTCATGGGTATTTAGTACGAATTAGCAGTGAAATATTAACAGATCAAATTCTTCGTTGCGCTTCCACGGAACGAAGTGGGTGCTCAGTTTGTAAGTATTTTCTCTTCTTCCGATGTTTTGTGAAGTATGTCTTTTCGGAATGAAGACGAAAACTAAGCGGTTTTGCTCAAAACATCTGAGAATTTGTGCTCGAAAGATGCTAACATAACCTCTGACGACTTCTGCTCGTGCGTCAAAATAAATGCTAGCAAATAATTCTGTTTTCGGATTTTGACTGAAAGATCGAGTCATTTCAAAGTTCATGAGGATGAAGTCGTAGAAGTGAACCAATTCACGAACAAGAAGACGATAATGAATGGAAGCAATGAAGAAACGAAGAATCAAGACCTCTCGAACATCTATGGTTCGCTTACATGTGCCATATTGGAGTACTCCATTAATTTCTCTTGTATCTGAACATATTCTCGGCGATTTTTTCCTTCTTCAGGCTAAAACAGTACTCAATCCTCGTAGATGTTGTATTTTATCATTTCCACTGCAGTTTAGTGTAGTACAGAAGCGCTACTTTTGCATCCATGCAGCACAAACACAGCAGTGCTGCGCCTTTTAAAGGGCGAGCGCGAATCCACTCGCTGCCTCTTAAAGGACGGCCGCGGATCCAGTCGCGGCACCCGCCGCGCCGCGCACGCCCGCGCAGCCGCTTAAGTAGGAATAGATGGGGCCAAAGGTTGCCACGCCCATCTCGCGCGATGCGCATGCTAGCCTACTCTGTACGAAGTACCGAAGACTTCATTTGGTTCAGGGCTAGATCGAATGTGGATTTTTGAGTTCTACGATAAAAACGTAATAACCCGTAGCGGTGATGTGTCTTATTTCAATGAAAATTGAGCTTTAACTGCCTTCGCACCACTAAATCTTGTTTAAATACGTCATAATCTCCTTCATTGATGGAAGATATTTAACAAACATGCAGCGGCTGGTGCCTGTGGATCTCTGTACGTATCTAGGGGCGGGGCTACAGTTGCATGGGATACTGACACACGGGTTCATAGCAGCCAGCTATTACCAGCTATCGTTCTTCCTGGCATACACCCTCCGGATAAGACAGACTAGCTGTCACTATACAACAATCCAAATAGAGAATACCACCCCCCTCCCCCTAAAAGAACTAAAAGAAATTGTTCCAAACAATCCAAACAAACCTTCATAAGGGGTGTTCGGTGCGCCAAATATGATGTAATGCCACTCGAGAATGTTTTCCTGTAGAGGAGCTGCTCGCACGAATGGCACGGGCTCCTTCAGCAGCTTTGCATAATCTTTCTTTAATCGCGCTGTTGCTGTTACCGACGCCACCATTAATGTATCTAGAAAAACTCTTGACTTTGTGAGAAATACAACAGCGAGGTCAATTAAAGACTAATTCTAGTCCAGATCAGGGGAAACTTCGTAATCAGTGTCAAGCGTAGGATGGTAATTTACGAAGGTGGGTCGCCTCAGGGGGGGGGGAGGGTTCGCCTGAAGAGGGTAGTGTGATAACAGCAAGGTAGGGAAGTTCGTTTTTCAAAAGCGAGCACCAGGTTCTATTCCTTGCGGCGATGGTAGTTTTGCAAACACTTCAACTAGCTCTTTTTCTATTAGTACCATGGGTACAAGTGTAAAATTGTCGATGAACACTTTCTTGTTAAGTTTGGACGTTTTATTAGGCTGTAAATCGACTTCTAGGGTTCAATAAATATGTAGCTCAAAATGCAATTCCGTGGATGGTGTCCTAGGACCTCTGGACATCATATAGTGCTCCGACGCTTTTTCGGTTTCTCAGAAACAAACCAAATGAGGATGCAAAATCCCACGGCTTCTCATTCATTGGAAATTTTTAAAGCGATAAGGGTACATAAGACATGACCGCAAAATTTGTTAGATTTGATGTATGTTGCCACTCAATGGCTGACAAAATCAGAAGGTCCTGTAAAAAACGACCCCATGCATAGAAAGAGCAATTCTTTCTCTATTGTAATGAATTGAAGCTGTTCGCTCATACAAATCAACTATGAAGATATTCGCCTTAGATTAACACCATGCTCTTGAGATTGCCAAAAAGCAGGTTTTTTCCATGCTTTTTTCAGCAGATATTCAAAAACTGACAAAACCTTGAATATAACCTTGAAAAAGGAAGTCTAGCACTATAATCCTGCGAACGCAGACAATCAGAATGCCAACGAGCAAATGTTGCGATGCTTTAGAGCTGGTCCGGACCAAAGGACTTCCTATATATGTATAATATTTGTTCCATTTACTTCGTGATCGTTTATTTATACTACCGAGTTGAATTCTAGAACATTGATAAGAATGGGCTTTCAAAGGGGTTTAGCTGAACATGACCTAGCCAACCTTCCTTCCGATCCAGTGGCCCAAAAAATCTTATGTGATATCTCATAGGGAAAGAATATAAAAAAAGCGATATAACAAAGGTCTGCACGAACAGCAACCTCTGCACCCTCAATCAGTCATTTTTACTCGAACCTTTTATAATCTTTAAGCCAAATATTATTACGCAATATTACACAACGGAGTACAGCAGTAAGCGAGGAAAGCTCAAAGCGAATAAAGAAGGGAACGTCCACTGAAAAGTCTACACAGATAAAACTGTAATGAGTAACCACTAACCACGGTAGCAGAGAAGAGAAATGAACATCTTGGAAAAATCAGCAACTGATATGCACAGCAAGTTATTATCAGACGTAGTAAATACAATATATGACCTGTGAAGTGACTGCATAATAGCATTTGCATAAATTTCTAGAACCTAGTAAAAGATACACGTGCCATAGGAGAGGCTACATTCAAGTATGTCTGTATACTTCCAGAGTAATTTATACCTACAAATCAGCAGGCAACATCAGTGTTCCTGAGAAGAAATGAGCTAAGAAGGCATAACTAGAGTTGTTAGTAATAACCATAACTGCACATATGTTAGAAGAACTAATGGTATCACAAAGCAGCTTAAACACATCTTTCTTAGAGGAACCATAAGATCGAAGGATTACACACCTTGGACGGGTTGAGCTACCTCCCATGCACGAGAAGAAGGAAACTGTGTGCAGAACTTAAAGACTATAACCTTTGCAAGGAATGTAATTGACAGGGATGCATTCGCGGCGAAGACACGGCGATAAAAACATTGTAGCTTCAACAACAACAATTAAGGGGGAACAACTCTGATAAAAAAAGTAGTCGTCCACACCTGATGCGCGTATTTACATCATCGCATGAATCATATTCTAGCAGAATGCCGACGATATTAAAACAGATGGGAAACTCTTCATGAAGAATTTATCGTTCATGCATTCCAGAGTCAGCTCAAGAAACTGTGCCAATACCTTCTAATATTCAAGCACTTCAGTACTGGAACCGCGTATAAAACCTTGACGAACCTATGGTCCCCAGAACACAAATGAAAAAAAAAAACTTGAACAACAAAATAATATTGCAATGCAATAAAACTATACCAACTACTGAACAAACATATACATTCTTTCTGAAGCATACATCTTCAAATCCAAACGAAGGAAAAAAGCGGCATGCTACTCCCCGTCTGACAAATCGACTACCTCAATTTTCCTCATTTGAGGCTGGAGCTGAGGACGGGATTTGTGCTCTTCCACAAATGTATCCGCTCGACGTTTCTGCGCACTTCTCTGTGACAAAGCAGTCCTGTGGTCAACGGAAGTGGAGGCGACTTCGGAAGTGGTAACAGTTCTACGATTGGAGAATAGTGTCGATGAACCTACCCCATTTTCACGATCCTTTTCCTCGAACAGGGTTGGAAACATTTTCTTGAATTCTGGGCACTAAAACAACTTAGGATATGTGAATTCCTTTTCTATCCATGTTAATCACAAAGTGACATCTTCTCGATTTAGTACATCAATCGAAATACATACCCGTCAGCAGCCCATGAGAATACACCAATAATGATAACCTACCGCAAGATTCCACGCTTTGCTATCACTCGCGTATTTGCGTCGAACCGTGTTGGATTCATTTAAGACCCCAGCTGCGTAAGTTTCCTCGTTCATGAAGCTATGAAGTCCTACCTATAATCACAGCTACTATGAATACGACTTGAAACTGGAAAAATATAGAAAAGAAACCTTATAAGGCGTATAGCCAACTCACAAGAATGGCTGACACTGTCCAACCAGGGTTCCAAGATTCCGGGTGGTAATCCGAAATCGATAAACAAAGTCGCGTATTCGTTATAAATCTGTGATGAGAAGTAGTCAGAATATAAGCAATAACTCCTAGGAATATCAAAGAAGAACAAACCTTCCATTTGGGGTAAGCATACAAATCGCAGGAGGTTTCCATGGAAAATCTGGTTGGAAAACTAATTTGCCATAATAAAATCCACCTATAATGAAGACTTTAATGAATCTTTAGCTTAATGGAGCTCTAAAGTACTAATAAGAATTACAAAGTTTTCATTATAGCTGCTTTATCGACCCGAATGATCTATGAGACAATGTTTCAAACAATGATTTCTATTAAAGGCAGCAGGAGCTGAAATTCTCGACTCTGAGCTGAGCTGCGGGTGGTGAAGTACAGACTCGGCACATCATAAATGTGAAACGAACACAGACAATGATGGCTTACCTGCAGAGAAAATGGAAACGTCGTCGCGAACACGCCTGGCCGTGTTCGTGCGCGGACGAGTTTTCCCCGGCGCGAAAGCCAATGCGGCGCGTGGTTTTGGCCGAGTCCCGCCATGAAACCCTGTGAATTGAATGCATTTGGTCTTCCCTTTGCGCCAAACTACGCACCGCAATGGCTTTTTGCGCCGGGGAAAACGCTCGCGAACACGGTCATGCGTGTTCGCGACGAATGTACCATTTTCATTGCAGGTAAGCCATAATTGTCTGTGTTCGTTTCACATTTATGATGTGCTGGGTCTGTACTTCATCACCCACAGCTCAGCTCGGAGTCGAGGATTTCAGCTCCTGCTGCCTTTAAGAAATGATACTTGCCTTCGTAGGGAGTGTCCGGTGACCCTTCGATCACATAGTGCCATTCGAGAATGTTTTCTTCGTTCGGCATAGCAATGATGCCATCGATAGGTTCACTCAGTAATCTCTGGAAGTCGCGCTGGAGACGCCGTGCTGCAGCGGGGCTGGGCTGGCCAACTGGTCGAGGAAATGGTTCGTATGGCTGCATAAACATCCTGCACACTAATACTTAGAGTGTAACAGAATTAGAAAACAGATGTAGTGAACAACATAGGGGTAGAACCGGCAGGCAACAAAATGTATGCACATAAATCTTGCCTGCCAAAGTACACAGATTTTGTCACAGTTAATCAAAGAGTTCATAAGAAGAAATATCCAATTGTGAAAACAACTCTCTAGGCATCTGAAACAGCTACTGACCGAAGTTTATTTAGCTCTCCCAACGTTTCATAATTATGGAAACGGACACTATATAGAACAAGCCAAGCTCTCAATAGGGCAAAGAGAAAACACAACAGAATAAATAAAATACAGATAGGGTTATCATATCACCATACGAGTTTGCACTATCATTCACACTGCAGATTGAGGATCTCTCCTGTTACTCAAGATGAAAAATAATTTGCGAGCCCACAGGAATGTCTCAACCTTCACAATCGTGTTACTTTAAAAACTTCTGAAAGAAATCCGTCCAAGAAAGATCATTAATGTTCACTAACAGAATATGCTTGGAATATACCATAAGGAAGCCTACTTACAATAAATCACCACCGGTAGAAGTAGTTTTACTAGGAGGCTGCGTTGGAGTTGTCCTACGGACCTAAACATCATTGCCCGTAGAAAGTGGCACAACTGGTAATGAAGAAAAAAAAACTTCAAAAAATACCGCAGAAGATCCCGGAGGAGGAGGTAATAACGGTATGCTTCCTCCAGCTGGTGCAGGAGGAGGGCGAGGCCGAGCAGGAAGGGGCTGTCCATCGGGGCCTTTCTTCTGAACAGAGAAAGTTAGAGCCTTGAAAAACATTAATACCACGAATTCTTTGAGGTGAGTTCACATTGAGAAAAATTATCTGGGAGTAGATCAGGCGAATACTACACTCCTCTTTTAGCGAAATCCTGTGATACCCCTTTTTTACCGCATCCGTCTCAGGATAGAATCACCAGTCGCATGCGTGCTGAACTACAGGAACACTTCAGCGGGCTACTCAGCCCCCTAACGGGTGCGGAGATATCGAGAGAAAATCAAGTTCAATACTTACACCAATGTTAATAGATATGGTTTGTCCCTCCTTGAAAGCAAGATCTAGACTTGGTTGGGCAACGTGGCTAGTCTGTTCCAGCTCAGCAGACTTTTCAATGTACTTGAAGTGATCCTGAACAAATACTAGCTATTATCACTTGGCAAGATAACAACTGTTCCGAATTGCAACCAATTAGGAAAATGCGTTTGCAATCAAGACAAAGTTTTATGTTGAATATATTCAGCAAGGCTAGAAGGTTCAAATCATGTGGCACTCTACCCATTTAAAGGCTGTGTCTCACCTCATTTTCAATTCTGGGATCCTAACAGAATCCGGACCTACTCGACTCGCTGAGTACAATAATGTACATGATTTCTGATAAAACCGTCAAAAACCTGTTTTTGAGGAACCAATCCAACTTGGCGTGGACGAGATCCTCAGCAAGGAAACTGCCTCTCTTGCCATACACCTCAGCAGATCTCATTGATCGCATAGGTGTTCTCATTGCCGAAAACTGCGCCGCAGGCTGGAGGCGCCTCGTACACCGGCCAAGAATTTCGCCAAATTCTCGGCCGGTGATATTGAGGTGAGACACTGCCTTTAAAGGTGACTCTAGTTAATTGAACTTGAAGTCACGATAAAATAAAATACGATCAATAAATGGAAACAGCATATATTACTCAAGCGAAACCTGAAAGTATATACAATAATTTTAAAAATTTAATCCGATTACCTGTAAGGCAACATTCAGGTCAAAAGAATCTCCTCGATCTGCAAAACCACATCCAACAAAGGCTGTCTGTCCCGCATCGTTTTTCAAACGAATAACGAAATATCGTGAAGAATCGATGACGGGTTCAATGCAAACACCAGGAAAAGCGTCAATGGGACACTTCGCATATAGTGCACCTTAAAAATTAATAGTCACCCACAATTTTCACAGCGACAGATATCTTGGAGTCATAACAACACTTCAAGAAAAGCAAGAACTTCCCTCTTGATGGGAAGAGAAAAGCCATTAGTAACATGAAAAAAGGTATGAGGACCTAACAACAGATATGAAAAAGAAATTAATCCAAGTGATTATTACTACTGCACACACTGCCAACCTAGCTTTCCCAGTGGCGCAGTTCAGGATTTTCATGAACATCCAGACGTGGTTCAAACATCAAAAATATAAAAAGTTACAATAATTTCATAGGCACCAGATTGCAAATCGGGCATTTGTTCGCTGGTATTTGTTCAGTATTGATTTTTTTTGTATTGAAAGCAATTCACTTCGAAAATAGGAATTAAACAGCACATAAATATCAATTCTTGAGCATTACAAATCTGAGATGATTTTCCGGATTTCGAAACCCAACGCCTCGAAAAATTCAGGAATAGAGATTCCATTCAATATTAACTACAGACAAGAAACCGCTTATGTTGTTCAACATTAAATTTCAGACGACTCCTGCATAATAGATTTGTTGGCGAATGATTATAAAGCTAGTTTGAGTTGTTCATCCGGATCACAGCTTCGTAATGTTCAGAATGAAAGCAACTCGAATATTTGAGAACGATCATACATACTACCACGAAGCTAATCGAATGTGGAGCAAAATACTACTAGCCTATCTCAGAATCATTAACGAAAGGAGAACTAAGACTTCAGTAACGAAGAAGATGTGAGTGATTCACTTCAACTAGACGTTGAGGGCGAAGGAAAGAAAGTAGGAGAGATGGCTGGACCGGGCGGACCATGACTCATCGCTACAGAACTTCAGCTATTCTCTGCATCGCCAAACTGGGTTTCGGTCACACAGACATGCTTTTTAGCATTGAACGATGAAAACAGAAACATAGCAGCGACATTTCCATAATGATGACCAGTTATCACATGAGAGGCGCTTACGAGAATTATTTGGCTCGTATGCCTTGCTCCTTCAAGTTTTTGCTCTTAACAACTCATTCTATCTCCTTTGAATGCGAAAATAGAAAGAAACCATATGATCACTTCCTGTCCTTTGTTAACAAACAACTTCACATCGCACATTAATGGCGCTCGATGGCTTTGCAGTTGAAAGCATACGCTGACTTTTATCGATTTATATACGAGGATTCTATAGACAGAATAAAAGTTGCACCAAACCGCGTTCACATATAAGATTTTTTGGTTTATACACAGTAAATTATCCTTAGATCATGAATATAGGTTGAAAGTGGACTGCAGTGCAGCTTGCATATTCTGAATCAAATATATAGTCTGTTAGATCTGGGGTGGCGAGTATCCGCACCGCTAATACCTTCTCTGTCGTTATCTCTAGCAGGCCAGAGTCGTTCTTGGTAGCTAGAGGTGATGGGGGATAGTTAGGATACGCAGACAGTGATAACGATATGGACGATGGGTAAGCGGTGCGCATGCACGCCACGTCAGATCTAACACACTATAGTTTCAAGTGTACATGCAGTACTCAAATAATCTCAGTTTTGGTTCTATACTTGGATGTGGATGAGGATATTCAGTCATAATTATATTACGAAAAACTGTAAAGGAATGATACGGCGTTTTCTGGAGGATTTCTTTCCAAGACTCGTTTTTAAAACCGACTCTTCTTTGATACAGGACAGGATCTTCATATGGAACATTGCGAATCGAACAGAATCGTCAGAAGATAACTAATAAATATCAAAATTCACCCACCAGATGTTTTGTCTTCAAGCCTGAGTTCCAGCCGTTTGCCGATAGCCACCAATTTCATTCGACCCGTCCAATCTGGCGCATCCAGCTTCCAATCCGCGGCCCTGTACTTTCCATTTGATAAGAAATGTCATAATCAACTACGTAGAGGTTGTTCCCCACAGATGAATAGGATAGAACTAACTTGTGGCCTCGATTGGTTCCAAGCGGAGGGATGCGATACACGAAGATTTCCGGTTTGACAAGTGCAACACTTTCGTACTCTTCTTCCATTCGTTAGGTGTCTTGTGAATCCGGAGCGCTAGCGACTAGTTCAAACTATCTGCGATAGAAGGCAACAGAACGTAGAGCACTTCCTTGAATAACCCTAAAATAAGTGAGCATAGAATTAAGGAATGAGATTCTAGGCGAATAGGAATGTCTATACTGTTTCCGAAGCGACGACGACAACATGATCTACTCAGACAAAAGTGCCGTGCGAGCGGGCCCCGGTAGAGCGGGTCGCAGCCATGTCGCGGCCCGCTCGCTTGGTTGTCGCAGCCCGCTCGCACGGTTGTCGTGGCCCGCTCGCACGGAAAATCCTCGTGCGAGCGGGCCGCGACAACATAGGTTGGTCCGAAATACCGTGCGAGCGGCCCACAATAACCGTGCGGGCGGGTTGCGACAACCGTGCGAGCGGGACGCGACATGGCCACCGCCCGCTCTACCGGGGCCCGCTCGCAGCCATGTCGCGTCCGGCTCGATCGGACTTTTGTCTGAGTACGCGATGGATAGCGAAGACGTCGCGTCACTTTGTTGTGCCATGATGAACATCGTAAATTTACGCGCAAACGCAAAGTCAAATACACTCATCAATTTAGAAGGGAACATGGGTTTCCGTGGACTGTTTTGAACCTCATGGACCATTTGTGGTCTAAAGTGATCAAGAAAGGTTCTCAATGATTTCCAGTAATCATATCGCGGCCACTGTTTATATACATATATCCACTCAGGACCAATCGCATTTGAACATTTTGCTTGGATGCGTCGCGACGAGGTATAAACACTCCAAATAACAAGGAATGACTGAGAAATAAGGGTGCAGAAAATATAGAACCGAAACTAAGACTGAATTTACGCATAAGTTTACAGCTCTGGAACATTGAAGGCGATTTTCTTTGTACCGAGAGACAGAGTTTAGAAACGGCAAGAAGAACGCGGTGAGAACTGCACAATGACGATGACGTAACACTGATGCATTAAATGACTAAATGACAACGAAAAATGATACTTGTAAAGTCATGTATGCGAGATTTTGAAACTGATCATAATCTCTATGTTTGTGTTAGAAAGCAAATAAAATAATAGCTTTAATGGAAAGAATACTGAAAGTGACTAAGTGGGAAACGTGGCTTCCCATGCTTTCCCACCCATTTACAGTTTTAGTAGGCATATCGAAGAAGCGGGAACGTTTCTGGACCCACAAATACAGCAAAGGTGAACACTACAACGTTAAAACGAACGGCACAAAACCAGGCTCACATAATCGAAACGCAGTTCATCGCGCACGGCGAAATCAATTGCTCGTCATTGCGCTTTTTCTGCAATTGCGACTAAACACCATACTCGTCGCCATTATTCGCGCTAGGGCAAGAACAAAAGAGAAGCCGTTGATCCTGGATCGACTTTCCGCCTCATTTGCTCTACTTCTTACTTACATAAGTATTTATTCAAATTATAATAGAAGCTTGGATTGGTTACACAGTCAGTAAATGAAGAGTCACTGAATGCAGTGAAAATGAAGAAAAAAGGAAACATTTTTTTAAAAAATACCAAGGGTTACTTCAGTGATCTCGTGCTCATTTTCAAACTGTAGAAGCATTAACACGACTAATTCTATTCAAATTCCTTTCTCTGTTAGAGAGTTGCCTTCTACTCACCCGAAAATTTTATTTCAATTTGCAACCAACCGACAAGATTTTCACCACTTCTGCAAAGTATACGCTCTCATTTGCGGAATTCCGCTAAATATTCACATTCTCTTGTTGCCCACACACCCCATGATAGTCTCTGAAATTGATAGAAGGTCATTGAGAAATAGCGAAGTGGTGAGCCTTTTCTCTTGATGCACGCTCAAATTTCGCGTATATTCTCCCTGACAGATTCTCTTGGGTTAAATTCGTTACTCAACCACTGATATTTCCGTCACATACATATAATGTGGACCTTCTTTGGGAAGAAAGGTCATATTCCGTAATAGGACGGCACCCTAATGACTCTAGCGCTGTAAGGAATTTCGGTGGTGTTCCTGGGACATCCGGCAAGAACTTATTATAACCTCAGAAGAAGATGTATATGATAGGACAACTCATTGGTTACACTGTTGCAGCATTCTTCTGCCTTGCCAAAGAAGATTGAAATAGTTTTCAGACAGGATATGAGATGACAGCAAAGAAATGGGTAATTGAACCTCCTCTAACTCCACGCTGCACGAGCTCCTTCATTATCCTGCGAATATCTTCTAGTGTTTTTCCAATATTTTTGCGTCCTCCGAGTGCTAACCAACGACTTAGGCATTAAAAAGTCTCACTGGTTGATTTGAGAACACTGCAGTTACTTAATTAATTATTCCGCATCAAATAGAAAAGCCTTCATTTATCCGGTTGAGTGATCACCATTCTTCTTTGTTCCGGTTTTTATGCTTTGAAAGATTAAAGTTCTGCCTAATATCATTCAACATCGAATACTCAATTATATCCTTCGAAATAATACGTCCTTTTTTTCTTCCCAAAAACAATCCATTTTTTAGCGCTGACTTGCCTTACGAATGGATGGATCATCAGTTGCTAGTACAAAGGACACGGCTGGCGAAAGCAGTGACACTGCTTCCACCAGCTACCAGCCGTGTAAGTTCTTACATGACACCCCTAATGCTGTATTTCATGTCACCAGTTTCAGTCCCGGAAATGAGTGCTGAACAGGAGTTTTTTCTCTACGAGTTAGAAACTACGGATTCAGGAAGTATAGGTCTAGTTTTGAGGTCAGCTTCATCATATTTTTCATGGCATAGGAATGATTTGTACTCATTATATTTTTTTAGAGCCATATACGACTGCGGGGATGTTCGAAAGTTTAGCCGAGCGCTCGAGCATAGAATCCATCAGTATGACAGGAATATTCAGAAGGTATTTGGTTAGATATTTGAGTATTACCAAATAAGACAAGCCATGGATGGTTAGCTGAGAGAAAATTAGAGTCTTCGCTAATTTGGGGGTCAGGCCTCCAGGACCTTGAATATATACAAATCATTGGAATATTGACTTCAAATTTGATTTTCTAGAAATAAGTCTTCAAAAAGCAAAAAAAAAGAACCATAACAAATTACAAAATGTATTTTTAGCTATTTCATAAGGGATTACTTCAAAAGATTACTTCAAAAAAATCAACCAACCCTTTTCCTGCGTCCTCCTTTGGTGGACGTTGTTTATACTTGTTCTAGTGATACCTGTCATGAATAGTAGTGTCAGTATCATTGCAGGTGTGCGCCTTTCATTATCAAGGCTTCGTGGACTCTATGCGTGAACTCTTGGTACTCAAAGAGCGCTGCGGTGATATAAAGGTGACACTCTTTTGGAATTTTTTTTTGTTTTCACTATTTATCACTATAGCTCCCCCACTTCAGCACGATGCGATTGCTATCAATGCTCAAATTCAAGCTGCCAGCGAAGACATTTCGAAAAAGAGTGAGGAAATCGTCAAGTACAGGTATCCAGCACATTTTTTCTCCTCGACAGTGAAACAATGCAATTCTAACCTAGAAAATTGGAGAAGAATGCGTCCACTGCTATTGACCAGATATCAGTTTGTCTGCCAGTTTTGGAAAACTACGCCAAACTTCAGGAGCTTATGCAGCTGAAGAAGTGTGTCCTATGATTACGCTCTCCGATGAGTGGGAACGATTGCTCTATTTCGTTCAGATACTACCAAGCTTTGAAAGTTTTGGAAGAACTAGAGCACACTCATCTCGCTCTGGTCGAGAAGTATCGTTTTACCCAGGTATTGGCTAAAACTATGGCTCCCGTTCGGAACGAAATAAAGGCAAAGGTGTGTTTTGTCTAATTACGTCGTTTCTCGGTCATGTCTTCTGATAGTCTTCACTTCTAAGGCATATTCCGAGTTCAAAGACTTCCTGGAAAATGTAAAAAAGGTCGCTTGCAGGATTGGACGGCATGCTAGTAGATGCGTAAGTCCTTCGATTTACCTGATTTAATGTCTCTTTCATTGTCCATACTTGTTTAGACCGCGGAGCAACATTCGTTTGGAGTAAGTGAGGCTGAGAGAGCTCGAAGATTGCAACAGGAGGCAAAACAGTAGTTTTTTTTTCATCATTTGGAAATTAATTGCATTGACTAGTCCCGATTTAATTTTGTTCGTTCAGGAAGCTTGTTGATGTCGAGATTGCTGTGTCAGCCGATGGTAGACTAGTTAAGAAAAGTGCATCGAATGGTGCTGCTCCTATTCATAGCTCTGATAGCCTAGAGGTTGTTGACAACTACTTTCCCTTTCTTTTTATTTTTTGTTGCTCGTATTGCTCTACAGGGAATGATCCACAGGGTGGAAATAAATGATGTTCTATGCACTATGATCTTCATACCTTAAAAATGTTTTCAGGATGATGAGAAGGTGTCAGCACAAGACCTCATCGACTTCACCCCAGTTCATAGGTCAGCTGTTTTTGTAACTCTCCACCTTGTATTAACTAGCAATAAAAAATGGTATGAAACACTAGAGGAATGGGTATCTATAAACACGACGTAATAGAAATTCTTAAGATGCTGCCAGATCTTCAACGTTCTTGGTGCCAAAGAGGAATTTGACCAGTTTTATCGTCAACAGCGGAAGGATCAATGTGATCTCGTTATTGAACCACCAACTAAGGTGACAACAATAATATTTCCCTCAGTTCTATGTTCTTATTTCGTTCACTTCTTTATTTTTATTTCCAGATGAACTCCCTGAAGCACTATGTGGATTACCTTGATGAGATCATTGGCTTTTTCGTAGTTGAGGACCACATAATCATCACTGAACCTACGCTGGTCACCTCTTCTCATAAAGATCAACTGTGGGAAAGCGCTCTAAAGACGATAGTTCATACTATGAACACTCGTTTTGTGAGTTCACATAATATTCGTGTCATAGTTCTAATAGCATCCTGTCGCCTAAGGCTTTAGAAAATGCGAAAAAAGGTGGATAGAATGGATCAGAAGGAAGTTCACTTTATTTTCGCATGGGAAAGGATTGGAGATGTTTTCAGGGAGGTTGTCCCGATGTGGAGATGATGTTACGGATGAAGAAGGTCATTCTTCTATTTGCTTTAACTATGAAATCTTATGGATACGGTATCGCTCCCCTATATTCTCTTCTGCAGAACTTTAGGTGGTCTAGGATTCATTTCCTTTTCTTCATTTCGTTTCTCTTCTACATTAGAAGGCCATTTTCTCACTACCATTTTCTCTGTGGTATTTTCAGAATCATTTGCTCGTTATGTCAGGTTATTATTTATACTTTTCAAGAGATCAGTACAACGAAATCTTGATGAGCGAATATTGCGCGCAATTCGAAAGAGATCTTGAGAAGGATAACTATGCACCGATTGTTGTGGAGAATGAAGAACAGTTCAGGGCCATTATCAAAGAGTTTCCCTTCTACAAAAGAAGTATGGAGCAGGTATTGTTCTCTATTTTTGCGTAGTTTTTTTTCTTTCGAAATTTTCTTTACTTTTGCTTCTCTGGTTGAGTAGCACCTATGAGCTTGCTACTTTCTGTGGAAAAAGTTCACGTTGGAATCATTGATAGTTCTCAAGTTTGTGGCCAGTAGTACAAATACTGCTGGTTTATCCTGTGAGAAGTACTACTGGTTTTGTAAGAATATCTGAGGATACCCTTTTTCCTTTTGATCTCTTATAGGTTGAATTCTTCTTGGGATCTAAATTCCTTTTTCAGGAGCAGTTCCCTCGTAAATTCCCGTATTCGCGTTTTGTCGTTTCTGCTTACTCAAAGGCAAAATTGTATCTCCAAGGATGTCTGAAGTTCATGGAGCACCTCCAACTGACCCATTCTGAAATGGATGACACCGTTAGAAGGCAAGCCATATTCACATTTTGATTTTGAACGTTTTGCACTAATTGTACGACACTATCAGAAACGCCACTTGGCGTTCACTTCTACTATGGCTTACAAACACTAATTCAAAAATGAATTCGATAAATGTACTTATTAAACCACAGAGCATTGGTCTTCTGCTCCTTTGTGTATTGCAGCATCCTAAAAGCAGTGATTCTAGATCTGATTTCATTAGAACGTTTTATTCTCGTTTAAGGTATGCGAATGTTCTTCTTTCTCGTTGGTCTGGTAGCCTGAAATCGTTTGTGGAGAGGAAACTGTCTTTGGTTCAGGTATTCTGCTGTTATCTTCATTTTATGGTGCTGTAACTGTGAGCCAAAACCTTTGCTTTGTAACATACCCCTGGGAGGCAGATTACTCCGGGCATAAGATGTGAACTCTGCAACTAGTGATTTTTTCTATTCAGTTAGTTCAAATCACGATCAACATCGGTTACCTTGAAAAGTCATGCGAATCGCTCGGTGTTTATATTACGAAGCTGACAAGCGGAAACGAGCTGAATGTATCGATGACTGCTCATCAGTTGTCATTGTCCGAGCGAGTTTTTCGGGATGCTAGAAGCGAGGTATATCCAATGAATTGCTCTAATCATGTAGCTTTTGTATGGTTTGGTTTGATTTTCTTGCATCGCTAGGTGGAGCAACAAATTGAAGTCTGCATACGAGATAAGGTGGATGCTTTCATAGAGTTGGCACAGTACGATTGGGAGTTGCCGGCATCTTCAGGTTAGCTATGGCTTTTACTTATTCATCCTCTTATTTTCATTAGAAAAATCAGCCTTGATTTATGCTTTATTTCTAATACTCAATGAGATACAGTTTTTTTTTGTCTCTAGGGTTAATTCCATTCCAGAATTGTGTTAGTTTTGTATATTATACTTGGTAATTGTTGCAGTGGTATCTTTTCTAGGACATGCCTCGGAGTATATAAGTGATCTAATAAATTATCTTTCTACTACATTCCTATCTTTTACGAACCTCCCTTCTGTTTTGGCTCGGCATGTTTGCATGCAGGTGAGTCGTTTTATCAGTACAATGTTTTCCCTTATCTTCTTTTGTTTATATGAACTATATGTTGACCTGTTAGCCTGCCGTACCCATTGTGTAGCAATGAGGTTTGCAAAACGAACGCTAGTCTTTCTTCATTGCCAGATACATATTATTTTTTCTGGCAAAATATTTTAGCCTCCTTCGCTAGCAGCTATGTCGCAAAGGTTACGATGTCGTGCACAATTTAGAAGTCTTAACCCTGAAAGAGTGATTACTCTTCTTGATCTTCCCAATAGACTGAAAAATTGAGGGCGGAGGTTGTTCCGCATTTCAGGTTTTTACAGCAATGTGCATAACTTTGCCCTCTTGATTATCGATCTGCTATAATAAAGCGCTGATAAGTAATAATAAAGAACTAATCATACCACTAATGTATGCATACCGTTCTCAGGCAAGCGGATTTATTTGCAGACGTGCAAACATTTGTCATCAAGGCTATCTGATGTTCTGTTGTCACCAGACGTTCGAGCGATCTCTATGGGAGCCCTGGAACAATTCAGTTTAGACGTCATGCAGTGTGAGATGTTCACAGCACGATGTCCCGTGGCGGGTTTCGATCATAATACGCTTCCTATGACGTTCGCTCATTTGAGGTATTTCGTGAATTTGGTAGCTCTTTCATTTCCTTACTCGACATCTAATGCGGAAGGTTTTCTGTCTCTCTTGACGAAAACAACATTGTTGTTCTAGAGCTTCCACACCTCAGTGAATCTCTGTAGTCATTTAGGCAGTTACTAGAGCTAGTGATGAGCAATGACTGGACATCTTATTTGGCTGAGTACGGACAAGAGAATGGCACATACGTACGCGTGAGCGCTTCCACAGCTACGCAACTGCTCGAGAAGTCCGTGCTTACACTCCTGACTCCCATATGGGTTCAAATTCTGTAATTTTTAGCTTACATTGTCGTTACAGGATGATAGAGTTCGAGAAGAAAAGCTCTGGATTCTTCGGCATTAATAAAGGTGATCGTAAGAAGCTACTGGATACAATTATACGGCAATTGCGTGCACTATCTGCACAATGATTTATTCAACATGCTTGGAATCTTCGGTGATACCATTGAACTGTGCTTGTCATAGTCATATTTATTGTACAGGCTGCCTTTCCTTGCTTTCGTAACTTTAAATTATTAATAATGTTGCAAATAAGCTGTTCAGATGAATATTTATTTATTTGTTAAGTACTACAGGCAACAAAGATCTCGATGTGTAAGCTACTGCTTCAAATGTATTGATATCAGATCATCTCTTGAGTGATGGGCATTACTTTAAGGCCATCGGTGTACTTGAGTATAAGCGCTCCTCGTGCAGCGAAGGTCAGTCGTCATTGCACCGAAGGTATAGTCTGTCCGAAACGACGAGTCCGCCCACGCACGCGGGGATTGAGAAGCTGCCACGTTCGCCAGCGCTCCATGTCATCATTGCTGATCTGCGTATCACGTTTCATCGTTATCTTCATGGTACTGACCAATGATTTGGCTGTGACGTGGCAGCCAACAGCATCCGTCCCAGCCGCGTCGCCTCTCGATCCACGCGTGCGTGGGCGGACTCGTCGTTTCGGATAGGCTATAAAAGGAGGTGCTTCGCATTACTTATCAACCCACGCTGATACATGTTAGTAAAAACGTTGGACCTTTGGGTTGACGCGTCAATATCGACGCGAGCTAACGGGTGATGCGGCGTGTCCCTTTCCCTGCTGTGCAATAACGATTGATCTCTACTGGATGCCCACATACAGAGAACTCCAAACGGACGCAGTCAAGAGTCAGGACTGCGGCGCGGCTCTCTTGGGCAGAATCACGGGAGCTCAGCATAGTGTGCGCCTGCGTCTCTGCCCATGAGAGCCATCGCCGCGATCTCGACTCTTGTCTACGTACGTTTGGAGCTTCCTATATTTCTCAAGGATCTTTTAAAGTATCAGTGTGGAGGTGCAACCAAGGAACAGCGGTTTTAGTTAAGTCAACAAATTAAAATGAACCCAGAAATCACGTGGGCGTATGAGCAACGCAGGCCCTCGAACAGTATTATGATCTAAATTTCAGAAATGAGGTTGGTACAGGTAACTCCAAAATACCAGGTGTACACATACTGGTACATATCGCGGCACGGCAGCGTCGGGCAGAGTACAGCAGAGAGCACTATCAAAGCATTATCGGTCGAGGAGAGCGGCAGACGGCCAGAGTGCCCTGTGACAACTCGGCGGGCAGCCAAAAATACGCGTGCTGCATGTGGTGCAGTTACGCGCTTGACAATATATTCGACGCCTAATGCACTTTTGCCTACGGTGTCCACGTTCGCAGCTGTTTTCGCTACATACAGCTGGTTGGCACGTGGAGATGCTATTACCCGGTGGCGATGTCCGTGAGAGACAATGACTTCTCTTACTTCCTGGATGCATCACAAATACTGCTCCTGTCATTTCTAATTTCCCTACAGTTTTGGAATTGACTTTGCTGGTTTTGCTACTTCAATACGCTTATTTTTTGTCTGTGCATGCACGTGACGTGTGCAGAGTTCCTGAGTCATCGCCATCGATCTCATTGTTAACGTTGATGATGCACTTTCTCATTGTCATCATTTGTTGACTGTTGGCTCAGGGATATTGCTCATATTTTTAAGTGGAATCATACCTCCTATGCTATATGATACCATGGTAGTTGTGTTAGAATGGTTGTTACTCCAATCTGCTTTTTTTGAACAGCAATTATCTTGTGGGTATTCCAGAAGTGGGGTCTTCTGGGATCTCTTCGTTCTATGGAAAATAATTCTACTTATTTCCACTTTCTGAACAGAGTCTAATTCCTACCCATCTGTTGCAGATGACATGATAAGACGCCTCGAAATCTTTTCATTGTCTATTACATAATTGTAAGATGTGGCTTGTCATCGGGTCAGTTTTCTCTAGAAATTTCCGCTGAGACTTCTTTTAGGGCGTTACTTGACTTGTCTCGTGCTGTGTGGTCTCCACACAAACATATTTATATAATTATGTATATAATATATATATATATTAAAATAGGATTATCATACACAAAAGGATAACTCCAGGTAAGTTAGTTTTTAAGTTCACATTACACAAGGTAAGGTCCTCCTCGCCGTACTGACGAGTTCCCGGGAGGACCTATTATTTATACCTATTTATCCGTATATGCTTAGGGAACGAAACGGGCAAATAGGCAAAATTCCTTTATGAATTTTATACATCTTTTATCATGAATTCTTTTCATTACATTAATAGTTTCATTGATGCCATTATTCACGAAAATTGTACTTGCTTGCACCACATCCCCATCCTTGTAGGGCTATGGTAAGATTACAGCAAAAAGAAGAAGAGAAAATGTTAGTTTTGGCGAGAAAATGACAATGGGAAGCGGGTTAAAAAGGCATAATTCCTTTTGTGACCTACCAGAAATTCCTCTCAGATTCATTGGGACTTTATTCAAAGCGCCTAGCACGAATTTCATATCCATTCATTAACAGAACCTCAATTAGTGACGCTGCAGTTAATACCATTGTCATTTCCTAGCCGAAACTAGATTTTTATTTCACTCTTCTACATTATTACTATTGTAATCACAAAAACGAATCTATGGTAGATATAAAACTGGTGAAATTTTCCTGTATTCCCTTAACATTCCCTCAGCGAAGTCTTGGCGAAAATACCTTCAGAAAACCGACCTTTTATAATTCTATTTATATGTTTCATCATGTAGAGGTGCCGTCGTTGATGACAACATAGCAGAAATCACGCAAACAATTAAACTGATAGGGAACATTAAAGGGAAAAAACGGTGCTTCCAGTGTTATCAGCGGTTATAGGTACTGCGTTGGCGACACTGGAGAAATAGTACTGCAGAAAGTTGGGTTCGTGTGCCTTGCCATCAAATGATTTTCTGAACCTTTTAAAGCATTGACATGCAGTCTTCATAAGAACCCTGCATAGATACGACTGTAATCCTCTTAATTTTTTCAATAGCTCGAAGATTTCTAAGGATCTTCTGAAGCGTTTATGGGAACTAGATACACTGCTCATAATAGCTGAAGATTCGTTCTTGAAGTAGTTTCTTGTTCCAACAACTTGTAGTGGATAGATCCTGCAGCTATTTTTGACTTGTATGGATCGTCGCGGTCAGCTGCAGTGAAAGTACTACATTTTATACTATTCCTGATGCTTGCTTTAGTCAACGCATTTGTCGCAGTTTTCCAGTTCTAGCTTCATGTCAGTGTTTCTCCAAACATACTCTTTCAGTTGGTGTTTTCGTGCTAGATCTCTTCTCTTAACTGATAATGTGCTCTTTCAATGACAGCAGTGTTTGTTAGCGAACAGCTCGTCACTCAACGCCGTGCTGTTTCCGAATTTCAGCGCCGATCAATTTCGCATTATCTCGCTTATCATTTCCATTTTCTGCTCGTTTCGTGTCACGACAACGCTTGCAGATTTTGCGCCTGCATTTTATTGCAAATTCAGCGAAAATAGCTATGATCCATTTACTTACAAAAAAAAAATACGCTTTAATCCAAGAGAGACTATGCAACTTTTCGGAAAAGCTGCTGAATTATTGCCAGTGGTGTGGTGCTTAGCTGCTGGAGTGATGCAAATAGTCGTTCCATCGCTTGAAACATTATTTCTCTGAGCCTATGTTTGGTCACACTCCTAAGTTGGGTAAACTTCGCAGGTTATGCATACTCGCTGCAAGAAACTAATTCTTGGGAGTGTCCGGTGCTTTCTGCTTTCTTTACAACTGTTCTGGCTTAACTCTGCTTCCATATTTCTGGCTGTTGTGTCCCCCCCCCCCCTCCCCATTCTTCTGATATCTTATCCTCGGTTCTATCACATCAACTCTTCTTGGAGTCCTTAAGTAAGGTGGTGCTCTTTTTATTTCGATATCTGAGGGATAACAGACATTACATGTGGTGTCTGCGATCCCTGCAAGCATTGGAACTGCTGTTTTGAAAGTTGCCCACACACCTCGCTGTACTTTTGTTGAAAAGGATAAATTTCAGTTCACCCACACGCATATAAACACGTGATTCTCTGCCTCCGGTTGTTAAATGGCGTGACGTGCATGTTTCCTACTGTGTTAATCCATTTTATAAATTTTATCACCATATTCGGCTCTTGCTTTCTTATATTGCTCATCTGCAAATCTGTTATTGTCAATTGCTACAGATGGAGCAAGAGGATCCGTGGTGGTTAAAGGAGAATGGCAGTGATAATTCCACAGCGCCGGAAACGAATAGGTCCATTGATGTACTGTGTGCAAATTGTGTATCACCTCAGGAACCCATAGGTAAGTCCTTTTTTTCGTTTATTGTATTCATCGCCGGTTTCCCATGGCCAGCTTTTTTTCTCATTTTTGCTTCCTGACTGCTCTCTATTCTTGGACATTTCTTTGATCTACCCTGTTTTCTTTTTTCCAGAAGTTTGTATCTGCATTTTGAATGGTATTGCTTACATGAGCGGTTGGCCACATACTAGAGATAGTTGATCACGTTCATCTAGTCACTGGTGTAATACTTTTGCCCAGAAACCGTGCGACTCTATAGTGCTATTGATACTAGCTGTGTGCGTCAGTCGCACGCATCCATTTGCGAGGAATTTTTCGTGAAGGCCGGTCAACGCGGCATGTTCATCCTCAGTAAGAAGAACGCGCAGTCGCCACGAGGCCATTAACGCGTGCGTCTGAGCTGCGCCTGCGATGCCACTGAGCCCTATTCTTCATCATAAAGACGCACGCGCGTCAGTCACACGCATCCAGTGTAAATTGCCTTTATGGGAAATGTGAAATTCGGGTTTTAGCCAACCGGTCTTGTTAAAGCTTGTGATAATGGGCTGACTGCTCCCCAATTCTCCCTATTTTTATGTAAGGTGAAATTCTTAGTTCCACTTTTTCCTTTTAGGCTTCAAAATACAATATATGTATGACGCTGCTAATTACTTTGTTCTAGTGAAAATGCGAAGTAGAGAATGAGTGGCCAGGTTCAGGTTCGAGGTTCGAGCTATGCCACCATTTCATTTTCACTTTGCCATACCCCTAACGGTTCGGATTGTGGCCACTCATTCTCTACTTTGCATTTCTACCAGGACAAATTAGTTGGCAGCGTTATATATTGTGCGTCTTAGTTTTTCATCACAATAGTTATCTAATTTATCCAGAAATTCAAATAGTTCCTACACTTGCTATTTTCTATTTTATGATCTCGATCTTTTCTAGCATGTATTCGATCTGGGCTTATTGCTTTGGCTGGCATCATAACGGCGATAGTAGCATTCACGAGAATAGTTCACCTACACACAACTTCTCCATCCCATCTTCGCCTCCTTTTATTCTACATTTTGTGCATGCATTGCATTGCAGGGTGAGTTGTCGAGCTAGTACTCTTCATTACTTTCTTTCAAACTTCAGCTTCAATTATGCTTCAGTTCTTTTGAATGGCTATGGGGCTGGACGACGCAATTGTCGCTTTTCATCAGTTACGCAAAAGCGATTGAACTCCTCATCATATGCTACTTCTATTTGGATGTAGCATCGAAAATGATGCATTGGAGCTCTGTAGCCGGCAAGAGGTATTTGAGACTTTTTTTGCTTCAAATTGCTTTGTATTGGTGTATTTCTGTTTCAGTAAATCTTGTATAGTTGTTCCATTTTTCTTCAGACTGTGCTTTTCGGCGCTGTTTCTGATGTTCACCTATTTTACCATGTTTATGGTCGTTGGATTCCTCATCTCAATAGAACCTTGGAAGGATTGTCACGGTAATCTGCTTGTTTTGCAGTATAACTATGTAAATAGATGTACAGAACTGATTCACGTCGGTGTTGTCGCATTGACCACACAGGCTTCAAATTCGAACGAGAACATGTAGAAAAGTTGTATTTTCAAAAAAAAGTCAAATCAATCGCGAATATGTGCTGCTACTGGGAGAGGGGAGAGGGGGGTGGGGGGGGGGGGGGGGGTGTAGGAAGTTCACCCCACTTACTTTATCTGTTTAATCGTGACCGTTTTCCTCACCCGATAGTTTTTGTTCCCTTACATTATAAGATTTAATGTCTGCAAGTGTCATTTTCTCTCCAGCTCCTTATTGGATATGGTTCTCCGCAGGAGAATTTGTGATGGTCCAGCTCATGGTCGGCTCATTTTTCCTAATACTGCAACGAATGAATAGGATATCTGCTGCTCCTAATATACGCAGTAATCAGCGTCGCGATCTATTCAGGTTTGGTCTAAAATTACCTCCATATTTCTAAACTCACTGGCAATTATTTGAATTCAGTCTGTTCTGGACTTTCGAGACGTCTACTTTGGCAGATCTTGGCTATCATGTGAGCTTGTTCTTCCTTGCTGACGACAGGAAAGGCTGTAGTGGAGTTTTCGTAAGTTATTGCATCTATTGTCCTATTAACTTAACGCTTTGACGAGTTTTGAGAGTTTTATTTTTGATGTTTCCAGGATCACGATCAACTACGCTACTCGATGTTGAAGTTCCCATACGATATCGTTTCATTTTTGATGCCTGTTTGGGCAATTCTGTACGTGTTTCGTACCACTTCGAAACCCAATATCTATAACGATGACTCCACTGAGGTGCGTCCAGTTTGTAGCGTAACACTTACTTGTTTCTATAAAAATCAGAAGATTTTGCAGTCATTTTACTCTTCACGTGCGTCGTCAATATCATCGATTGCTGACGTTGTGGTAGTAAGAAATTGGCGACGACGTTATCGACCTCTTACACAGGTTTGCCATTTTATTTTTTCTCACATTCTTTAATTTGCCTTGACGGTTGGAGCAGCGCAACTTCGTTTTCACCTGCTGTTTCGTGGTTCTGTCTTTTTTCTTCGAAACATTACTTTACAATTACTATAAATGCCGTCAGAACGGTACATTTATGCTTAATTGTGCTACAACACTTATAATTCTAGAAGAAGTGCAAGAAAGCACCGTAGAGTGGCATTTACGTGTGCATGACAATGGAAGTTGATGCTGGTAGTTAGTTACAGATAATTTCAACAGTGTTTTATTGAAAAAAGTTCGAATTTTTCACTAGTGGACTTGTTTCGTTTCACACTGGGTCTCAGAACTGATGTTATTGTTGTAGCCGTCACAACACGATCGCCCGATTTTATCTGGACGTCGACCACGACAACCCATCGCAAGCTCTGCAAACCGCCTTCGAGCAGTGAGCTCAGCGCCAACAATAGTAGCTGGCCGGCGCCTGTCGACTTCTCGGAGTTTGGTGAGCAGCCCGTTGTATTCAATACCAGAAGAACTGGCCAATCACGAACATGGAGCGGGAGCTGTAGTGGGTTCTATTGATCGATTATCAATGGCTCCACTTCCGGATGAGTAGCCAGAAAGCTGTCTGAGTGGATTTCATGACTGCTTGACTAGAATACGACTTTTTACATCATGCAGATGTTATTGTCAGAAATATCGCTCACAGTAAAAAGCACTGGTCAGCTTTCGGTGCTTCTAAAGCAATTAGAGCATGCATTGCTAGTGGTTTAGCTTCAGTCATGAACTTCGCCATTGAGTTTTTGAAAAATATTTATTTTCTAAATCTGCTCTCTTTCACCCAGTGGAATTGCTGACGCTTTTATACTGCTGTTTTGTGCTGTTACTCATTTCTAGTCCTACTGTTCTGTTATTTCAACCGATTGTTCCTCTAAAGGAAGGTATTGGTCAGTATTTTGTACTGAATAATCTGGAATAATTAGTGCCTTGTACCTTATTTGCAGCGACTGTGCCTGGTCGATTTTGGAGCAGTTGTAGTCGCAATAGTTCAACACATTTCTGTCTTCATTTGTTCGTCACGCATTTGGTTCACTGTCTGCTAACATTCCTTTGCTTTGTATAGAGTGTTACGCTGTAGTTATTGTGTAGTTATTTCATTGTTATGTTTGTTTACTGAGCTTCACTATTTGTCAGATTCTAAACACGGGTTGTGGCCAGATTCATTGTAGATGTATTTAGTTTCTGTATATAAATATTTTCTTGTGGATTTTGGATACTTTAGCTGTGAAGAATAAGCCTTACGTGACTCATTATTTATGCTGTTTTTACTAACGAGCGTAGAAGTTTTATTAATACGAATGTTTTAATATCATCACATGAACCCGACTTTTTCCATGCTTATCTTAAATACAACATCAATACAAGAATCGAAAACGCGATCAATATTCCTAGTGTCCGTGGCGTTCGTGTAGTGTACATATAAGGGCTTTTCATGTTGAATTTCTGGAAGAGGAATTCATACTTAAGAGATGGCAGCTCGACCATCTGTACTCACCTGAGCTAACAAGTCGTTGAAAGCGATCCTGAACGTACTGAGCGGACTCTTCGAATAGCTGACCACCTGAAATTATGCTTTTTTCCAGCTTTGTGACGACTCGTTCTCTTTATAACGTTGCTGCTGCCTCCTCCCTGAGGTATGAGATGCCATAGTTTAAGCCCGCACCTTTGTAATCCTTGAAGCATACACTCAGAGGAGTCGTCATTAATTTCCTCTTGAAGACGTCAATTTTATTCAGGAATAGAATCATCGCCGTCCTTTTGCCAAAGCATCGATTGTTGGCCACTCTTTTGAATAAATGCATACTATATTTTAACCGGTTCTGAAATAATGGTCAAATGATTGGTGGCATTTCCAAGTCATACTCTCAAATGAGATCTGTTCCAGGTTTATTGCTATATAAACTACAGGGAATTCCAAACAGCCATGTGCAAGGGGCGGGACAGCGGCGCGGCGTCGCACTTGAATTGTCTGCTGCTGGCAGAAGCAGGTAACCGAGAGCTACATGCAGAAACTCTGTGTCCCTGCCCAAGACAGCCGCGCCGCGGTCCCGCCCTTTGCACACGGTCGTTCACTGTAAATCGCTGCGCGACGCGAGTTGTCCATTTAAGCGGTCTTGGTGCAGTTCCGTTGGCTTGTAACGTTGCAACTTGTTACGGTCATATCTCACTATTAAGGAGTACCTTCTGCGTCTCGCCATCGTCCTCAATAAGGTTATACGCAGAAATTTCAGCTATAAATAAGACTCCACTAACATTATCAAAGCAATGAATCCATTTTCGTTGCTCGGACCTCTGTCCGCCCACGTCAACCATTCTGAAACATGGGACTCTGAGATTTGTGTGGTTTCGCATCATTTAAAAACATAACAGGATGTCTGAACTGACCTTAGGACTACTTGCTTATATGGAAATTCGATCTCATTGATACCAGATGTCGGTACCCTTGCTCGGATCACGTCCATTTCGTTTGCGCGATAGTCGCTTCCGCTTATTCTGTCCAAATCGTCAAGGAAACTAAAAAGAATTGGCAGGCATTCTCTAGAGGAAATTCTTTATGTTGAGATACTCATTGATTAATTAGTGGCACTATTCTAGTTTCAAGGACCCAAGAACTCGTATCTACAATACAGTCCTTGTCGAAAAGATAGACGGATTGCGCGTGCGGTTTCATAGCGTTGGGGCAGCGAGATCGTGGCGGGACCTAATGGACCCTCTCATTGGAGCATGCTCTCTCCGCATCCATCGTCAAGGTCCCGGCGCAATTCTGTAGCTACAGATTCCGTCTATCTTTTTTTCACCTACTGAAACCTTGCAAAAAAAGATGTTACGGTACAAAATAGATACGATATTGTGCTCAGCACAGCAAAAGTTTTAGGAAAGGTGGAGTAGTGCCCGAGTTAATTATTAGATAACTAAGGTAAGTTAACTAATTAATTTACAAGCTGCACCGAAAAGTAACAGGGGAATAATGAAAGCTAAAAAACGGCATGTGCAGAAAACTTTTTTTGTGGAGGCCCGCACGACGCAGTACGCTCAGTTGCAGTGCGTCACCATGGCTGTCTGTCATTCTTCATGGTCAGTGTTCGCTCTCTCGCTCCTTGTCTTAAGTTAGCTGCGCCGCGATGGAATTTACAGTGCCGGTTAATCTTCTTTGCACTGTCAAATGCCGCCCGCCCTTTGGTCCGCCGCACCGCACCACCCACGCGGCGCGACAGACCAGCTGGGCTGTGCGGTTGTCGTGAGTCGCGTTAGTATTGTCTTGGCCAAAGCATTTTGAAATGAAAACAAAGACACAAAGAAAAGCTGTGGAAAACAAAAGGAAGACATCAATATCGGCAACGCCCGACAACCGGAACGCCCAGCTGGTCTGCCGCGCCGCTTAGGTGCTGCGGCACGGTATCTATGATACAAAAATGATTGGCCGATACTATACCTCGTCATGGAGGTCTCCACACCTGGAGCTCCTCGTTGATTAATAGGAAAGCTGAGAAGCAAAAAGGAGTAACTGATATGTATTCTGATATCTCTTCATGGGAAGTGATGACCTAGAGAAATGGAGAGAGGGAGAGAGAGAGAAAGAAAGAAAGAAAGAGAAAGACCGAGTACTCTATTTCTTATTTTTACAAAAATTGACTGTTTGTTGGTGATGTTGAATCGATGTTTCAGCCTTTCTATTCCTCTCTTACAGTTTTTTTTCGCATCCTTGAGTTTATTCCTCTGCTTGAAAGGTAAACAAAGCATTAAAAATGATGTATAGACTTACTATTGAGCCGAATCCAACAGTTCAATTTCGTCTTTTCGTAACAATGTACTTTTGATGAATTGTGAATTGTATATCAATGAAATCGCTCTCGATAATTCATAGCTAAGTTCCACTTCAGATGGTTTCACTTGTTGTTTGTAGGCGACGAAAAAGGCGATGGCCTGCTGTAATGTTGAACTTTCGTAAGTTGTCAAATCTGTGGTGAGAAAATTCTGGGGAAATGTGGGGAATTTCGACACTGCAATACCCAGTAATTCTGCTGTTGAATTTCACTTTTAAAGGTTGAGCTGAGAATCTCCCACCCCTTCTCTACTGAGAGACGCCTTGCGTGTCTTTTCAGGATCGTTATCCAGAGTTCTCTATGGATACTATACTGAAAAAGAACGCAATCATTTTAAGGTCAATGTGACTGCACGAGATGGATGTGGAGCGCTGTACCTAGGGAAGACTATGCTGCGGAGTCCTGCGATTAGTCACTTCATGCAGCTGGCCAATCGCAGAGCAGAGCGTGGAGAGTGGGTTGCAGGCGTAGCCCCCCGGTGCTGTTCGTTGATAATGGAAAGATAATAGAGCATGATGCTCGATGGGGACCACACTGGACATGCTAGTCTCTACTGCTACACTTTACCCAATTTTTTTTTATTAAATTTGTTCATTCTAATGCTATGATTTATTTTGCATTATTTTTATGAGCAAAGCTTACCTTCAATTTCTCATTGTCATCAGGGGAATACCTGAAGTGTTCTGCAGCTCTCAACAGCTGTGATATGGCTTGTACAACGTTACTATGGACCAGATATCGAAAATTCACGTAGTCAGCGTCGGTAAAGCCATTTAGGTGTAAAATCCTAGAAAAGATAAAAATGAAATGTTGAAAAAGGTAAAAAAAAAAACAAAGTGAAGAAGTTCCAATTAAGAAAAAATAAGGTGGAGGAGTAGAATCTTAGCGCTCTCCCATCCGCTTTATTTTACCGTTTTTGAATCTTCGGTCTTTTGGTTGTCGAACATTTTGGATATTCGTATCTCCGATGCATTCATCTCAATCAGAAGAGAATTACTCGAAAAAAAAAACTCACTTCATTTGTTTGAATATCGTGCTTTTTCCCGAACCTGGTCCACCTAAAAGAGAACAGACAACATTGATTTCGATGTCCACATTCTAATTTTTCCTTCTATTCAGATTCTTATAAAATCTGTGAAATACATACAAATATGTATAAACGTGCTTTAATATATTCTGGAATGTGAAAAAATCCAACCTAACAGCAGAATTTTCAGCGTTTTCTTTTGTAACTGCCTGTCCTTGTCGATTTGTGCCTCGATCATTTGATTCTGTCGAGATTGCCATTTTGGATTGTCGTCGGAGCTTTTGCATGGACTTGTTAGCCTGGAAATTGTTGTTTTGCTCCTTTGTTTTGCTCCTAAAGTATACCCCCGAATGTGGAATGGGCCCACCTAGCAGCACAATCGCGAGGGGCAAATTAGAAAGCGAATTTGTTCAGAAAGTTTAGTAATATGAAAAAATGGGAGCAAAAACAGTGGTAGTCAGATCGATCAGTGCTAAAACCAGTGTCATCACTATCACAGTGGCCGAAACTGCTATACTGCTCAAAGAGTGTGGCAGCAGCGGAAGCGGTACTCAGGATTCTGCCTCTGGGGCTAGGATGCATGACAGCATAACCAGGCAAAACCAGGTTAGCAAACGAACTTTGGCGTCGTGGGTATCCTAACCTTACAGATCTTCTTGGGTAGCCACTGGCTAGCCATCATTGGCTTTCTCTGTTAGCGTTTCATGAATCCTAGATAGATTTTTCCAGTAGATTGAAATCCTTTCCCATATGCAAGCAAATTTAACCGCGTAGCATGTCGTCGTGGAAATGTTAGTGTTTAGAAGAAGTATGTAAAAAATTAAGTGGTTAACAAGATAAAGAAATAGCAAATAATTGCCAGTGATAATTTATGATTAATCAATAAATTAGTAAATTATTAATAAAATGAAAAGAGAAGTCGTGAGTCTATCAATACCTATATAATATGTATAAGAATTTGGAAAATAATGGAAGCAGAGGTCAAGAAGAAGCAGGAAATTACATGCTTTATACATGGATTTCTGCGAACCATTTCTTCCTTTCTTTCGCTCCCCCCCCTCTCTCTCGCTTTCTATTTCTCTTTCATGAACTCTCTCTTTTCCTCCATTCTTTTCAAATTCTCTTTGCGTCCCTCTTCATCTTCAAGCTGCCAGTGATCAACGATATAAGCTCGCAATCATACCATCTGTTTTTAGCTGATTAAGAGCTTAGAACAGCAGTCTATTTTTCCGTTCCGCCTTTGCGTTATTTATTAGGGGAGAAACCCCTCTTTTCCAGGAAATTCCACATCTTATGCCGTAAACAGTGGTGGTCAGCATTCCAATTACACATCGTAAGACTTATTTCACATCCTGTTATCGTTTCATGTTTATGCATTCAAAAAGTCATGTGGGTTATGGGCAGTCGACGGCTTTGCGGAGAATTTACCGTGTCGACAGGTGCACATGTGTTGGTGACGGTGACAATGTGACTAGCAACAGGTGAAGAATGTAGGTCTACACAAATGATCGTGAGTTTTAGAGGGCTGAGTAATGGAGTAATTCAACTTGTTAGACGAAAATAAGCAAACAAAGGCTGTTCAAAAATACAAAACAAATATGAAAATGCGGAAGTAAACACTGAGAAAAGAAAGGAAATTGAATTTATATGGCAAGATATGATTATTTTTTATTGCACTCGACTTAGATATTGTAAATGTAAGTCAAATATGGTGAATATTGCATGCCAAGTTTATTTCAATGTTAGAACAAAGGATCATATTTTTTCAATCTTTGCTATTATCAATATTTGCAAATTTTACAACCTTGAACGTTGAAATTCAGTTTTCACAAAATGAAGAGTGAAACAACGGGATAGATATGAATTTGCATCCCAAACACTTGAGGAATTCATTGCGATGTTCTTTAGAAAGTGACCCAAGATGTATACATATATGTAGTAAGCTGTGTTTATACTTTGTCGCGGCGCAATATCACCTATATTCATACTTTCCAAAAGCGACTGGTCCGATGTGGAAGCATGCGGATACTAGGATTGCGTTCTGATCGCTAGCAATGATCCTCTAACGTGAGGTTGCGGATCCCGGTTGCGTGATGTTTATACTTTTTCCTTCGTAAAATTTGAGCGATGAGTCGAATTCTTATTGCGTCTGCTAGTAGGCACGATGCGACAGTTTCGTCAACGATGTGGACTAGAAATTTTCCCTTGATTTCTTCTTCCTCCAATCTATTAAGCTTACAACTTACTTGACCATGCTACTCGTTAGTGCATGCTATGGCCGCAACGCCGTCGCCTCGCGGTGAAGTATAAACACAACCATACAGAGGTGTGGGGTATTTCTTCTTGCTGCTGGTGAACAAATGTAATTTTGTTGTTTTCATGGAACACTTTTCGTTCATGGAATATATATGCGCCATGGAAGCTTTCTTTTTTTTTCTTATCTCCCTTTCACTTGTCAAAAATTTCGAAATTTCGCGACTTTGGGATTTATTGGCAGTACATAATAGAAACAAGTAAATAGTTGTAGTTGTGGGCCACGTAAGCCTTCAAATGATTCGATAGAGGCAGTAATGAAAACTTTACCAGTAGATAACATCAAAGATGAAACTCACTGATTTGAAAGATTCGAGTGAGAGAGCACTGATGAAGAACCAACGCAGCAGAACACCTGAATATGATGTACTCTGGTCATTTTGTCTTTTACATCATTTTTTATCGTCATCTACCAGTGGCGGACGCTGCTCTCCACCCCTCCCCAAGAATGGGTCGCCCGGTTTTGCAGAAATATCTTATGAAATAGTTGAAAACTCGGTGTGGCTCATTCATGTTTCATTTCTGAGTCCGCCACTGTTACTTTCAAAAAATTGCTTTCAGTGTTGACTCGTTATTCATTCTTATATTAGAATCTAGACCCTAAAACTAAGCATCCTGGAAAAATGCCAGAATGCTAGGATAGTCTGGGCCTGGAGGATCATTGAGATTATCAGGGTAAATGTGTTACCGTCTATGTCAGAGATTTGTAAGCTTGTGTGATATTAACGCATTTACCCCAGGTAATCTCAATGATGCATGTGGGCCCTGGTAGCTTGATGGTGGAGATGGAAGAGGAGGGCTTGAAGGAAGGGTAACTGGGCTTCACAGACTATTCTCGTGGGTTCCTAGGCATAGAGAACCTATTATTGATTCTCAAAGATCAGTTCGTACGAGATTTGGGATTTTAATTGCCTTAGTATGAAGTGATGTGAATTTTCCTCACCTTGAGATTCACACTCGATGCTGAAACAGTCGATGATGGCACACTGGCTGATGAGGGCATGTAATGAAGTCCTGAAAGTCAAGCTAATAGGACATAGGAGAAAAAAATAGTTGTAAATAGGAAGGGAAGGATAGAGCACGATTATGAGTCATTCTTCATGAACGGAATGTATGACGATTTGATGTTGGATGAAAATGACCAGACCTCCTCAAATTTTCTTGCACTTGTGACGAAGCAAAGCATGAATGAATTGGATTATCAGCTAGTGTGCAAAGAATAGGCTGATGTACAGGTAGCTAGATGAAGCAAGAAACTGAGGCGAAAAAACCTTTGAATGTTAGGCAACATTAAATGGAAATTGGACCCGATTGTAGTATGACAAACGGGTGCTGATTAGTCGCCTAGGTCTCACAAATAAACGGCCACAGCGAAAAACATTTTGACCTGTTGGAGAAGAAGATACACATGAGTTTATGTTTGCCACCGGAACGCATTTTCGAAACACGCCCACAGGTAACGATCTTTGTTAGGCTTAGCTACGGTAAAATCACATCAACAAAACATCCACATAAATATTTATTACTTCAGAGGTGAAGTCATCCAAAAGGGACCGGTTGCAACGATATAATTACTTCGAAAAAGAAATCACGACGAGCTGTTGTCTTGTGAGGTAAAGATGGGCGTGAAGGCTTTGTGCAGTCACGCCCCTGAAACCATCCAACCAACGATGCGCCAGCTTGCACCAGCACCAGCCAGGCAGCAAGTTGCTGGGCAGCCAAGAATGGTGGTGTTGGTTATTTTGTTTCCATTGCACAGGGTCTGTAGCAAGGACAGGCAGTTCTTATTCGTTGAAAAATAGTTTTGTTCTTATTTTTGTCGTTTAAATAGAGTGTATTTACGGTGAGAGCGGTGCTCTTCCCGCGCAATCGGGAAGCACGCGGCGCGACCGCGCCGCTTGCGCTGGAATTTTCGCTGCGACAACAAACTATAGGTTTTTCTTGTTATATAGTAAGATTTCATGGTAGTTGTAGAGCCAAATATGATCAAAGACTATCAAGAGAACCCTGGTTTGCCAATACGGCAAACCGGTATTCTCTTGACGAGTCCAGTGCAAGCGGTGCGGCTGGCGCCGCGTGCTTCCCGTGTTTGCGAAAAACGCACCGCTATCGAGCTCATTTTACAAAGAAATTATTGAAATATTCGGAGATGGTGATTCCTTTTGGAAAATTCCTGCGAATAACTCAATAACACGTAATAATTCCTCAAAATCGTGACAACACAAATTTTATCAAGCTGGCGTTCTATATAAAAATTAAATGTGATCCTAATCTCCCAACTATTATTCGAAATAACCCAAGCGTGGAGCTGATTGGATCTCCGTTGCTTGACAAGGTACCTATCTTGTCCAATACTATGTTCATCTAATAATTTACAGTCATCTTAGTCATCTTCCAAGGATACTCCATTTTTAGTTCACATTCTTTCCCAGTCTATTTCATTTTTTTCTTTAAATTTAAGAGTGACCACCATAAAAAGGAATTATGAGCATTACGTTCCTTTAACGTAATGATGCAGGAAACGCAACAACCACATAAACGTAAAAGAATAATAGTTATAAAAAATAAACAGTAGCCGGAAACTGTAATAAATTTAATTGCTGTACTTGAAAAAATGCCGCTAGACAACGCCGTGTGATGAGACTTGTATCATTGCCCGCGTTATGTGCGTGATTCAGTCTGTTTCCTGTTAGAATGGATATAATTGCCGTGCACATCGGTTAATAAGTGACAATTCGCTCTGAGAAATGATCTTCGACCAAGACGAATTCACAGAAGTCTGATCTAGCAAACGGGAATTCTGCAAAGGACATTGGCTGAAGTAGGGGCATAGTGCTAGCCTCATCCTTCCACACAATTTATTGGGACAAAATAAACCTTATAGGTTGTCGCTGGTCTCGACACGGAGTATGGCATCTCGTTGGAGGGAGGGGCATCGCTAGGTACCATCTACCAGTGGCGGACGCAGAAAGTGAGGGGAGTGGAGGGGGGGGGGGCGTAGGAAAAAAAGGTGGGGTCTCCGCCGCTTTGGGGACTACGATGGAAAATAAAATTAATAAAGATATCGGTTATAATAATAAATAATTAATAAAAATTATTTTAAAAAATAAAAAAAAAATTCCCCCCCCCCCCAAAATAACCCACTGTCACAGATCAAGGGCTCAAAGTCCGGAAACTACCGGATTGTTGAACATACCCACATTTTGAGAGCTGTAACTTCATTGTAGATATCAACAAGTACAAGTTGAATGTACACAAGTGGCTTAGCCCACCAGTCCACCCATGTCCTCATGTTGTATGGTTTCCGTCGACCCTATACGAGGCAATACAAATTATTTTGCTTATACGAATTTGCTAAAAGTATAAAATTTTTCTGAGATATTTGCTTTGCAGTATCGAGAGGAATTCGGTGCAAATATGGTTGGTTTTGAAGGAAAGTTCTATAGTTTTCATTCCTCAAGCCATTATTGTAGAACGCAGAACTAGGAAGCGCCGATATGTTGCCTTAAAAGGGAAAAAATATCATGAACTGAAATGTGCCTGTTTCTTGGGGAGATCTTGTATCCGGTGTACCAGCGTAGAATACAATTCTATGTATGTCTCTACATAAAAGAAAAGCTGTTGAGCGCATGGTTTTACTAATGATTCAATGGGGGTCCAGAAATGGACCATTTGCTTTTGTAGCCGTTGATTTTCTAAAAAGTACTTTATTTCAACAATCAGAAATATGGAAATGGGATAACGAAGTATAACATACAGTAGATTTATGAGAAGGTAAGCTAACACAGACAAAGTCTTAACGGGCAGAGTATTGTAATTGCTTGTAAGAAAACAATTTTTAAATGAATAATAAATGTCTACTACACTTTCCACCTTTGGTCATTTGAATGAAACTGTAGTGCTTATAAATTCATAGCCTTTAGTATGAAATGTAAATGATTTCCTCACGACAGGTGAATTTTACGATCAAATATTGAAGTAATTCAGTGCTGAAAATTAAACTTTCATTAGTTGGCCGGATTGTCCCTAAATGCTTCCACATATGTATTGTGTTTTCGAGAAAGTTCACATAGTTTTTCAACACCTGTTCGATTCACTGTTCGAGCAAGTGTAGCCTTTTCAAAGCGCTTTTCAAGCACCGCAGCGCTTTTATTATCATTTTTGAACAACCCGACTTTCATTGAAATCCAGCTGTTGGAGACGGAAGATTCAGATGGCAGAAAAACCACTTACAACGACTGCTTTATGCGTTTTAATTTTGGACATTTTTTTTTCATTTCGCCTGGATTTTTTTGACCTCAATCCTTGCAGTTCGATTGGAGTTCGGTTCTATAGAAAACCATGATAGGGGCCTTGCACTGCACGGAAAGCGCTTTCGAATGATTATACACAGTAGGTCAGATAATTCAAAAAAAACTGCAGGAACCTTTTCACAGTAACACAATATGTAACACTAGCGTATTGAAATTCAGCGAATGTGGAGCTTCCTATCGGAAAAGATGAGGACGTGCCCTATGATTGGACGGCAGGAGCGTCCAATCGCAGAGCCTGACTTCCCCCATTGTAGCCCCCGCCCCCTTATAGCGCTGCAAACCTGGCTAGCGTCTTCTTTTCTAGCCTGGCCATGCTCTATTTTGTCCACCCCCCCCCCACCCCTCAACCCTCCGTCCATCTCTCGAGAAAGTCTTTTTGCTACCGCCAAAGCAATGAGAATAGTGCGTCGCTAATATGCTGATTACCAAAATTATGAGCACAATTTTAGTGAATATATTGGTAATAGCAATTGTCCTCAGAAATGAGAGATAGCCGGGGTGGTAAAACACCGTCTAGTTATCCATACACTATTACTAAAGCGAGCATGAGTGCAAGAGTCCACTGGACGAACATCACAAAGGATTCACATAGGAGAATATGTCCGAGGACGCCGAAACTGCCAGGAAGTCGCGAAAGCTCCTCTGAAAACTGAGCTTTTCTTTTGGCCGACGGTGAAACAACCGTGGTCTCGAGTCCACGTAGACTACGCTGGTTTGCTGAATAGGAAAATGTTTCTCGTCGTTGTCGACGCTTACTCCAAGAGGCCAGAAATAATCGAAATGACGTCGACTACAAGCGCGGCGACAATAAGGCAGCTGACCCGCCTGTTCGCCCAGTTCGGCAATCCAACTACTCTGGTGTCAGACAACGGAAGCCAATTTGCTTCTAGGAGTTGGCTGAGTTCTGCAACACCAACGGCATAACCCACGTCCGATCACCACCGTTCCATCCACAGTCAAACGGACAGGCAGAGCGATTTGTAGACACCTTCAAGAGAGCTCTGGAGAAGCTCAAGGATTCTGGCACAACGTCAGAGGCGCTCCAGAAGTTTTTGCAGACGTACCGCAGAACGCCATGCTCAGCGTCACCAGGCAGACGTTCGTCACCCGAAAACTTCCTTGGACGTCAGCTGCGCACACCGCTCACAATGCTGACGATGCCAAAGAGTGCTGTGAAGTAGCGAAATCGCAAAATGGAGCGTCAATTCAACTTCCGTAGCAATGCCCGTCCGAAGAAGTTCGTACCTGATGACAGGGTCTGGGTTCGAAACTTTGGTCGAGGAGGGACGAGGTGGACACCTGGCCGTGATTTAGCTTTGTCTATTCACTAGTCACTTGCTCATCTGTGCCTGTGCTAAAGCTGGACAATAAACTTTTCGAAACTCGTGAATCGCGTGCACAACAAGACCACAATACAAATGAATCAAATGGTTGAGGCCATTTCATTACTCTGAAAGATTGGAAAGGTACGATGACGCCGGCCTGGAAGCAGCTGCTCGTTCATATGGCAATTACCCGGCTACTATACTAAATTGCTTCAGATCATAGCAACGCTTTTACACGCTAAAACGACCAAGTAGCTGTGAATGTACTTCAGCGTAACTCTGGCGGATCGTTTTGCACAGTGTGAGAAAGGAATTTCCAGTCACAAGGCTGTATAATGAGTTGTAGAACATTCAGAACACCTGCTGTACTTTTATATGTATCCACAGTAGACATGAAGTACCATAAGTTATGACATAAGAAGTCATAGAATGTTAGAAAAAGCAACATTGAGAAGCTAATAAATAACAAAAACACACATGCGCTGCAAAAACATCTCCACAACAATAATAATCTGAATAATCCGCCAGCATTTGTTCAGCGAAGTGTCCGTCGCTATACAATGTTACTTGACATCAATATTCTCGAGTTGAAATGAAGAGTAGTTAACGATTCAAATAACTATATCTGTGTCTGAACAAAGAGGCATTTGCAAGCGAATCTTTGAAAGTTTTTTTTTCAATGATTCTCTATTCATAGATATGTCACAAGCTGTGGGAATACTTCTTAAAGGGCACTTCTACTAATCTCCTTAAAAAGTTTTACAGGGAAGGAAATCCAATGAAAGATCGGAAATGAAAAACGGCAAAGCTTCAAAGAGTAATTACCTCTCTACAATGTAGCACAAAAATGTTCAGCGAGCAATGTTCAACATGATGCTGTTGAAGGCAGCAGGAGCTGAAATTCTCGACTCTGAGCTGAGCTGCGGGTGGTGAAGTACAAACTCGATACATCATAAATGTGGAACGAACACAGACAATGATGGCTTACCTGCAGAGAAAATGGAACATTCGTCGCGAACACGCCTGGCCGTGTTCGCGCGCGGACGAGTTTTCCCCAGCGCAAAAGCCATTGCGGTGCGTGGTTTGGCGCAAAGGGAAAACGAAATGCATTCAATTCACAGGGTTTCATGGCGAGACACGGCCAAAACCATGCGCCGCAATGGCTTTCGCGCCGGGGAAAACTCGTCCGCGCGCGAACACGGCCAGGCGTGTTCGCGACGAATGTTCCATTTTCTCAGCAGGTAAGCCATCATTGTCTGTGTTCGTTTCACATTTATGATGTGCCGAGTCTGTACTTCATCACCCACAGCTCAGCTTGGAGTCGAGGACTTCAGCTCCTGCTGCCTTTAAAGGACAGCATGATGCTGAACACTGCTTGTTGATTTCAAAGTACCTCTTTGCGCACAGTGATGCGCCCATTCAGCGTAAGTTGTTACTTCGGCTTATATTAGCTATGAACAGTTATACTTTGAGGTATGTGACGTATTCAAGGGCAACATGCATCACTGAGATTACCCAGGGTAAATGCGATTACGTCCTCGAAATTTGCCCATCCTCAACACGGTCGTCAGCAGTTTACCCTGGGTAATCTCAGCGATGCATACAGGCTAACAAAGTACTAATGTGGACACGTGGTGCAATTCTAGAGCTAATAGACGTGAACCAACCTTCTCAAAAAAATTAGTAGGGGCGGTAAGGGTAACTGTTTCAATCCGCGGCCAAATGCATAATTGATATTACCCATGGTAAACGTGCTGAAAAATCGAGCTTGAGCCAGGCACCAGTCAGTACTTACCCATATGTGACGTCTGTACCAACTGTTACCCATGGGTAATCGTACAAAAGACCGCTCCGAATCTTCGCAAATACAAACCATCTTCGCAAATGCAAAGCAAGATTAAAATTCTCCGGGTTGGTGCATTGGCATGGCTGGGTATTCGTGCGTGTTGTCTGCTTTATATGCCTTCCTCTACATCGTCTACGATCCTGCGCACTTTCCAGCGGTCTTTTCCTCTTTGGCGTAGCTCCAACTGCCTTCCCCAGTGAAAAACAATTTAGTGAAGAAGTGTACGAGAATCAGTGCCAGTCCAGGAGTCGAAAATGCAACCTGGTCACCTCCCCTTCCCGAAAGCTTCCAGGTTTTTCGGAAATCGGGACTGGTAAGCTTTGAGAACAGCGGAATACCAAATGTTCAGAAATCCAGAATTTGCTTATCTCACCTCTGGACGCATCCTGGTGTCGAACCCCAACTAACATGAAAAAAAAACGACTAGCAAACTAAATTTTATGAACTAGTGTTACAACTGTAACAGTAGTGTAACAACACGTGATATGTGTTATCAACAAATTACTGACAATAAGAACTCGAGTAATTATGAGAAGCGCATGTGAATTAGACGAGAAGCCATGGTAACAAAGCGTGTGCGCAAACTCAAGCAACATATTAACATTCCGCAGCGATGTTGAATTGTCAGCAATTACGCTTCATAGCTATGAATGAGCTCTGCCACGTCCCATCTACTACTCCGTTTCACCTGGATAGCGGCTGAGCGCTTGGAAAGCTGCCAGCAGCGCAACGGACAATACAATCTGTAGTTGTGACGAGCTTGAGGACAAGCAGTAACTATGAACGTGTTAGTAATACCATACAGAGACTGATTTATTCCTTGATATTTGGTCATATATTGTGTTCCATCGTGGAACTCAGTTAGAGAAGGAGAGATCGCGAGAAATAGTGTCGTATTCGGAGAGGCAGGCGAGAAGTGCAGATCGTAGGCACAAATACTCAACTGTCATCGTTCTTGGAACGGACTATAGCTGAGGTTGCTCCTAACCCTTATAACGCCTCATTTGCTTAGTTTTTCATCGCCGAGGCATATACAACGATGTAGTATTTCTAACTTGTTCCACAAACTAATACCTCAGGAAAATTGAGCTCCAGAAGTTCAAGAATTCTATGAAATAATTGTCATATCTAGACAAATGCTAATTGTTTCCAAGAGGCATTGGGATAAGTAGTCAATAAAAGAATTAAAATATATTATTTATTAAAAATTTATAAAATATGTGAAGGGCCATGAACAGATCCGATGCTGTTGTTAGATGTGTATTTTTGCCTAGAAAAAGTGGAGCTCCTGCCACCTTGATAGTCCTATCTGTGAAACCCACACACCGCCGACGGACGTTTAGCAACCCCAGGCCAGTTTTTCCAACCCCTACACTTTGGACAATGTATCCCCTAATATGGAAAACTCGGCAAAACCATTCAGCGTGACTCCCTCACAAATTTTCTGTCGAGTAGTAGCAACGAACAAGATGTAAATCTAAGATCAGTGTCGATTGCTTCTTCCTTCATCAACTTCATTCAGTAGAAGAAATTATTATTTTTTCAATTGAAGTACCATGAATACAACAGCAAGGATCATTTCATCCAATCATTCTGCTCAAATTTCATCGTTTTGTTTGATTACTGGCTATGTCATTTACGCCTTGAATTTGTTCCTTGTAATTTCTGCTTTCTTGTGAAAATGCAAAATACGAATAAAAGAATTTATTCATTGACGTTGACTATAATTTATTGAGGCACAAAGCCGTCTGTACAGAAGTGAGACCAAGGTAAACACAGTCGCGTGGAAGTCATGAGCATTGATTCCTCTCCGACAACTGCATTCGTAACTTCGCGTTGCGTTCACATTCCTAAATGAGAATTACCAATGAACAGCCAAATTCCTGCTATTTTCTGGAGAATTGACTTGTTTGCTGTATCACAAACAATCACAGTCTAACAACCTCAGCTATCCCAGTTACCCACACACGGTTTAGTTGATCTCGAAATCCATCTAGTGAAATATTAATGAGAGTGCAACGAAGATGGAATAACGAGTGTAATATTGGTGACATGAATTGATAGAGAAGAAAATATGAAGAGTTAGTGACAGATGGCGAGAACTGATAGTCCTTCAAAGCTGGCATGCATAAATGAGAGGAGAAAAAACCAAAAAGCAAAGAAGCATCCGAAATCGGCCGATTAAGACAAGGAACTCCTCACCGATCGGAGCTTTGTGACTAGATAGTTGAACTTTCTCCGTCGTTCCTTCACTTCATTGTATTCTGATGTCAGCCGAGCCTTCTCAGCTGATAGTGTTGCTGAACGATCTAATACCTAAATAAGGGTTCGGTCAACCAATGTTACTTTAACGGAACAAAGTACGAGCTCCAGAAGGAGACTCACTTTCTTCTGCACTGCAGTTACAGCATTGAAGATATCATTGAGATTACTGATGAAAGAATCTCTGTAACTGGGTTTGGTGGCTCTGAAAAACGCGGCATTAAACGGCGACAACCTTCTGAATAATAACTTTATCGCATTGAAAAAGTTTGGAGGCATGTCGCGCACAACCACTCACAAATGTAAAACATCTTCGATCTTCGATAGCAGCTCTATGTCTTTCTTGATATAGTTCCTCACATCCACAAGTGTGTTGTAAAGAGTCACGTACTGCTTAGCTTGGCGGTGTTTGCTTCCCACTGAAAAATTAAGCTAGCATGTTTCATACTTTTGAAAAGTGGTGCATTAGAACACAACATTGAAAAACGGACTTTGCATATATAACTCAATAAATCGTTGCTGGTACTGGAACATTTCCGTTTGCGTAGGTATGCTGTCTAACTCATTTTGTAGAGCGGCTACTTGCTGAGCGACCTGTAAAACTGGAAGAATTTCAGGAGGAAGCCGCATAACCGCAAGCTAAAAATTCTTTGAAGAGAAAATTGATACATACCTCTGCCAATCGCAGTCGCTCCTGCGATAGCGCTTCCTCGCTCTCTTCAAGCTCACGCTGACTCTGAAATTGGCTCATTTATTGAAACGGATAAGCAATAATGCTGAAGAAACATGACAGCACTGATGCTCTCATGGGAACACTGTGCTGGATAGTTTCAAAATCAGGTGTGATAGATCCAAACCTGCTTCAAAGACAGCATAGGCTCGGATCAGTGAGAATCCTAGGAAAAAACTTGTACAAAAGTGCCGTGCAAGTGAGCCCCGGAAGACTGGGTCACAGCTACAGTGGATGTCAACGGCGGTGGCCCATTCGCGGCCTCGGGAAGGACGCCGCGCAACCGCGCCGCGGGCGCCATATAGCCGATGTCTTCAGCTGCTCTTATGCTATCTCTAGCAGCTTTTCTATTCTTTTTAAGGATTTTCAACCGAATCGGGAAGAAAGCACCTAGGAATAGCATCCCGGTGGCAGACGACATCGATCCCGGTGTGCGCGGCGCGGTTGCGCGGCGTCCTTCTCGAGGCCGTGGATGGGCCACCGTCTTTGACGTCCCGCTGTAGATGTCGCGCCAGCTCGCTCGCAACAGTAAACCCCAGATGAGCGCACCGCGACCCGGTTTCTAGAGTTTGCTCGCACGTCCCTTTTGTCTAAGAACATTGTATCCAAGAAAAACGGATAATTTGTACTACTACCATTTGAAAAAAAAGTTGACGGAACATAGCAGTTACATAAACAAACGAGCAGAAAAGAATGAAATGAAATTGGAACGTTTAATCTGCCTACCGCTTGTCCGAAATTCTCTTCGTATGACTGAATCTCATTAACCAATGAGATCAGCTGTGCTTTCGAAGATGCTTTTAAATTCTTTTCTCGTTCTCTCACGCTATTATACTCATCCAGAAGGACACGCGCCTCTTCTAATTCTCTAGAAATTAAAGCTGAAAACGTGAAACAATGCTGTGAAATGTAAAGTGAAGAACTTACGAAGCACTGAATCGGGAAATTATGTCATCCCACTCGGCTTTTTTCTTAACCAATTCTTCATGTTCCGCCGATACCTCAGCAAGCTCGAGTCTCTTCGATTCCAGTTCTTTCTCGAGTTCTTGTGCTATACTTTCGGCCTGAAAATCTCTTGTTAGAAGTGGACGAATTTTGCACAACGTCCGCGATCATTCTTACCGTAATTTAACGTGAAATCAAATGCGATTGGACTGCAAGTGCACCACAGACCCCATATTCGGCGGCAAATCAATATTGAAAGCGCAGTTTAACTTGTTTAACAGTAGAGGTGATTGCACCTGTTTAAAAGGAATATTGACATCTTAGAAGGTAGTCGAAAAGGTATGTACCACTCAACATAAGCGGTTTTTGGGCCGATTTGCCAGGTATTCCAGTAATTCACGCATTTCTCGCTTGAACGACATTTATCGTCAAACTTGGTACTTGGGCAGACTAATAGTCCTCTCTGCAATAACAGATCGAGATGAAGTTCATTAGTATTTCGGCGTAGAAAATGGGGCCAGTGGTGTGCTTACAAACCGCCAGTACATCTAATCTCACGCCTAAATTACGGTCAGATCAACCGCGGACGTCCTGCAAAATCCCTCTTGTGCTCTGGAATAAGAAGAGCCTACCTCACTTATTTGCACCTCCAGTGCTGATTTCTCCATTGCATTAAGAATAATCTATAAAAGAAGATCTATAAAGAAGAAGCATAAGAGAAACTGAATGAGTGGAACAAACTTTTATGGACAATGGTGAGAACGCAATGCAGAATTTTCATGCGGGTACCCCCCGATGACCCCTAGTTTCCGGATAACTCGTCAAGTAAAGCGTTCTCTCTGCAGCTACACCCAATACATGGAATGATTACGATTTTTGAAAAAGACTATTTGTCATTCTCATAGTTTTATGTGTGCCCTTTTTTCGTGTATCTCAATGTTTTTCATCTAAAAAACATTGGTATTAATGAAATGTTATGAGAGGGCAACATGCTCACGGTATTGGCGGCCTTTTTTTTTCACGAAATCCTACGAGTATCATTCAATCGCTGCTTTCGAAATAGTGCTGCCTCGTAGGGCGTGAGGTTCAGTCGGAGGTTTTGTCGTCCGGAATTAGCCTGAATCAGGTTTAGGTTTTCGAAGCTTAATTAAAAGTTTGGAGTTGTTAATTTATAGATTCGTCAACTTGGAAAATAATGTCTCGTAAAGCGTCAATATGCAGAATCCATCGTATATCTAATTCATAATATTTGTTACGCGGAATAACTTCCATTGCTATATCACAACAATTTACGATCTAGAGATGATGCTCTCCCAAAATAAAATCACTGAAGTTTCATCGTTCATCAAAATATTGGATTCATGCCTAGAATACCGACTTACCAGTGGCGGACGCAGGGGGGGGGGGGGGGGGGGGGGCGCCCCCCCCCGAGAATGGGTCGCCAAATTTTCGAAATTACTTTACAATACAAATAAAAATCTTGTGTTAGTTTATTTTGAATTGTTTATTTTTATTATTATTTTTAATATATTTTTTATTTATTGTTTATTATTATAATTAATATTATTATTAATTTTATTTTCCGCCTGGGTCCCCAAAACGGCGGAGACCCCACTTTTCTTCCCACGCCCCCCCTCCCGCCCACTTTCTGCGTCCGCCACTGCGACTTACTGATAATAGTGCTATTTCTCTCTAGTAGAAATTGCAGTCTTCCATTTTTGCAGTGAATTTCCTTTGATAATGCCATAGTAAAATTTCCTCGTATCTGCTCTTGTACTCATTGCGATCCTCCATGATTTTTCAAGGTTTTGTTCTCATCTGCAGAGAAATCGTATGAGTATTGTGCAACCATATTCTCTGTATGCGTCGCATCCATTTGGATTTCTCAATTCCTAGAGAACGGTCTTCAGGTCGCCATGACTGACGTCGAAATGGCTGACGCCACGGAAGGCGATGAATTTTACCTCAGCAGGGTAATAGACGCTCACAAAGCTGATGTCAAATGTCTCACATCCACCTCAGCAGGAGTTATTATTTCTGGAGGACGGGATGAAACCGTGAAATTCTGGAGCAAAAGGTATTGAAGTTGTTTTGTACATCTCCACTTTTTCTCGAAAGATTGCCATATAGAATCTAGTTTCTTTGCGCTTTTGTCATAGTTCTGCAACTAATTCCAACCTAAGTTGATTACACATGTTCTAGTTAGAGAACTGTTGCTCATGGAACCCTAAGCAGTTTGATCCCAGCATATATCGGTACCATTAATATTTCTTCTATTTCAGAGGCGGAGAATTCTCTGAAACTCTTGCTTTTCCTCAGCCAAAGGGACTAGCAGTGAATTCAATAGGATATTATGAGTCACCAGACGGATGGCGAGTTTTCGTGGGTAGAAAAGATGGCTCAATAGCCGTTTACGGCTCTGGGTCACCTGAGCCATTAACCGTACTAACACAGCACTCCTCTAATGGTAAGTATCTTGCGATGTTCATATCTGCAGCTCTCTTGTTTTCCTATTGTTCCGAACAATTTCATTTTGTTTAGTGTGTTGTCTCTATGTTGATGAAAAGAATCATATCTTGCTGAGTGGATCCTGGGATAACAATGTTATTGTCTGGCCCATCAAAGAACTAGGAGCACCAGAATTTCCGGTATCACTGTTTTATAGAACAATAGTTGGACTAGTACTCAGTTTGTTGATTCGCGTTCTAGGCTCTTCTTTTGAATGGTCACAAGTTGTCAGTTTGGGCCCTGGCGGCAATTGAGGCATCACCCGGATATTACTTGTCGGGAAGTGCCGATAAGACGATTAAACTTTGGCGTGATGACAACGAAGTCAGAACATTCACAGGTATGAGTTTTCACCATTACTTCATCCACTGATTTCTTCTTTTTTTTTTGAATATCCTTTTGCAAGGTCTCCTGACCCTCTTTAACCATTCCATTTCCGTACAGAACCATTATTGTTACAGATCTCGCTTGATTGGTTATTATAACATTCATTTACAGGTCATACTGATGTTGTTCGTGCGCTACTTGTCCTATCCCCTGAAAGGTTTCTATCAGCTGCTAATGATGCCACTATAAGATTATGGCACACTGAAACTGGTGTTTGTCTCGGGAAATTCGCTTCAGTACAAGACGAGTTCATATTTGAGTGAGTTTCGTTCGTGTATTATTCCAATTAGATCTTTATTTCCTTCATATTCTTCTTATTTCTAGTGTTGTTCAGCTTAGCCCTCGTCGATTCTCAATTGGTGTCGTGTAGCGAAGGTGGATACGTTGAAATCTGGAATCAGAGTACTCGCGATGGGCAGCTGAGGTGAGGATGGCAGACTCTCTTTTTCCATAGTGAAGTTCTGATGTTATTCTTTGCATTGTAAACTACTACTTTTGAAGCCTTTCTCATGGTCAATTAATTCAATCCCCTGCGTTGACACTCTGGGCTGTAAGAGGACTCCAAAACGGTGATATCGCTTGTGCAGCCAGGTCAGATATTTTACTCTATGAAGATTCCTTTATCACGACATTACCTTACAAATATCTTTAGTCGACTATATTTTATGAACAGATAACTTATTTTGAAATGGTTTTGTGAAGGTAGTCTCTAAACAAATCGTCTTAGTTTATATTTAACACTTAATTTATTCTTAGTTAACATTTTGTATTTAATTTGTCTTACATATTGGCTTTCTGCTTTTATAGTGATGGTCGAATCTATGTCTTCACCCAAGAAAAGAACCGAAAAGCATCTGCAGAAGTAGCGGCTGCATATGAAGATGCCGTTGCTGTTAAAGTTGCCAAAGAATTGGAAAGGAAGGAACGTCAGGTAGAACAATAATATATTCCATCATTATGTCAATTGTTTAGTCTTATTTTGATCTTTCAGGCCAATGAAACAGTAGTAATCAAAGTATCGCTTGACGACGGTGCTCCGAATATGGAACTCCGGTATAAGAAAGGTACTGATCCGACTTTGGCAGCTGAGAAGTTCATACAGGTGATTTTTGGTGCTTGTGCAACTTGCATGTCAACATACATTGGGGCGAGATTACGGTAATTGTACCTGTGTATCATTGTTATGTTTTGAGGATTACAACCTTCCTGCTTCGTATTTGAACGAAATAACGGAATACATCAAGGCTCATGTCCCAGAAGCTGCTGCTGCTGCGTTGAAGCAGCATAAAGTGCAACCAACACAGAGAGTTATGGTGGATGGAGAGGTTTGTAGGAACAACTAACTTGTTCTTCTTCTCATGAAGTGTTTTCACCGGGCCAGCTTGTTTTTCTAGGAGTACGACTTCGCTTTCGATGTCACTGTTGACGATGGAAGGAAGCTGCGTCTTCCTTACAATCTGAGCGAAGATCCTGATGTTGCTGCTCAGAGATTTGTGGAAAAGCATAATTTACCTATCTCCTTCCTTGCTAAGGTGTGTCCCTCATTCGTAACAGATTTCGCTCTTCTTTCCTATATCACAAGCATTGCTCGTGCGTTTAGGTTTCGGGATTGTTGAGATCTCAAACTGGTGCAACCACGACTGGCAAGTCCGCTCAGTTCTATGATCCATTTACAGGTTAGTATTGCCTCAAAACAGTCAGTATTCATTTTTATTATATAGGAGGATCCTATCTCAATTTATATCTTTTCGCGTTTGTTGTTCATAATCGTTTGTTTTCGAAGATTCATCTGGAGTGAAAAGCTCACTTTGATTTGTTAATGTGACCTCCGCTTGTGAATCCAATTCTACAGTGTTAAAAGTGTTCTCTCATCCTCTTTTGTCCTAATGCAATTCTGTTCCTGTTTCGGTAGTACTGTGAATCACTATCTACAGTGGACGTCAGTGGCGGTGGCCCATCCGCGGCCTCGAGAAGTATGCAGCGCGACAGCGCCGCGCGCACCGGGAACGCTGTCATCTGCTGCCAGAATGCTATTTCTAGTTCATTTCTTCCCGACGCGGTCAAAAATCCTCAAAATCGGGTAGAAAGGTAGATATAGCATAACAGCAGCAGAAAACATCGTTTACGACGCGCACGGCGCGGTTGCGCGGCATACTTCTCGAGGCCGCAGATGGGCCACCGCCATTAACGTCCACTGTACATTTATTTTCGTCACCTTTTGAAGTAAATACCACATGATTAGTACCCACAATTTCAAAAAAAAAAAAAAAGATGACTGGAGTATGTCCTCGTAGAGAACTAATGTGCTTTCTCACTGCTTCATGTTCGGGGATCCTCGTACTAGTTAACTGCATCTTTAGATACCTCGTCACATTCCTTATAGTCCATCATTATGTGTGAGATTGTACATATATGAGTATCAGAAACACTTTATAGGTACTGGTCGATACGTTCCGGGTCAACCAGACACATTGTCGTCTAATGGTGGCGCTGATCCACTGACCGGCGAAGGGCGATATATTCCAGGACAAGCGCGTGGTGATTTTACTGCGGCCAGCGCTGGAGATCCATTTACAAGTAGCGGAAGGTGAGTTTACCAGGTAGCAATTACATTGGTGATTTCACAACTAATCAATGCCAGGATTCCATGAAGTCTTTTCCGTTATTTCGTTGTTTGGCGTGTTTTTCTTACACCACCTTGTAATCACATTATTTATTCCCAAGAATATTTTTTGTCACCGCTAACAGATATCATCAGGATTTCAGTGCAATGAATTGCAGATACAAACCAGGCTCAGCTTCCGGTGACGTTATTCCTAACGCATGTCTACCCCAGGATAAGAAAAGACCACGCGGTGAACTCGTGCCGATGGCAAGCTACTATCGGTTTGGAGTCGAACAGCTAAGCGCCAAAGCTCTTGCGAAACTAGTCGAGGTGAATAACAAGCAGACAGCTCTAAAGCTGAACGAGGAACAAGTGAGTTCTTAACTGAGATCAGTGGGATCCGTTTATCGTTACGATATCCTAATTTCAGTTGGCAGCGATCCAGCGCCTAATGTCTGGATCTGGAGGAAGTTCTGATTGTGATTTGATTGCCACGGCACTCGAAACAGGATTGCAATGGGAAATAGGAGACTTGGTCCCTATTCTGGACGTATTTCGAGTAGCTCTTTTAGATGAAACCCTCAACTCGTACTTTTGCGATATGAAGGTCAGCACTATATGATAGCGTAATTGCACAAATTTGTACATTTTCTTTCTTCTTTTCCTTCTAGCAGGTGAGATATTTTAGTTACGAGGAGAGAACACTCAGCAACGTCTTTCTGCCCTTCTTCTTAGCGAACCTCCAGATGCCATCGGTATCCTTGTGTGTCGATCCATGACCAATGCGTTTGTTCATAAGTGCGGCCGTGAAATGCTTTCACATGATTTTCAAACATTGTTCACAATTGTGGCAAATCAACTGGGAAGCAGCAAAGCAGCACTTCAGGTACGTGCAACCTTCATTCTCTGTTTACCTTTCATGCACTCGTTGTTTATAGTTAGCAGCCGCGTCAGCACTTGCGAACTGGAGTCTGCTCTTGTTGAATCGATCTGAAAAAGTTGCTGAATTGGGCCCACGTGAAGATGCGATTCGTGCTATCATAAAAGTAACGATCTTCGTTTTCATATTCGCGTATACAGTCGCGTTTCGTAAATGTTGACATTCCCTTCTTTTAAGGTGTGCGAAGAAAAATACAGTTCATTCACTTCTTTCGGTTCTCTCAATGAAGCTGCAATGATTCGTTTGCTGCAAGCAATTGTCACGTTGATGTGGGGTGACGCTACCGTCATTGCGGTGAGTTTAGACCAATCTATTAGTTTTAGCTTGCAAACGCAAGTTCTTCTCGACTTTCTCAATCATCGTTGGCATCTCAGGCCTGACACATTATATTCCTTAGAAAAAACTACTAATCTACTCCTTTCAAGTTGTTTGTAATAAAAACGTTTTCAAAAAAAAAAAAACAACGAATGTTTCGTTGTGTACGGTTGCATAATCCTCTCTTTGCAGCTCGCGAAGTCCAGAAATATGCTGAGCATTGTGAATCGAATGAAGGATGCAGTTGTTGATGAAAGAGGGAAGAATGTTGCAAGAGATATCGCTGAAATGATTTATGCTATTTAAGTTTCTCCTGTACAGTTAACCTTCTCCTATTGTAATAGTTTTTTTTTTCATCACTCACGGGCCTCATGTTTTAGCCTACTGCTTCATCTGCTCGATTTAGAGCTTTGTGAAGGGCACTAGTGTTTTTGAAACGTTTTCTTTTGCGTGATTTTTATGTGCACAAGGTGATTGTTAAGTAATGCTGTATAAAGTATATTTATTTGATGTTCTACAGCTACATAGTGGAGGTGAAGAGTCCTTTTCATCTCGATGTGAAACACTTTTTATGTTTCGATCTCACTCCAAAATAGTAGTGCTTGATATAGGGGATGTGAGTGAAAGAAGGGAATGATTTTCAGATGTTTGCCTCGGATGAGCGCCCCCATTCGTCACTTATGAGCCATGAGACCACAGCAGAGAAGGTATTTTTTCTACAACTTTTCAAAAGTTACTACTGTTGCTTGCGAGGTAAATTCCTGGTGATCAACCAGCAGATCGGGTCTGTGAAGGATCTTTTCTGGGCACGTTGTTATTGCTGCTATTAACAGGACAACTACAGAAAGCTCCAAATGTCCGCAGTCAAGAGGGGCGTGGCCACGGCGCGGCTGTTTGACCAGACGCACGCGCTCTCTACGCTGCCTCTGGCTTCTCTGACTCTGCAGACAACCGGTGGCAGCACGCAGAGCGCCTGTGTCTCTGCCTAAAGCCGCGAAGTGGCCACGCCCCCCTTGACTGCGGACATTTGGAGCTTCCTGTATGTATATGCAATATCTCATGCAGAATTAGCGCTCAGGAAAGATTACAAACGGATTTGAATTGTTCTGTGAACGCTGTAACGTTTGGCTTCCGTGGATTGCTGTTATAGTGTGTCTCAAACGCGACGATGGTTGAGTAGTATACGTTGTATGCTTTTCTAGCCACCCTCTCCAGTTGCTGCGCACCTTCCTTCGCCCTTTTCTTCTCTGGCGCTTCTCTAACTATCTAAATAGCTTCTCTAACTATCGTTTCCAGTGGAACCTACTATAGACGGCGGGAGACAGATAACTCATTAGTGTATTTCTGTGCATTCGTGTTTTGTTTCATGTTGCGCATTGCCCCATGGTTTGAACTAGAGCAGGTATTAACATGGAGAAAACCCAAATGAACTCCTGTCATGCGAAGCTGGCCTCTGTTGTCTGCGTTTTACCTCAGACCATTGTACATTCGCTGTGTTCGCTGTGACTCGCTCATCCGATTGGAGGTGGGGTGGGGGGGAGGAGCGTGGATATTTATATGATATGTAGTCACAGATGTGCTTTTGGTTATAGTGAGCCTGATTCTTCAGTGCCTGAAAATATTTCATGAAGTGGCCGTTATGGTAATGCTCAAACTATTCGCTTGAAAGAATTGAGTTTGCAGCTGATCATGAGCTTAGAGGGTTAAGTGGGGTATGGGGGAGCGGTCTCCAGTCTCCAGAACCTTGTGGGAGCACCTGTTAATAGCTCTATCTTATCGAGATAACGAAGCGGCAGCCCCACAGAGGGGTGCCTGCTGCCGCAACCTGTGCATTATTACCTTAATGCAACTGTTACACTTCTCTCCATGTGTTTATATGGAGTTGAACATACTTCTATAGTTGAATTTGATAGCTGCTCAATGAGTCTTTTTATCCACCTCCTGGCCAAGTCTTTCCATCCACCTCCTGCCCAAATGACTTGTATTGTTTATTTAGAACTGAATTTCGTTGAAATGCACATTTTTCAAATGATGGATCCGTAGAGGAGGGTTTCCTCATAGAGCGTATTACTGCATTCATAATTCAAAGTTTTAAGTTTTCCCGTCAACTGCTGGAGTCAGTGGAGAAGTTCCACCTTCACTCAAAGCATCGGCAGAAGAACGTTCACATAGTTAACACGTTGTCTGCTATGGAGCTTGGCGGTGTGGCTGGATCTTCTCGTTACGATTATGATGCTGTGCGGGCGCTTATCCGTTCGGTATGGGCATCGCATCAACTTCATATTTTCCCACTTTTTTTGGCAAATCTTCTTTGAAGGCGACCAGGAAGTATATGCCATATGAGACATTCCGTGTGCGCGGCCTTGCTACGTATTCTAGGTAAGTTCCTATGCTCTTCGCATAGTTTGATGCGGCTTGAACACAAAATGAAAACCGAAATTTTCAGCCGTCGTTTGATAATGCCGTTGACGCATCAGTTTGTCGCTATGGATGCATTATGCACTATTCCGATATCGGGACTCGATTTTGCAGAAAGAATCATTAGCACTCTGGTTGTAGATAGTCAGCCTCCGAGATTGGTAAGTATGGAGTTGTAAAGAAACTATTATTCGTCCATTCTGTTATTTACTCGTTCAGGATGGTGAAGTACCCACTACCCTTTTGCTTGTTCTGTCGAATCTTGGTCGCCTTCGTTTTTGCTATTTGCAGACTGGGGAGTGCTTGCACACGTTTCAATTACCTATTCGACGATTCAAATTCAAGTATGTTTAAAAATGCTCTCAAGCCGAGTTCTGACGTCCAGTCTCTGTGAATTACCAGATACTGTCGTTTTAGGCATATTCATTGGAATAAGGCTTTTTCTGAAGTGTGGCTGTTGGGTAGAGCAGTTCTACCAGGGCATGAAAATGGTGAGTTTTCCTTTTTCATGAAAAAAAAAATACAAAATAAAATCCAAAATTGATCTATCAAGATAAAGTAAGCAAAATGTTATCAAACTTTTTGCCTAACTAATCTTTTTCTTCGTATCGCTCCAGCTTGCACTCGTGTCCATCGTCTTGGTTCTTTTTTTGACTAGAAATCGTCGATACAGTTTGTCAATCATCAGAAACTGATCATTTGTCTCTTTAGGATCGGAGCGAGCAGGGTCAAGTCCTTCCATAGCTGTGTTCGAAATTCAGCCGGCAAGATTCAAAGCTCTGCTTCAGCTGGACAAAAATGTAGGCACTTCCTTACTCCTTAACCTCCTTAATTTTTCTTCGACTGGTGAAATCATGTCTTAGTCGAAAGGTATCCGCAAAATTGCAAAGATTCTGTCCTTGAGTGAGTGTTTTTTAATGGTTTTATTTCGCTCTTAACGTTCGTTCCTTCATTGTCAGTATGACGAAACTTGCGGGGCTGTTAACGTGCACCTATTTTTTGCAGAATTTGTAGCTATCTAAGAACAGATGGATCTTTCCAGTAGAATATGATTTTGTTAAGGACTTTCAAAATGTTTATGCCGCTGGACTAGAAGATGATGTTCTGGTAACCTTCAACACCTCGCCGCACAGCACTACACTGTATAGTTTTGATGAAATCTATAGAGAGGTGAGTGATAGGCATTCAACAGTCTTTAACTTTTCCAAAGGTTTAGTTGAATGGATTCATGAGACTTTCCCCATGTGCTGTTTCCTTTTCCAGTTAATATGGCTAGTGAATAGATAAAGCTCGGTAAATGTTTGCAGCATTGTACCCAAGTGTATGATCCAGCGTCAAGTGCTAATGGGAGCGAACTCATTGGTTTCAATGTGAAGTTGAATAAGAAACCAAAAAAGCTTCTGGACATTAAGGGTAGGATATTAACTTGTTGGCTTTTTCCTCAGGAATACATAAAATGTGAGTTAAGGCGACTTTTCTGGGGTGTATTTTGGTGGATGCTGTAGGGTGATACTCTGTGAGCCTCAAACATTCCGAGAGAATTATGTGCTGCGAGAAATTTCAAGCAATCAAGCGGTAAGTGCTCTAATCAACACATGCGTAGGATCATTTTGACTTCGGCTAATTTACTTTCATTTTTAAGCCTTTCCTGCATGACCTGCGGTTACTTGGCCCACAGCAGGGTGTTGCTTTAACCATCGACTGCTCAACAATGATGCTCTGCAAAGACGATTCGTCAAATTTCTTGAGATTTGAAGGAATACATCTGGCCTGCTATGAAGTTTCTAGGTAAACTAGTTTTAATGATCGTATTAGTGTGTAGTAAAATCGGGACAGAAAAGTTGTTGCTTCTTCTCCACTAGGAGAGCGAGTGGATCGTCCCCTTGGAACCAGTAATCACCCATAAACTACATTACTCGTGGTGCAACCCCTTGGCAATTGCATCCCATTAGCTGGTGGCACTGTTATTCATCGATTGACCCGAATTTCCTAATATAATGGGCTCAGAAAGGCATACAATACATTTGCCATGATATAATCTTTGTTCCAGTATGATAGCGGAGCCGAACCGCAGTGAGGTACGCGTCCGTTGGCGTACGGCACTTCTCCCTATGAGACGTTCGGCAACTGACGGGCAGTGAGTCGTTTATATCGCTAAGTTCTGTAATACATTCAAAAATTGTGAAAGGAATGTTAAGGTGGCTAACTGGACCAACATACCGAGATTCTGTGACAACGAGGTTTGGTAGAACCTCTCGGAGTAATGTGAATATAAGAGTCGTGGACAACGTGCCAGTGGTTAGTCGTTCTTTAAAATTTCTCTTTCAAATCCTTGTTAGTGTCAGGATTATGTTCCAATCTCAGAGAGTCATCAAGTCCACATATGACGGCGGAGCTGATCTGATTCATTTGTTGACGCTGTATGATGTCGCTAACGTTGATGGCTGCACCACTATTGGTGCTGAACCAGACCCAGACTGGATCACTCTTATAATTAGTATCAGAGGTGTCACTGGAGAGATTTATAAGATAACTCCCGTGAGGAAAGTCGACATTGTAAGTTTTTGGTTCTTTTTTCTCCTGTTAACCCAGTCATGTTACATATTTGCACTTTTTTGATTTCCAGGATGCTTTGAGGAGGGTGGAGCTTGTAGGCGAAGATGAAATATTGGTGCTCACCTGTTATGATGGCAAAAACACCATTGCTGAGATGTATTGCTTGCGAGAAGAAGATGCGAAAAAATGGCAATCTGAAGTTGCTAAGGTTTGTTCTATATTTTCCTGTCGATTTTTGAAGTTCTTGGAGATTTTGTGATTCATTAGTTACTAATTAGTAGTGAATATAGAATCGAGTTTTATCGTCTCGCAGTTTTGCAATTTTACTAGGAAGCAGTAGAAACACTCATCCTTTTGTGGATGAGTATTAGCTGTTGTTAAAAGTTTCCCGTCATTATTCTTGAGAACTAGCACTTGGTCCCCACGTCATCCTTCCCTTAACCAGCCTTTGCTGAGAAGAACGATCTCACAGCCGTAAGAAACGGCCTGCAGGTAAACCTCGCTAGATCTAGTTTACTTTAAACTCAAACTTATTGTATGTACCAGTAAGTTGCTGTCGTTTGAAGTCCATATCGACCCTCTATGTTAAGGTTGACTCAATTCCCGATTATACGCCAGTTGCGCTAAGCCGCAAACAAAGGCGAAAGCAGCGTGCCGCGCGAGCACTGGACAGATGAAGCTATCCCTTCGGGTTATGTAAATTTAGTATTTAGAATTGTTAGCTCCTTTGCTTGTTTCTTTTTTTTGTTATCGCGATCTCCGCAAATGCTAATTCTGTAGCATGATATTGTTGAAGTTATAACGCCTTTTACCATTTTTTGCTTTACGGGTTTGAAATGTTTCTGTTTTGTGCAGTCTACTTAGAATTCCCTTTCGTTCATTCTTCCATACTTTCATGAGAAGATTCGTTGAAAACGTCTCCTTTCTGTAGGTAGCACATCAATCAATTTTCAATTACACTCTCTTCAAACGATGTGACGTAAATTGTTTTTTTAGGTTGTGCTAAATATTTCATGTGCAACTGAAATGATGATTTCGTGCAAATACTTTCTATTTTCAAAGTAGCAATAAATCTTGTTATTAATGTCGCTCTGTTGCTGCATAACCGAAGGTTTGATCTCCAGTAACATTTTTAGAGATGAATTTCTGCTTTATATTAGTTTTTTCTGTGCTGTTTCAGTTAGGATGACTTAATGTTAGGTTTATGACCGCCATTGCAGTTGATTAAATTATCCAAAGAGTAGCATCAGCATGCGATTCGTTGGAAAATAACCAGGTTGGACATTAATTGCTGTGTTTTTTTTGTTTTTGCTCTCACATGCGTGCAGTCGTCCTAATTTTTTTCGCAGCCCTTCTCTGAAATTTCTTGCTATATTTCTCAGGAATTCCCGAAAAAAAAAACTCGAACGGAAGTTTCCATTCTTTCTGCTTATATACTTTTTTCCTTTCTTACTCACTATTTCTCTTTCTTTTCCTGCTGACGGTTATCAATTTTGAGTTTAGTTGGACTGTGCCGGCGGCTTAAACCTGACGACACAATCTATCACCAATATGAAATTGCCAGCGTAATTATGGTGATATACTGTCTCTCTTTCTCACACCTACATCAATCCCTAATGAGGCCAGGTGGCAGCATTATCCCGCAAGCTTTCTCTTCTCTTCCGAGTCAATATTCCGTCCGTTGAAAAAAAATCCGTACAAAACAAGTGACATTGGTTCTCTCCGTCTTGCCAAGTTTTTTTTTCTTTTCCCATTTTTCTGTCGATTTGTGTTCTCAACCTATTGCTACTTACAGTGTAATATCAGTTGGTGCGAAATTAATTGCCGTTTCGAGGTATGCACAAATAAACTTCTCTCTTCTGTGGAATTTAAACATTTTCAAGCGAACTTGTGTGACCTCCTGAAAGGGTTTTTCCTCCTTTTTCAAAAGCCGATTGGATCTTCTGGCTAGCTCTTTTCAGTTTATCTTTGTAGAGCCGCGAACAAATAATGAGTCGACGCGACTCTCGGGTGATCGTAGCTAATGACTTCAAACTCAATCACTCTGAACCAGAAGTGTCCGGTAATCTGCATTTGTTTTACCTTGGGACCGCCTTCCCAATGGACAGTGAGCTAGGGATTCGCGCACTTTCATTCCTACGATTTTAAACTACAACGCAACCATGGTCGTGGTCGTGGGATGTCGCTTGACGATCAGGCGTTGAGGACATCCGTGCTACCTAACCCGGATCTTACCTTCTGGACGATGAGAGCAGGGATGGGCGCTCACTATACTACAGTTTCAGAACATCTGACTTCAACAAACAGGGTAAGAAGCATGCGGGCATGAACACCACACGATCCGACAGATGACCAGCGTCTTACCTGGTTTGACATCTTTCCTGACTTAATCTTTTGTGCCAAAAAAACGGCTTACTTCTAGACCATGTAGTTATTGCAGGTGAAGCTCGTTTTCTGTACAATAACAAGAGATGCAAATGGGTATGGGTAGAGACGTTTTCCCACTTCTAAGTTTTATTAAACCAGATCTTCCTAAGCAAGTGTGCCAGGAGTTTGGTGATGCAGTAAGGGTGTGATTGACTGCAGCCTTCTTCAATCTAGTGAAGCGTTGACAGCAGAGTTCTAGCATTGTAATTTCGTGTTGATGCCCTAAAATCTGCTATAGTTGTGGTTGGCAGTGGTGAACAGAACCAGGTTTTCCTCTGCTCCAGGGTAGTGCTGAGCCTCTTGAAAATTTACACTTTAAAACCTGGCGCAGTAAGGCATCGAGGTTCTCATTCATTGTCCTCATTCCCCAGTCCTTTCCCTTACTGAATATCACTTTTCCAGAGTCCCAGATACAAACCTGCAACAGCAGCAGGCTTCTGATCTAGCTTTTTGCGATCTTATTTTTCATTGTAGAAGCATAACGTTTTCATTAGATCGTTAGGGAAGGTTTATCGAATCAAACGGACATTTAATTGATGAAGACAGTTGTGTTTAAACCAAGTTATAACACTTTGAATTGGAGTGCTCGTTTCAGCAATTAATTTCGCACCAACATTGATGACTTCAGTAGTACAAGTGCATGACTAATTTATTTGGTTTTTGGATTTCAGTAGCTCTTTATTTTCGACTAATATCATTCGACAGCATATTGTGTTTGAGTGCCTATGCTTACTAAACTAAAAACTTTCCACGAGAAGCACTTATAAACATTTTTTGAAGATCACCATAGCTAACAGCTCGATAGGATCCCACTGTATTCCACAAGCACGATCAGCATAGCGTAGCGAGACATAATTCTTTTATGCATATATGGTAATGATTGGATACTTTCATAGGCAGATGTTTGAAAAAAAATTGGGAGAGCGAGATGTCGACTTTTTAAAAGAACTGCGTGGAGATTTCATTTAGAATCAATTTCAGGAGCTTAATCACAACTGCTGCAAGTCAAGCTTCCGCTTATGTTAAGGGTGCTATCTCGGAGGGCTATTCAACGTCTGCGGGTGCCTCGTGCTGAAATGAGGCCCACTGCAGGTCTAATCGGTAAGCATCTAGTACATTATGTTTGTTGGGGCTACGAAAAATGTCCACAATGTTTTTTTTATTTTCTACTAGCTATAAATAAGCTCTACTACTACTGCCAAAAATGATTTTTCTAATAAAAATTTTGAAAGTCCCGCGTGTTGTATATTTGTGTGGGTAGTTAGTTTGTTGAGATGTTGTAAGCAACGATGACATTAGCTCGCTGGACATTCACCCAAGACGTTATACACCAAAAAGTCCTTACAAAATCTGTAAGCATCAATATCTAGAGAGGGAATGAAGCTGTCCAATTTTCCAGCTCCACGAGATGGAGGTTGAGCAGAAATATGTAACAACGATCTGATTGAAATTTTTGATGAGGACTTGAACATTGGCTCAGTTAAATTTTTATTGATTATTTTAGTCATCGGTGATGAGATCCTCAAAGGCTCAACTATGGACACGAATTCACACTTCATTTCTAGAAAACTACATGAATTGGGTGTTCAAGTGAAAAAGGTAAGATCAAAGGAATTCCATTAAAAAAAGCCATTTGAAAAGCTGGAAAGATTTGTCACGGTTGGTAGTGGTTTCACGACATCTTATCTGGTGTTCGTTTGATGATTTTGTGACTGCCGAAGCCATGAGAGCAGCCATTAGCACAACAGACTTCAGTGATTGAGGCTGGCAGCACGCGCTACGCTCTAATTGTCTGCGCATCCACATGTTTCATTGATGTGACCGTTCTCATTCTCATTCAATTCTGTTCCTCCGTGTTTTAGCATGTCCAAATCAATAGTGAGAATGTTCGAGCAGTCTTCGACCTCTGAATTCTCCTTTAGCTGTTGAGAGAGGAGGGCATGCTATTAAACGAAAAAAAAACGTAATTGGGCCTTCTTACCTTTTAATAGTTTCTTCTTTTGTAATATGAATATTCCAAGTCGTTGGTGATGTTCCAAGTTGGTACAGTACATAAATTTCTTCAGATTTCTGCTATCGGCGACAATGTAGATGAAATCAGTGATGAAATACGTGCCTTCAGTGAACGCTTCGATTATGTATTCACCACCGGAGGCGTAGGACCGACGCATGATGACAAGACATACATTGGTAGAACTTCGAAAGTGCTTCCATTCCACCATCTTCATCCGTCTCGTAGCTGACCGTTGTGATTTTCAGGATTGGCTCAGGCCTTCAACGATTCATTGCACAAGTCTCCAGAAATAGTCGCTGCAATAGAGAAATATTTTCCTCCAGGAGGATTGTCAAGTGATCGCGACTTATTTGTCGATAAACTAAGCACGGTAGGTGGGAACATAGATGTTATGTGAATGTCGGTCATTTTCATTCTGCATTTTGTTTTCTTTAGATCCCGTCTTCTGCGCAGCTGCTGTGGGGAGCACGTTTATCTAACGGAAAGCCTTCAAGCTTCCCAGTAGTGCGACTGAACAACGTTATTTCGTTGCCCGGTGTGCCAAGATTCTGCGAACGTGCGTTTATGGAATTGAAGGTGAATAGTTGTATTGGTCTAGAAACAGCTTATACCCATGCCCGGGCAGTGCCTTTGTTAGCCTTCAAGTTTCGCAGTTGCGGACGCAGAGATGCCCTGCCAGAGGATAGGGGTGCGGAAGAACTGGGGTCTCTGCCACTCTGGGAACCGGAAAAGTAAAATTACTAAAGATACCAATTCGAACTTCAATTCACTGAAAAGTGTTCAAAACATTTTATTAAAAATAAGAGTTGGAAAATGAGCTAAAACTAAACTTTGAATATTCCTTGATGTATTTTTGGAAATTCCGACGAACCATTCTGAGGATGAGTGGAAGGAAGGCGCCACTTCTTCTCCACCCACCTCTGTCTTATCGGTAATTCCTGGCAGGAATCTATGCAACCCATCTGTCCCGTCGTCTCGTCATTCCTTCGTTTACTGTGATAAAAATCAGTTAAGTGTGCCTCCGAAGTATGCAATGAGCTACCGTCATCAAATAACGAATTAGGACTTCACATTCGGATCAGAGAACGCTTAAGAAGTTTGTTCGCCTGAAACTCACAATTCGGAAAAGCGCCATAAGTGAAAGTAGGCCTCCCTCTCTCTCAGCAATAATGGGTGGCCAGACTTTTCAAACAAAAAAAAACTTGCTCTATAAAATAGGCAGAAAAATTGTAATAGTCTATTTTCATTAACTTGTTGCTACATATTTTATGACGATTAGTTTTAAAGACTTATGATAATATCAAAATTGTCAGCACTCTTACAAGTCAATACGAGTCAGTACTCTGTTACACACTGTTTGGTATTTTACACATGATAGAGTAGCTAAAATGTGTGTGTTTTAGAATTACTTGAATATGCATTTGAAGCTATTCACTTGAAGGTGGTTTCCATATGAAAAAGCATACATTGTGTGAATATTCATTGCTAGAGTAGATATAGACATGGTCGACAGCGCAACAACCAGGTGACACAGCCGCAGACTATACTTTGTGTTGTTCTCAATCACTATATTTCTCGCTGGACTTCTACCCGAAAGACAGTTATCTCGGCTTTCTATTAAATTAACTCTTTCACAGTGCTGTAGATCAGGTCTTTTTCATTAGAGGATTTCTAATGGCATTGATCAAAACGCGGAAGCAATCCTCTGGCTTGGTAGGAATGACTCAGAGTTTATCGTTGATCGGTTGAATTTGTTCATTGTTTCAATATTCATTGCTATCGCCCAATCTGCGCAGAGAACTTGTCTGCAATGAAAAGAAAAACTGCGCTTGTTTCTAAATGAATATGTGAGAAAGTCCAGCATGCACTTTGGAATCTCTCATTCTCTCTTAGTCTCTCTTAACCTCTTGAATCCATTCAATCACATCAATTCGGCTAGTCATTTGTGTCGCCCGGAAACATGGTAAGGATAATTCATTGTTTGTAAAATTAATCACTTTTCATTTAGTATACACATATAATTGCTATGCAAATTTTTATTGGAAGCTGGACAGCAGATATTTGCATTTTCTTTTATATATGTAATCTTATAGAGCATTTGTCGTTTCTTAATTTACGTTGTGAATTCGTCCACCTTTTCGGAGTCGAGCTTTTACAGGATCAACTTTTCCCATCGTCTGAAGTGAAGCCATTGTTCTCCAAAACCCTGTACACCACGGAGGATGAATTGAAGTTTGCTGAGAAATTGACGAGAATAGCTTCAAACTTCGAAGATGTTGTGGAAATTGGATCATATCCGATCATGAAGAACAGGTCAGCAAGGCCTTTTTGGCTTTTCATGCAAGCTTTCATCGGCCATGTTTTCTAGTTTCTTCAAAACAAAATTAATTGTGGAAAGTGAATCTAATGAGTCGGGACAAGCAGTTGTACAGGATATCCTGAAGCTTCTGGAAGGTGAGATTATTCTTCGTGACACCGGGGATGTTTGGCTCTACAGCGGTAATTCTAGAATTTCTTTTGCAACATTACTTAGGTACTCACAGCACCTAATTCCCGCTTCTTCACCTTATCTCGTTTCCTTGCTGTACTTGAATCTCGCTGCCTTCTTTTCAGGGACTATTGTTCACTATGACAGCGAGCCTTGGATTGATACTGTCACTAAATTCCACAGCTTCCGGGAACGCGAATTGGCTAAAAACCCCACTTTTGTTGCAAAGCTTGATGAAGCACTGGATATTGTGCGAAAAATAGTGGAAGAGTATCCGTACGTCATTTTAGATCATCTGTCCACCTCAGATTATTTATTTATTTGTTACATCATAGATGATGTGCTTGATACCGACAGTAATTAACAAGACAAAAAGAGAATATTATCAGATTATCTTATTATTTTCATGAAATTATTTGCAGATTAGAACAAATTACATTGTCTTTCAACGGGGGCAAGGACTGTACTGTTCTTCTTCACATGCTACGGCTGGCTATTGATGAGTGAGTGTCATTGTGACATACATCAGGGCTGCTCTACTCCATTTAATTTTGTTGTCTTTTTTCTGCAGAAAATATGGTGCCGATGTACCAATGCAAGGTTTTCATATCTTGTGTGAGGATCAATTCCCTGAAGCAACCCAATTCATCATAGATGTAGCTAAAAGGTAGTGTTTGTAAATCTGTCTATTTTTAACTCTTTATTTCAGCTTTTTTATATCTAAGCATTTGCCTTGCAAAGTTCCACCATGTGATAAATTTTATTCACACGTTTTCGGTTTACAACGTCCCTCTTTGACAAGCCACGCCCATTATGGCACTCTCCCCTCTCATCACAAACTCTATTGCTAGCAACTGCCATTGTATGAGTGGAAATGTGGTAATACGATTCGCAAATTTAGAAATATCTGTTGCAGGTACAATATAGTTGTGACAGAATATCCTGGTCCTTTAAAGACAGGACTGGCGTTGTTAAAGGATGAGCAGCCTAACATAGTCGCTGTGTTCATGGGTAGCAGAGCAACCGATCCGCGTGGGAAATACATGAAGTGAGGACTCATTATCTGGATTTTCCTCTGGGGCATTGTTAGCTCCCTCCCTCTGTCCATATCAAATTTTTGTAAGATCCGCTGTGCAATGGACAGATGAAGATTGGCCAAGGGTCCTACGAGTTTGCCCGATATTATCCTGGTCCTACAGAGATGTCTGGGCAACGTTACGTGGACTGTGTATTCCATACTGCTCTCTATACGATATGGGTTACACCTCGTTAGGTGGTCGAAGTACAACTGTGCGAAACCCGTTGCTCAAATCTGTTGGGAAGGATGGAACTGTCAGGTGGGTGGTTACTAGCTGCATTTTTTCAAGGAGACTGTAGAGGGAAACCATATTATTAATACTTTTCTATAATATTATTTAAAAAAAAAGAATGAATTGGTACAAGAAGGTCAAATATTTTAAAATAGACAAATCATTTATGATATTATTTCAGTAGATATAGTACTATATGTTATATAATATTATTCTGACATAATGCAGGTATTAAAATATGGCACCTGATATTAGAATGTAGTGTAGAGCATGTAACTAAAGATACATCTTCTGCAATGGTCACAAAAGTGCGCTCTGATCCCACTATGTCTCCACACTCCCATATTCAGATATATGCCTGCATTTACTCTGGAAGATGGTGATATGGAGCGGAATGGACGATCGTGCATTTAGGAGATGAAATGAAGTTGAATTATTTTTGAAATTCTTGTGGAGCCTCCTGCATGGCATTCCTTTCCCAGATTTCTAGGCGGATGATGTTCGAATTGATTTCTTTTTCTCCGGTGATTCAAGGCTCCACAATCTCATAATTGCATTCACTGAAATGGCTACCTCGTCATTTATTCCATACGAATTTCATGTGGTTGTTGGAGATTACTTAGTTTAGTTCTGCCCATATATAGATTCGTTGTACTGGTGCAGGAGCGCTTAGGTTATGGATTTGGCTCCAGCAAGGCCAGACATGATTATGGATTGTGCTTACTTGTGATTTGTTCCAAGTAATATCTACTTTGAGGTCAAATAATCGCTTCTGAGCAAACTGCATTAGTACCATTAGCTGTAGACCCCTTTATTCAGACTTAGTTCCAATAATATTGCTCCGGAAAGAGGTAGTGTGCGGTTAATAAGTGGGAGCCAGAGATAATAAGATGCTGAAGGACCGCAGCACTTGTGTATAAGAACAGCGGCAGCTCTAGAAAACTACAGTAATAGCCTTGAAAAACGGCGAACAGGTAATTTTTTCGGTCCCTCTGCCATCTACTGCGGTCCTTCCGCTAGTTCTTAGCAGCAAAGTCATTACTGTGAGACCATACCATTCTATGGTTCGTTTATAGTTTCCACATATGTTTATGAAGTGCTCATGATTAACTGTGATTTAGGGAAAGATACGTCGTTTTTTGTGTAATATCTGTGATAAAGATTTATTTATTTTGGAGTGGAGCAGTGATTGTGCTATTGTGATTGTGTCACGATATAGCGGTTTAACATAACTTACATATTTATAGCTCCTTATAGGAGCTTACTTTACTTAACCAAGCGTTAATTGCCCAAATATCCGGTCATCCTTGTGTTGTGCATACTTGCAAAGACGGTATCAGCTAATGTTGACATGAATCCTTTTGGAATTCACTGAAATTCGATATTTCCTCTGTTTGTTTACTGATTATCCATATTTAAAGTGTGTCATCATGGTTATTTAGAGAACATGATGATAGATGCAAATGTTATTCTACGTTTAACCGATCTTTTTCTTTTACTATTTAATTATCGTCTTCGACGTGGGCGGACACTGCGGCCACGTCGAAGACGCTACGTACCATACACAGAGCGCTCGAGCGTTGTCTTTTGAGGTACACCCGGCGTACCCAATATCAGGCCGGGCTTCGCAGCTCCGATTTGCGACAAATGTCTCGCCTTCGTGACCCAGAGGAATACGTATCGAATGCTAAACATAGATGGGCGGCTGCGTGACCATTTGGACCCTACAGTAAGCCTACAGTAATTATAGGGTGGGGACGCGGGACGGCTGCGGTGCGTGCGCTGCCGCCGATAGGGCGGGAGCGCGAAGAAATGTGGACGAGCTCTCCTAGCTCATAGGCAGCAAGTAGCTGTAAATTTGCACCTAGAGGTTACTGGACGTGCTGAGCACGAATTTTTTCATTTTTCGGGGCTACAATGGATAGACTGAAGTAACTATTTCTCAGGATCTTATGGAACTTTGAAAATGGGCTGTTCCCTTTGATAATCTAGATTTTTTTAAGATCTGGATTTCAAGGGTGAGTTTGTAGTCCTTTTAAAGAATTACCGCCGTCCCTTTTTCTCACGAAGTTGGGAATGGGAATATCTCTTGGTATGATGTTCAATTTTTTTATTGATTCAACAACTACTTTTCCCAAAGTGTTAGTGCGTGTTGTGACCCCAATTACGCAGTGTTGGCAGATTTTCCCTAAGGAACTTCCCGAAACAAGATGGCATATCCTTAGGGCGACGACAAGTCCTTAGATGTTAGCACAGGTCATACTGAGAACGGCAAAGACATCATATCCAGTCACTCCAAGGAAATTGTAATATAATAGAATATAATGCGAATGGAAAACAAGCAAAAAATGTCCTAATCCAATTAACAACGGACGTTATCCAAAAGTGCATATGTATGGTATTTCAAGTAAACTTCCATCTGTTTCTTCTTGATTTCAAAAGGAAATTCGCAATCTTTCTATGCATCCGAGCTCAAAATCAAGGTATCACAGTTTTCCGAAAAATGAGCAACACAATTCAAAAAATTGCATGAACTTAGCTTCAAAAATTTATACAAATATTAGTAAGAGGGGCAAGATCTGGAATGTAATTTTAGAGCTACGCCAGTACAGTATACATACTGTTGCTTGTGGCATAAATAAAAAATCGAAGAAAAGATCCTCACAAGGAATTAAACATTGACTAAATCACCCATTTTTGTAAAGTTTCATAAGATCCTGAGGAATGCAATAAATTCCACCTGGTCATACCGTACAAGGTGACTTCGAGATGCAATTCGAATGCGAAATTCGTGTTCAGCACATCGAATAACCCCGAGGCGTCCATTTTCAGCGTGCGCAAGTTTGCAGTTTCGGTCCATGTCAGTGTCGGCCACGCTCGCTTTGAAGCAGCAGCTAATTGCTGCTCTCGCCTTATCTAAATTAGTGACGAGCAACTCGTACAGGCCTTCGCGCTCTCTCCGCGACTTGCCGCGTTGACCGCGACGCAACGGCCGCTCCGCAGCATTCGGCTGCAAACAATCAACCAATCGCGGCGCTGTCCCAGCCAGCCGCTGACCCCGCCCTAATTGCTAGGGTCCAAAAGGTCCGTTTCCCTAGATGGGCTGGTCATATATTGAGAAGGGAAGACGATAGATGGACAAAAAGAACTTTGGAATTTATCCCAACAGAAACGAAACGACCTCGAGGGAGACCACCAACAAGATGGGCCGATGTGTTGAAAATACGGATGGACCAGCTGAACGCTCAGCTGGAAAGGAATCAGAACTCTCGCCAACGTCGTCTACGATATTTCTGGATGACGGTGGCGCGACAGCCTACTAGAACCCTCCCTTCTGGAATCTCCCTATGCTCAGCCACTGGGATTTTGGTTGCTTTCTTCATTAGTACCCTGTTCCTCTATTCCTATTTTCTCTTGAATCACTAAGATTTCTAGTTTTTCTTTGAACAGAGCTCCTGTGCGGAGTTTCGGTAGTTGTTTATCTACTCGCCCAGCATTAAGTGAAATTTCGCCCAATCGAGGCAGATACCAGGAATTTTCCTGTGGGTCGACTTTGGGATTCACCTTAACAAACTCTTAAAATGGAAGACTCTACAATTTGAGAAATAACCATCTAATAAATCATATCTGGTTGAGCTGTACAGTCACTGTGGTTGGCGTCTGAGAAATTTATTACCAGAAGTTCATAGAAAGTGAGGAGCTTCAGAAGTTGAGGCAGCAAAAGGGCAATACTTCTTTGTCAAGTATCTGTGTTGTTTGGGTTCTACTCTTTACAACGGGCTCTGTTAACCTAGGGTCCGGATGCATCTCCGGTCCGGTTGATACCTATGGCAAGCTTGTTAACACACCCAAACTTACTCTTTATTTGACACCTACCAACATGTTTACCCATACGTGACGTTGTCTATACCCAGCTGTTACGCATGGTAAACGTGCTCGTGGATATAAGATTACCCATCCTTACAATGATGCGTCTGGGGCCAGAGGTTAAAGGAATACATATTGGGTGCTTTATTTCGACGCTCCTGAAAACTTCACTCCTGTGCATAGTCTTGGGTAATCTTCTCCTCCTCTTAAGGATCATATTGACAATGATACATCATTAAGATTACTTATGATATTGAGACCCATTGCCTAGATGCATCATTGGGATTACCCAGGGTAAACGTGTTGATGCATATGTTAACGATGGGTAGATTTGTGAAGTGGTAACACATTTACTCTGGGTAATCTCGTTTATGCATACGGCCGCTTGTCTGCACACAGCAGCTACCAGTAGGTAGTCGCTGGGTTTGAGATAACCAATTTTTTCAATGATGGATCCGTGCCCCGGTTGTTTTTCATGGACTTCCTCAGCACACCAGCTAAAACAGGGACATGTACATGTTATGATAATGTTTTTATTACTATTGCAACATAATAATGAACAAATATATGTATATACACGTAACAGAAATAATTCCTAGGTTTTGGACACGTGCGGCATCACAAAGACTCGTCGAAAGGGACAGAACACGGGCAGAACGATAAGAGACACAAACAAATGCACCTAGTTCCCAACTGACCCAGTGTGTTCGTTAGTTAGGCTCGCGTCTACACTGTTTCGACGTCACTTTCCTCGCGGCATATCGTACGTTAGTCCTTGAGTATACACGTTGAGTTGCGTAACATCGAACACATCCAATTTCGCGCCGTAAGCGGTTTCCTGGAAGCGACATCCTCATAGTTTATAGTTCATTTCTTTTTTCTTAGAGAAATTCAACGCAAAACTCACTCTGCACGCCAGTCCTACGGATTTTTTCACATGTGGAAGATTCCATATTGTGTATCGTCCCGGAGTGAGGAAGATGGTGTCAAAGCCCTGGAAGAATGGTGAATGAGTGGAGTACAGACTGGGAGATGGCGAGAACCTTACATTATGCCTGTAGATGCAGCCTACGGTTTTCACGCTGGTTGTCGTGCCATTCAGCTCACATGTCTGTTCGATCTTCGAGTCTGGAGTTTGTAGGTACCTGCGAATACAAAGAATTTAGTAGCTGTAGATGTAAATATACTTGTAGAAGTAAGTAGTACTTGAAGGTTCATTTCAATCTTTAGTTATTCCTAGCCGAGATCTGAGTATCTAATAGACTAGGATGTAATTTAGTCTAGGTACTAGGGCTTTGCCAACTTTAATAGTCAGAAAAAGGAATTTTGGAGTCCTTCTCTTCCAATGTCAGTAATTGCATGTTTATTTATTTATTATTTATTTATTTATTTATTTATTTATTTACTTATCTGGTTCTTTTTTCAATACGCACAATTTATTTACTTAATGTCCATGTAAGCACAGATTATCTTGATGCGGGTTAACTTCTGCACCTTATGATTAATTTTATGGACCAGTTTATATTGTCTGCTTCCGCCCGTCTCTGCATCCGTCGTTCAATGGTCGGTGCGTCTGTCTCACGTCTCCTATACAAACGGTTTTTTTCAGTGGTGATTTTGACTACTGCTGTCCTTAGATATGGAGATTTCATGCGACTACTTATTTGGGCGCGATTTTTGACGGACGGACGGACGGACGGACGGACGGACGGACGGAAGAGTGGGCTAGGGTAGCATAAATTGGCCTTTGACATCAGTCAGATTCATCAAAACCCAACTGTGAGGCGTTCTCATTCAGAGGAAACGTGGAGGACAACCCGTGGTTTTTTTTTCTTTTCAATTGATCGTAATTCTGGAGGTGATGTAACCCAATTTCAATCAGAAGGTAATCGAGAAATTTCTATGCAAATAATTGCAAATCTGGTAGCATTTCAAAGTTCTAGCGATTTTCGCTACTATATGCGAGATTTTCATTGGGAGATCTGCTCCGCCCCTAAAATATCCTAACTAGTGGAGAGGAGAACGTTCACCACATGTTTTTCACACTACCTTTACCATACCCAGGCCGAAAGAAATTCTAGCCCAGCCTACTCGTTCTCTCATTGTTCTTTAATCAATCGCTTACCATCGGCATCCGATAACGCGCTCAATGGTTGATCCGTCGAGTTCCCTTGAGAGGCAAGCTACAGGCTTGTGTCCGAATGAGTCGGGGCGGATCTGTAACGGATAAAGCCTAAGTTACTTAAAAAACCAAATCTTAGATAATTCCTCACCTCACACTGATACACTGATCCCTTCTCGCTGTATCGGTCACCGTCGTAAAGGCGTTTGTTGCGATGCTGGCAACCAATGCATACCTTCCGGCATCGTCCTCCGTTATTTTTGCAGTAGAACACGAATTCACCATCCTGAGATAGAGTTAGCTTAGTTCATTTGACTTCTAACATTCGTCCAAGGTCTGAGGAAACGTTTTGTGTATACCTACCGGCCATTGTTCTCCAACTTTATAGTGCTGTCCGTTATGGATACAGCCAACGCTGCACATTTGGATGCTGCCGTTGAAGTTCTGGCGGCATTCGTATCTGGAAAAAAAGGAGTTAGAGCGTGTTTTGGGGTGAAAGGTAGAAAATACAAGTTGCTTGGGGGTAAAAAATGTGAGAAGATATGAGCTGCTGTATGCTATGAGGTAAATATTCCACTGTTTTTCCTCCGGAAAAAATGGGTAAAGAAAGAAAAGGAGATGACATTCAGGATGTTCGAAAAGAGGGGTTTGAAATCAAAAAGTCACTCTCTCTTCTTCACTAGGTACTTTCTTCGTTTTTCTTTTTTTTGTGGTTTTTTTTTCACTTTTCCACTTTTTTCTTGTTGTTTACACTTTTGGTTCTGCCTATTTGTAAATTGACAAGTGATTTTTTTTTCGGAAGTTTGTTAACCAATGACGTGGAGATGTCCTTGTGCTGAGGAAGAAGGGCGTGAGGGATGGAAGAGACATCGCAAATTCTTAGCAAAGTCCCCTCGGCTGTGGTCAATGACTTTTTAAGTCTATAGAATTATTTAAAACAATCAATTGGTTCAGGTTATTTTTTACTTTATCCACTGCTCCACGCCGAATCTTGGAGTAAAAGTCTATTCATAGTGAGGAGAGTTCCATTAGTGTGGGTTAGTACTGTTCCAAATCAACCGAAAATCTCAAATAATGAGCAATTCAAAACCTGATCAATTCGAAATTTTTCCCCTCCTCCATTTACCACATACATCATTGTAATTACCCTAGGTAAATGTGTCATTACCGCACAAATTCACCCATCGTACCGCCGTCAAGACATTTACCCTATGTCATCTCAATGATGCACCCAGTCCCAGTAGAGTAGATTACTTCGCACTGATGCCTAGACCCACCGGAAGTTACCGTCTAGCCTATCACCGTCGCCAACGTTAACAATTATGTCTGTTCAGATTTGTTTACATGTCTGCCCTTTTCCTTCGGAGATCCTGCCATTCTACCAGTGCCCCTACCAGAAGCAAATTTTACTGCGTCGAATTGCTCGTTGCGCACCATCAAACGCTGAACGCTGAAGGGCACATGAAAGTCGCATCAACGATTTATTAGTTACACAGCGTTAAGCACTTTCGCCCAGCGTGGGCATACTAACTGTCCTGTAACCTGTTTTACGGGCGAAAAGTTATCGTTGACCACGCATTGCCATCTTAGTTTTTCCAAATGTATGGTGTGTGCCGCGTTTGCAGAGGCGGAAGCAGGAGGAGGGCAAAGTCAGTGCAAGGTTTGAGAGTGGTAAGTGGGGCAGAGGGGAAAGTGTGAATATAGGTCCTTCACATTAGGGGGAAAACAATGACACAAGGATTAGAAATTTCTAGAGGATCCAGAAGAGATGGTCAAAGCTGTGAGGTCTTAATATTGTGTCAGGAGAAGTTGCATTTCGGGATGCCTTTTTTTATTCTTCATTCTTTAAAAACTCTTGTTTACATCAACACGAAATGAGTCGCAATTAGATGGAGAAAACTGTTCCTTCCGAAATTCGAAATTCCTCCGTGCTTTTGCACATTTTCACCCAAGAAAGAGCTTTACTCTTTCCTAAATCCAGAAAAGTGCTCAATAGAGAAAGCACATTAAAGTTCATCTTCTTTGAACTGCAGAAAATTGCACAGTACTGGCAGGGCACTTAAGTTTCCAAAGTGTTTCCCAGTAATAAACGAAGAGGGTTCAAGTGCTCTGTTTAATTCCCAAGAGTAAGAGTCCAGGACCTTGAATTTGCATCTTTGCAGACGTATTTATATGATAGAGTGAATCACCTTTTCTTCTTATGGTCAATACTCTTGATTTTTAACGGAAACAGGTGTACTTAGGTCCGAATAAAATTCGAATAACTAAATTTATTCAATTACTCATTCAGGACTAGATCCAAAGAATTCAAATGATCAAAAAAGGGATAAACGTTAATGCCTCCCTATTATTTCTGAAGCATTGTATTGTTCCCTTTTTTTCAAGCATCCAAGCCATGAACCTGTTCAAGATCGAATTTTTGAATTTCGAATAAATCGAAAGGTATCTAATGCATTATTTTCTGTCCTAGCTATAAAAACAAGGATGGTTGAGAAAACCTGCGTGCGTCCGTCCGTCACTAGGTCAGAGACCATGCAAAGATGCCCTCATTGGCAAAATGTCAACGGAGTAATTGATTATCTGTGAAAAATCACCGAAGAATGATCTTTGCTCGATCCTGAACTACCGGGCGGGTACAGGCGTTACAGGCTGGCAGCTTTACGATGTTCTTCCTGTCAGTCCCTACTTTAATTCTCTGAATATTTCTATCTGAATCGATGAAGTCCGCTTTGGAGCTCAAATACTAGGTGTATAAAATGGGGGAGTGGTTATAATTATTGCTGAGTTAAATCGTGCTCCTTTTGATTTCGCTAAAGGGAAAAATGATATGGTTAGTGGTTATAATGTTGAGTATGCCGAGTACACCAGTATCCAGCAAGTCAATCTTCAATTCGCACTTCAATAGCTGCTATTTTGCAATCGCTAAAGAAAAATTTGAACGGGATCCGGTTATCAGATCCTTATCACCGACAAATGTGATTAGTATGTCGTAGCGATAAATTAGGTAATTGAGAATCGCTGTTTTCACTACATGACCAATAAGTACAACTGAAGTCTTGTTTGCAAGTTCGACGCGTCCTTAGTTGTTACGTAATTGGCACGGGTTATTTTTTCGCTAGCCTATGAGAGGTACGTATGTATGAGTGTTTACAGCTGCACATTTTAAGCGTGTCTTTAGATGTTAAATAAAACACTTGGGTTGAGGAACTAACGCGGTAGGGTAATTCTGGATCACTTACGTATAGTCCCCGAAGTCATCGCGTTGACCGATAGCGATTTTGTTTCGCTTATCGTGGGTGATGCATCCTTTAGGCCTGCTCTTCAAGTATGGTCCATCTTGCTCACACTGGTAGTAGTAGGTATTCTGAAATATATTCTTCATAGGAAAATATTCGAAAATTGATTGTTAAATTGATTTTTTTCTTTTGCTGGATTTTTTATTGGTGAAAAAAAAAACATTTCCATCCTTTGAAATCGATCTACAAATGAAAGAAGTCTGTTATCAACTTGATGGCAACGAAAGACGAAAGCAAGTTTCCAGCAAGTCTTAACTGCCGGCAAGTTGCCGACAAATCGGTCTACTTCTTTTTCTGGATGTGCTGAAAAAAAAGAATAGGTTTTCTTTTTCTGGATGTGCTTAAAAAAAGAATAGATTTAAGTCCTTATTTTCTTGAATAGAGTGTTGATTATGGAATGTTCATCGCATACTTGCTCCAGGTTTAGGACTCATTTGAGATAAATGATATGTCATATTTGTGGAATAATCCTAGATGTGCCATTAAATATCCTGCTGAACTTGTTAGAAAGACGAAAAATTGCAGAAAACACAGACTAGAATTCAGACTAAAGGTTCTACAGTAACTCTGAATCATCACAGACTTTGGCTTGAAATTTCTACTGTAGAAATACTGGTGGAGTCCAGGGCCAGCATCTATCGTTGAGATTACCCAGGGTAAACGTGTTCGTGTCCCAGGATTTACCCAGAGTTAGCACGGGCACCACATTGACAGCACAACACATTTACCCTGAACTCAATAAAGCTTACCGGCCCAGAAATCTCTGGATAACTGAGAACTTTTGTCTTTAGCACTTCTTTGGTCTTTCTTGCTTTAATGTGGGTAACATTACCTAGAAGCCGTCCCTCCATTCATTGTGGGACGTGTTTTAAGAGGTGTTACCCACATTCATTACACCTTTTCTGTTTCCGGGCGTCGGAACATTCGCAGAGCTCGAGTCGAAATTTAGCCCATTGCAGTGGTTGGAACTTTATAGGACTTACCCTAACCCTCCTTTTTGAGTGATGCAAAGACATATTCCCCTTGTTCTTCTTAACCGATTAGTGAGTTGTTCTGCCTAAAGGAAAACTGAACTGCTCCTATTTTTCTCTCTTGTTCCTTCCCTAAAAGTTCTGGTGCTGTATTCATCGTTGACACTACCCAGGGTAAACTTGTTAACACCACACAGATTTGCCTGGGCGTCGGCACATTAACCCTGGGTAATCTCAAAGATGCACCCAAACCCTGGCAAGTTACCATTTGCTGAAGCAGTTTGTAGTAATGTTTTTTGCTGGCCTTGGACCGTGAATCGTTTCGTTTCACCACTGCTATTCATTTCATTGTTACGCCACTATGTCAACATGATGACCATCACAATAGGCTGCTGCAGTAAAAATTGACGAAAAAGCATATCTAGCACTTTTTCGCAGTAAGTAACTGTTGTTATGGCGCGTGATCCTGCACATCAAGGACGACTTGCATGCAAGGACACTCGTCACTCTGGCGCCAATGCAAACTGAGCAAACGCGGAAAAAAGCGCACAACGAAGTAGTTCATCTTGCAGTGAAAATATCAATTAAAATGTACTTTACGAATGTTTTTTTGTTAATGTGAGAAATGAAGTTGGGTGATTGATTCTGCTGCTAATCGGCCATTTGAATCTACCAGGTGACTTGCTATAAGTGGCTGCAGCTCGCCGTTTCTCCAAAAAAAAGTATTGAATAGAAAGGCCTATTGTCCTGGCTAGTTTTTGAAGACATCAACGTTTTTGCCAGGTAGAAATTAGGAGAACTGTCAGTTCATATTAGCTAACCAGGCTATGGTGGAGTGTTTACGGAACATCATGAACTCCGTAGTTCATAATAACGAATGTCTCCGTTAATACTGTAAGCAGTAAACCTACGGCTCATGAAAATGTACAGTTCGGCAGATTCTCGTGTTTTCTCTGAATTTAACCTGGAAATTCAAAGGAAAACACGAGAATCTCGTCAGAAAAGTCCGGTTTCAAGGAGAACTCCGGTATTGCTCCCCTGAATCGCCCCATTGCCATGAGTCGAATAAAGTTTGGGCAATTTTATGGGAGTCTACTCTGGAATGGATTCAGATATTCTTTCGGCGCGTATTTACATACATATAATAACAGAAGTTGAGAATATAGATGTCTCAGTTAGCCACCTATTACCTGATCTCCATACTTCTAAAATTTTAGAGCGCTTTTTTTCACCATTAAAAGAAGAAAGAGAAATGAATATATTGGAATTGAAAGCAGTGGAAAGGACAGAGGCCTTTGGTTATTGTAACATCTACTGTGCACAGTCCATTGATATTACAAACGTAATGCAAGTCACGTGGAGTACCGTCAAATTACTCGACCGTTATACAGTAAAAACGCGGAACTGTTTTACCAAAGAAAGCGGCTCCATTAGAGTTCCGGAATTGACCCAGCTTGAATGAGTGTTTCATTTTTTTTACTTTGTTCCTAACAAGAGTTGACACCTTAGTGTGAATGCCACAGAATCAAAGGCGAAATAAGAAGAGACTTGGTCCTCGCGAGGAGAAGTTACCTCGCATCCATCCATCCATGGTTTTCGGCTTCTTCTATACTTCTTCTACTGAGAACGTAGAGGAACAAGGGCGAGAAAAAAATCAAGAGGGACACCTTAAAAGTGGTAGCAGGCTCCATCTTGAAAGTACGAGCCTAAGTCTTGGCGTAAACTTAAGCCTGTGGTTAACCACAGGTTTGAGCTTGAGCCTAAACATGAATGCATCCCTCTCAACTCCCTTTTTGCCCAAAAAAAAAACTTCAATCTTATTCATGGGTACTGACCTACAACTGTGATTAATTGGTTTTGGTCACCTTCAATGAACATTTCTGGCAGAAAGCCAAAGAGCGAAAGGCTTCCGCTACACTTTCCAATTTCCTTAATAAAAATGAATATTTAGTGGAGGAGAGGTTGAGTTTTGTATATCTTAATGTCAGTATGTCAATATGCATCTTTCCAGATCTTCTTTTGCGATGTGGATTTTTTAAACACTTATTTGTAAAATATGGACTCTACTCTATGCTTTTAAAGGAATTAAAACCATGAAAGATGCACTACGTTGTAGATTCTTAGTTTATTCTAACAAGAAGATGTTTGAAATCTCCATCAGAGCTAGGATTCATGAACGCTTAACTAAGAAAAATCAGGCTAAGAAACCCAAACTTCGCGTCCTGCTTTTCCTTGCATTACGTAGCCCAAAAGAAAGCCGATCAGGCCAACCTCACTGTAGAGAGGTTCCTGGTGCTGGGAAAATCCTCGCTTACCGGTTATTCCGATCTTTAGGCAGTATTTTTCGCTCACTGCCTTCAATTTCCCTTTCTCTCCTTGCCCTACAAAATTTTGAGTAAAATCCACATCTTGGTTCGCTCGGTTATGGTCCCATATCCTAGCCAAAACTTTACTTATTCTGGATCTCCAAAGTTTCCTTGGAAAAGTCTCAGGTACTTTCCGACAATGAGTTCTGTTGATTGCCACAGGAATATATAAAAATTTCACCCACCTGAGCATCAACCCACGTCTCGCCAACCCGGTAGTGGCGATTCCCTTCTCCAATGCATGCGATGAATCGGAACTGTAGGTAGCCGTCAGGTCCTAAAGCAAGTTCCAGCACTTCCGTTTCATTAATCTACTTCACGACCGTTGTGTACGCTTGATGACTGTGACCGAGCGATTTACCTGCACAGATGAAAGTGCAAGCAAATGCTGGCTGCAGTAACTCATGATGTTACTGCGAACCCACTCCGAAGGGGTACGTACCTAGTTCGCAGACGGCCACGTAGCCTCCGGCTTCTATCGTGCTGCCAATGCTCAGCTTGCGGTTCGTCTCTGTGACGCAGCCACGTGGTGCTAGACGACCTCGCTCGCACACGTACCAGTACTTGCCTGGAAGCGAGACGGTTGTTTTGTGTTGGGTTTCATAAATCTTCTTGGGAAGGAGCTAAGCTATCCAGCAACCCAAGATGGGTTACTGGGTAGGTTAGCTTAGTTAGGGTAGGGTTATTTTTGAAGTCAAAATATGTAGGTGAATTTTCGCCAGAATTTTGTAGCCAAGAGATAATACGGAATTAGAGGGTATCGAGGTAGAGAAACTATGTCGCAAAAACTCGTCCATCCTGGGCTAGCGATAAGGTTATGGCCTTTCCAGGAACGTCCATGAATGTCGCTATAGGAAACAAGGCCAGGTTGGTCGAAGTTTACCGGACCACCTCTTTGTTTTGTCGATGTAAATTAAAAGACCTCTCTTAAACCGAATAATAGTGTTCGAAGTGCAATATTCTCATGGTAACTACAAAATTTCAGCCTTGGAACTAATTTGAAAGTGCAAAATCTTAGCCTTGAAACGAATTTGAAAGTACGAAAAAAAACTTGGCTCTGTTCAGGCTCCGAGCAGAGAACAACGGAGGTGAAAGGAACATAGGAAAAACCAGTGAGAAGGAAGAGTGGAACGGAGGCAAAGCCTTTTTCAAAACGGATTACGGAATAAAACGTACTGTGATCGTTCTTTGGGCTTCTACTAATCTAGTTGGTCTCGAGCAAAATTCTTAGTGTTACAAATTTTCTAGTTCATCAACGACGAAAGAGAAAGTCTTGTCTGCAGAACGGATCCTGGATCATATGGAAGAGTAGTACCTTTTTTGAAATGAGTATGAGTCCTGTCACAACTGATTGCCTTAGAAAGGAAGGGCGTTGAAAAAAGAATCGCTACTCCATATTGAGCCTGATCAGTTCTTACAACGTACTATGACCTAGTGGACCTCGAATCCATTGCAGTTGCATTTGCAAAATCCTAAGAATGGGCTATGATTGCTCTTCGTTATGGAAAAAAAGTGTGCCGAAAACGCTAGGACCTTTTTTATCATGCTTTCCTGGAGTATGAACAATCCTTCTTGATTTGACAATGGATCTGTCCCTGAGCTTCTTAGTGCAAAGGTCATTGATGAAAGGAGGAAGATTAAAGAGTTTGATTCGACTTTTATTCTCACCACTTTTCAGGACTACTGTTCCCTCATCAGGAACTAATCTACGACCTCGTTGACGTAAACACCTAATGCATAGTAGCAAGGGAGGTAAATATACAGTATTAGTACATAGAATTGCTGAATAAATGAGCCGTTGGCGAAAATGGGCCGCTACCTTGGTCTTTCTTCAGATTTTTGTTAGGTTTTTAGGATTGAATCGGGTCAACATGTTAGCATGGCTGTGGTAAATGAAAGTTATTCAGTTCAAGTTAGCTAAGTTAGCTTGAGAATGCTCATTCCTAACCATCCCCTTGATGGAAGCAGTGGATGGAAGTGGAAGTGATGGAAGTGGAATCGGAACACATGCAAAAGTAGGGCAGATGCTTGATTACCCAAAGTTGTTCAAGAGCAGCATTCATCGATGAGATTATTCAGGATATTCGTGTTAACAGCACACAAATTTACCTATCGTTTGCGCGAACGTCAATGTTTACCTTGGGTAATCTCAATGATGAGTTGAGATCCAGATTTTCTACATTTAGGACCTCAACATCCATCTAAGACTTCCACAGAGTCAACATAATTGTCGAAAAACCAGAAACTGGGTACGAGTCACTGTGGGTTAAGCAGAGTAATGGCTAAGTATTCTCACAGCTTACCCCTCATTATCGTTTCACCATCGCTCCACCATCGAGCAGGCTGTCCGTTGCCACCACTCCAACATCTGAAAAATTACTGCATAAAGACCTATGGAATGAGAGCGTATTCTAAAATATAGAGATAGCTGGAAGGCGTGGAATATTTTAATAAAAGGTGCTGACGACGTACCGTGTCCTAGCTGAGAAGTCCTGCTGAGCTAGCGCTAGGCTGGCGAATACGAGAACTGCGGCTAGGGTCTGGAATAGCATCCGGTTGTGTGATGTGAGTGTGGTTGTGATGTGATGTGTCCTTGTCTCAGCCTACCTTATATAGACAACAAAAATCCTGTGCCGGTGGGCGTGGCCGCGTCCTCGTTGCCCTACTAGTACGTGTTCCCGGTGCGTACACAGTACGAAGGCGTCGCAGATGGGCGTGGCCGCACAGGCAAAAACCCAGCGAAAAACTGGCTTTCTTTTGCATGTGTCAGGGTATTTGTTACAGCATTTTGTCGGTGGTTGTTGTTGTGTTTGTTTGTGCTTTCGAAGCTTCACGTGAACAATTGACTCGTCGTCATTTCCGGTTCTTCTTTGCCGCCCTTTTAAGGATAAAACTCCGCCTGGATGTCGTTAAGGGGCGCTAGTGCCGAAATACCTCTATAATTCTGCAATTTCTTTGAAAAGCCTGGGAATATTAGCTTAAAAAGCTTCATGCAAACTGTCGAGTGCGATAGTAATAAATGCTGAAGAATGCCCGGAAAACAGGTTCACTTTGCACGAAATTATGAATCGGGAAAAAGCGGCTGAGATGCTGCTCTGAGATGGGTGGCGGTTTCGACGCAGTGCAGAGCTGCACGCCTCGCTCAGCACCTGTTGCCTCTCCACAATTTGGTCTCGGCCGGTCTGGAAAAAGAGTTAAGCGTCGCGGTTGGACGGCGTTTCCACGCTCACTGCACACTCTGCTCTCGCCGACACCGCGTGAAAAAATCTCAAGTGGTTGCGCATTTAAGCACCTGATGGCTCACAAATTTATTCACAATAAATGCACCGAACGAAACGTACTTGACGCTCCACTCAGAGAATTGACGAATTTTCTCCAAAGTTCTAGAGCTAGTTGCGATGTGTGATGGTGGAGCGGCAAGTTGGGGAGAGATTCTGATTGCATTGTCAGCGAATACTCAGGTGGACGTCTTACTTTGGCTCTTTAAGAGGGAGATAGTGACAGTTGTCCGTGATTAATGGCTTTCTTAGGAACAAATTCTTGTGGGAAGCAACTTCCTCTCAGGAGGTTTGGTTTCACTGGCATCCTTTTCCAATAATTTTTGGATTAAGGGGTTCCAGGAAAGCGGACCTCGCCGACGAACGGGACCAACGCTGATGAAAAAGAAGAACAGGATTACGGGCTCAATTAAATTATCACTCTTATTACTCTTGAGAAAAAAGAACCACAAATAAATCCTGGAGATCCAGTTGAAGAACTACACATGTCAGTAAAAGTTCATTAAATCAGTTTGTAGGCAGTTCTATTTCGATTAATTTATTATCACTGTTTTTTTTTATTAAGAAAGCAAGAAAAACAAACAGATAGAACTGGTGCGGTTTCTCAGACCTTAAGCAGGACTCACCAAAATAAAACGTAAATATCCTAAGAGAATTCTTAGCCAAAGGAAATTCTTTTCCCTTTCCAGAACAGTGGCAGTGTAGCTTTTAATGTGCTAGGTACTTCTTTTTCATTTGCCATTCACACATTTTGCAAAGCTGTTGGCAGTGTGACAGAACAGCTCATTACGTTCCACTGCTTCTTCAGTGTTTTCATCAAGGCAGGTGTCTCCAGAGATGAATTGGAGCCTTAGCCAGCGTTTTTGCTACTTCGGGATCCACTTCTGCTGGTATATTTTTAGAAATGCTCAATGAATTTTCCACTGAACTCACTGAATAGTGAAAAAAACCGTTCATGATTTCAAGAACCGGGTTAGAAAATTCGGGAAGAATCCAAAAATGGTGGATGTTCTCATTCTGCAAAAATCCCTGTTGTCACTGATCACCGGAAGCACCCACTCCTACATCATTCTTTTTTCCCATTTCCTACGGTTTCACTTCCATTTAATTTACGCGCCTTGAAACATCTTACTCGTTGCTTCTTGCACGAATACGACTTTTGCTAGTGGATGCTATTTTAACCCAACGTTTTGTTCCTGTGCCGCGCACTGGTTTGTGTTCTATTTTATGCTCGTCACACCCACGCAATGGTCATCTGGGTCAGAGCGCTTGTCTTCAAATAAGTGCCTATAAGCAGTAGAACAAACATTGTAGGCGTGCGCACGTCGGTTTCATTTGGGACGAGTGCTAGTTAGCCAGACATGAAGCGGACGGCTTGGAGAGGGTGCTGGAGATGAACACGCATCTTTACAGGGCTGTTAGTGTGGTGATCTACTCGTTTGGACACTATTCGATTTTATTTTGATATCGATTTCAATTTCAGTCGTCATTTGACCTGTTTATTACTATTTTGTTACTATTTACTACTAAAATTCACTACTTTGCCGATACTAACTCATAGACCTGATCCAGACACATTAAGGAACATTTGCATAGTTTCCAGCTACCTAGAGCATAGTTAGTCATTCTATTTGCCATACTTAGATCTAAATGTCCTCGTAAGCACATCCCTTGGAGAATGAATAAATAAACCTATAATTTACGAAGTTAAATGGAGTTTTAGCCTATAAATAGCGTTTCAAAAATGGATAATCCTAATCGTTGGAAGCTATGGGATGCTGGGAGCTTGTTGAAGTATCCATTCAGAAAGCTTACTTTTTTGCAAATTTATTTATTTATTTGTTTATTTACGCTGTTTAAGACAGACGCTATAAAATAATGACACATTACAAGAACACTTAAGCGATATGGTTCAGGATACTTCATTATTACAATACATGAAAACTGGGTGAAACGTGGAAGAAGCACCATAGAATGTCCTATTCCGAGCTAAGTGGCGCTTTGGCCATGCGTTTGAAGGATACAAAAGATGCCGGGACACTCCTAGCCTTACTCTATTTAAGGTATCTCAGGTTTAAGGTGAATTAAATAGTCTAAGAGAGCCTAGAAAGGCAGGCAGGAGTAAAAATGTACAACCGACTCGAAAGCAGGAGACCTGTTTCACTGAAAGCGAGTACCAGTAAGCAACTTTGCGAGTTCTTGAATTTCAGGGTCACCGTCTCTGTAGAGTTTTTATTCAGCAAACTGCACATTCCCAAGTCACGTCTGCAATTTCAATAGGCTTAGCTTAAGGCTATTTATTCAGCGTTTCTTTTCTTATTCTTTCCGTTGCTTCTTCCTTGTTTTCCAACTAACCTTTGCCATCAATCAATTCTTTGGATCTATTCCTTCGATATCGAAGAAAAAATGATAGATGTGTTCGTATCCGCGGTGATTACTCGAGGAAAGAAAATATTTCTTTGTTTCCCTTGGTGTAATTCGGGCACAGAAGTTTTTCCACTAAAATGTCTCATTTTGCCCAGGGTAATCTTATTTACCCTGGTCAGATCTCTAGTAATCTAGGATCCCAGGTAAACACTGCTTGAATAATTCATTAGGGAGAAAATTATTTACCTTCTCATTCCTCATTCACGATGGCCGTATCATTTTTTTCCAAAATTTTCAACTCCTTTCTAGTTTGATTGTCACGTTTTCTGCAAGTTCATATGAATTTATGGACAGTTGGTAAAATTGAAAGTTAGCCACCATCCAAGACGTCTGAGAGGTAAAAATTTGAGTAGATAGATTCCATAAAATAATTTGAAGATGTACTGAGGTTTTACGGATTTATCATAATTCCCTGCAACACATCAGTGAAGAAATAGCAAGGTCATGTCCAATTTCTTAAACTGCATTGTAAGTACTGAGAGCGATGCCACTCTTACGTATTCGAGCGTACAAACATTGTCAAGGTTAAGCACCATCCAAGACGCCTCAAAATTGGAAAGGACAGAGCGATGGAGAGCGTTTGAAGGAAAAAATGGGTGCAGGGGAGAAATCACATGCTGGAGGTGGTAGTACGTCATACTGGCTGGAGGGGAGGGGGGAGGATGATTGCTCTGTTTACTTGTTTACTTATTTACTTGGCTTGCTTCTCACCTCCTTCGAGGACTCTTCCTGGTCTAATTTCTTTGGTAACTGGCGCCTATCCAAGCGAACCCTACCAGGTTTTACCCAAAGTATAGCGATGGATATTTAGGAATGACGTAACTTGGTCAGACGCTTCGCTGAAAAGACCCGAGTTCTGGCAGCCAAACAAATTGCCGTCTCTGTTTTCTCTCGCACTATGCAGTACAAAGTTTAGTAAGAACATTTGGAAAATAGTGACTGTTACGGCGCCAACTGACAATTCCAGCTGTTGACACATTTGCACTGTTGGCGAAATGTGGTAAATCACATGAGGTTGCACTTCGGGCCTTAAAACCCGGTATAGGAATGCCTCATTTGGTATGCTGTGGAAATGTAAATTTGAATTCGCCCTCTTCTCTGGTTTCAGAGACGTTTTCGCAAGTTTTTCTCTTGTTTTCTGTCTTTATACGTCTCTTTGAAGTGCTCATTTACGAAACGAGAACTAGTGACTGAAAAAAATTGGTTCAATAAATGAGTTTAGAATTCATGTCCTTCCTACACGGCTCAGGTGAGTTCTTTTCTTGAAATTAAAATGTTTGCTCAACCCCTTCCCCATTCTTTTCATGCATGTTTTCTTGCACGAATGATAGGAGCAACGCTAGCACTAGCCCTAGAATTTTTTTCACAACTCCATTTGGAGCTACGAAAAACCAAATAACAGCTTCATATTCGATGGGCAATTGATTTTATTGCACATAGTTTTTTGAAAAAAAATTCCATGGAATCAATTTCATCCAGACCCTTGGACGACTTCGAGCGAGGTAATGGTGTTATCTTGGGGAGAAATGGGGCGTTACGATTGCTCCGCGATTAGCCCATTAGGGACCATCAGCCGTTTTTGTTACTTTGTCTGGCGCTCTCGTCAACAAATGTACTGTAAACGAGAAAACTAAATTTATTCATTTGATACATCGCTAATAAAGTATAAAATAAGTAAAGAATTTGTGTGCCATGGGAACAGAGTTAGTTCAAGAGGAAATATTTCACAAAAACATTGAAATAGCATGAGAAAAAGTCATTTTCGCAGTAGGTTTGAGGACTGAGCCATATGACCGACTTTTGATTAGGGAATGCACAAATTGGGGTGTGTATCATCGTGAGAAGAAATGGGGCGTTGTCAGGCTACCGTGATTATCATACTGATTAAGTGCACCAATCACAGTAGCCTGGTGACGCTCGATACACACCCAACAGTATGTTTATATAAAACACAGGTTGAATTAATTGTATCGCCACCCAAATTTAATTTGCTTTTGTTTTTATTTTCTGTCTCGAATTATTGCTCATTTTCATTCTGTTTGTCTGATACATTGACACACCTTTATGATGTATCAGTTAAATAAAATTGAAAGGAAAAAGCTATCCAAGGGTAGGCTGTTGCCTGGGTGAGCCAATCGTGGAATAGTAGCAACGCCCCAATTCCCGTACTATGCATTATGTAAAAGTAGAAAACGTTTGGGTATTATTACAGTATTTTCAGAACCATAAAGTTTTTCATTTCATTATGCGTGTTCAGATTCATTTCGTGCGTCACCCTTATACGGATGCTAAACATTGGAATATGCCTTTTCTGCATTGTTTAACTGTGTTTACTGTTTAGTTCAACTATGGAATCAGTATTTTGTTTGACGCCTGACCTTCACTTCCAAATGAGATTGTAAACTGGTGCACCATCGACATGAGCTATGAGATACACTTGTGAATTTGACTTATTATCAGATCGCGATTCTTTAAATATCGTCAGCCCATACAATAAGCGTGGTAACTTGGCAGTTTTCAACCGGAAACCAATTCTATTTAATTATTTTAATTAATTTATTTATACTGCTGGTGATTGGACCAATTTGTCCGTTCAATCCATTTACATACAGTGAAGTTGTGCGAGAATGCCAGACGAATTGGCACAAAACAACAGAAAAGTCTGAGTGGGCCAATCGAAAAATAGTGGTAACGCCCCCTTTCACCTCACAATAGCTGGTGATTGCGCCAATTTGATTTAAAGACCAACCTTGCCTTGTTCGTGGTCATCCAAGGACTTCATATTATGACCAACTATTTAGGCTTAGGTTTGTGAGGCGAAGCAGGCAATGGCTTTGGATATGAGAAGATGTAAATGGGTAGGATCTAGGGAAAGGAATCTAAACGTGCTCGACCGATCCAGCTTTCCATCCAGGGTCGGGGAACTGGTACCCCATTTTTTTGGTAGGGTGAAGGGCTGACTTGATTATTGGGTGCTTCCTTTATACATACAATTTACTTACTACTGGCGTGGAGACACTTGCTGGATACACGCGTGATCTGGTCCTGTACATTGGTATTATTTGCCCACCACAGTTCATTTCTTGGCCGATGTGAGATCATGCCAACCTGTAGACGTACTTGATCACATTGGGACAGAATGATTATATGATACATATGATTAATTGCATATTTATGTTGGCCCTAGAACAATTCTCCGTCATCAAGGGCCCATGGCTCTCAATTCACAGTTTCTAGCAAATTTTAAGAAGCTTTTAAGGCTGCGGTGCGGTCGCACGTGCGGTTTTTGCTGGCTCACAATGCGTCTGCACGAGTTCCAAGAGGGATCGTTGAAAAATCGTAGATTTTTCGGATATTTTACACCTCTTCTGGAGCGCATGGTATGAGTGGGAGCAGCATTAGGTCCCTATTACTCTTAAAAAACCATAAATAGACAGGATTTCCATGGTCCATTGCGGCCCAGCGGCTTTTTACTATGACAAGTGGTTTGGTTATGATTGTTGCTTAGTAGCCTCTTATGCCTATAGCAGACAACTTTTTGGTGTCATGGCTAATCGCGGCAATCCAGCGTAAAATCGGTGCTAGATGTGCACGATCCAGAGGAACTGGTTCTCCAGTGCACCCAGCAAATGATCATCACGATCATTTCCTGCAGCCATAGGAAGTCATGGGTCATTAAATGTCATCAGAACAGACAAGCAGACAGCTCGTCCGCCTGATTTGACCGCGTCTTGTCCCAGACGACGTTCTGTACTTGCGTAAATTGGATGCGCTGAAAAAGTACGATCATATTATATGTTCTGGTGAACGCAGTTATGTGTTTCATCCCGCGCAGACCTATTAATTTGTCCTAAATTGAAACACGAAGAACAGTTCATCGTGCGCTTTCATTTTTGTTGATGTTGAAATTGCCCAGAATTTTGCAATGTTGAATAAATTTTGAAGAAAGAGCAGTAAAGGTGCCGCTTTCGTTAAAAACTGGTTTTCGCCAGCAAGTGGCTAATGGGTGACCTGTCGAAGTGTTATCGTAACTCTTCTTCCCAGACAAACTTTCGGAACTTCCGTGGAGAATGATTACTGTTGGAGCCCGATTTTCGGAACCTCCGCAGAAACATGACGTCACGCGTCGATTTTCTCGGAAGTTCCGCGCAAGTTCCGCGGAAGTTCCGAATGGAGGCGCAGAGAAAAAATAGCTTCGCAACTTCCGCGGAGCTTGACACTTATCGAAAATTCCGCGGAGCTTCGAGACAGATAGAATGATTCAAGAAACTAAAATATCAAATGGCATGTTTTCACCCAATTTTTATAGTGGTATGTGCTTGCTTTGCTTCTGCTAGCCATAGAAGAAGCCACGGTAGAATAAGAAAATTTTTCCGCTATTTTTTCTTTGGAATTTACTTCGGAATGCCCTAATAATGGCATCTGTAACCTCGAATTTCGGCTAAAACTCGTGTCAGACAAATGTGCGCCTGGGATTATTCTATTACGAAAATTTGAGAGATTTTTACCAAAGAGTAGTTTTTCCATATTATCAATAAGGTTAAACCTGATGAAGATACGAAGCACTGAGGGCAAACCTGGTTGAGGCTCACCTTTAGAAAGCGAAGCCACTAGAGGTGCAATTAATGCTGGAATGATCTGTGATGGGATTCATGATCCTATGATTTTTGGTATCGGGACGCGTGGAGGTGTTCATCACTCCATGTTGGCCGATTTTACCTTGTTACTCGAATTACGATCGACTCCATAAGTTCGATTTCGGGACTTCCGTCGGGTCACACGCGGAAGTACCGAACAAGTTCTGCAGAAGTTCCGAACAAGCTCTGGGGAAGTTCCGAAAGTTTGTCTGGGCGGGTCCAAAATAATGCAAGGAAGTAGAGCAGTAGTAACAATGGCACCTGATGAGCAGTGGAGCGGAATGTTTGTGGTCTTCTTTGTTCATAGTTCTCCTAATAGTTCTACCAGAGGTTCTATTGTGTCCCAAATGACTCCCTTCTGGGGGGCTCGGGAAAAAATAATGTGGAAATGGCGGACGGACGGCCACTATCAATGGCGGACGCAGAGGAGGGGTGGGGGAGGACGAATTATAGGAATTCTTTCATAAAACGAAGTTAGTTTTTAGATTGGTTCAATCTTAATTGGTCGCTCTTGCTAGTGTCTGTCAATATTTATTTTTTAGTATAAGACGTCCGAAATTAGTATTAAATTTAATATTTTCAGTATTTTTATTATCACATCCGGGTCCCTGAAGTGGCGGAATTGCCACTTTTTCTCACGTCTTCCCCCTGGCTTACCAGCACTGGTGTCCTACGCTGGATCCCAACTATCGTACAACGATTCAGTGAACCTTTTTCACCGACAGAGCTATTCTAAAACATCAAAAATCGTCGCTAGGAATAAGGAGTGCCAATTTTGCACTGTTATCTCCGGATGTACTTCCGGCTCATGAACTTCGCCAGAACTGGAGTAGTGATTTATTTCGGACGTCCTATCAATGCCAGTAAAGTAATCAAATTCATCAAGAACGGGATTCTGTGAATGTGCGAATTACACCTGTTAGTGTAGTATCAGTATCATGGGAAGTACTTTTGATAAGGAAGGACAATGATAAAGAGAACCTGAAGATCGGCTTCACTTTAGAACGACTCCATTTCTTGCGATTTTTTAACCCCTATGCCCTTTGTGAAGGGACATTTTTTTCTGAGAGCTAAATTTGAGTTAAATTCAATTTCAGGAATGTAGTATTTGAAGCGTGACAAAGACTATAATATTTGCCTACGCTAGGTGCACCCATCTAGGCGTACCTGGAGTTTTTGCTCACCTAGCATTAAAAAGTGCAGAGAAATCGCCACCAAACACGGAAAACACAGGTTTTTGTACATCGATTTTGGAAGGTGATGGAACCAGGTTAGGTCTTCGATTCGAAGGAAGAAAAACTGGTTGGGTCTTCAATGCCTGTGAACGTTCACTGCTGACATTTCAGAGCTGAGAAAGCTGAGAAAAAATTGAGGGAAACATATAAAGTAACTTAAAATAAAATTGCCATGAGCCTTTTCATATTTAGAGAAATTTTCCGGAACAAGATGCATAACAGGAAGGTTAGATACTTGCACACAAATGGATTGCAAACGAGTTTGAACGACGTCATGAATAGTTAAACATGTTGATATGTACCGGGTATGGGGGTTATTCGGGTACGTTAACACCTCTACCATGGGTAATCACAACTATGTACATATATGGTCCTGAAGTGGAAGGGGATTTTACCCAGAATTTTCGAAGGAACAAATTTGGAAGGCCATATTTGACCTCGAAGGGGACTCCCGAAAAAAAAAACCAGGCTACATTTTCCTGCTTAGTGTAAGGTTTGCTATAGTTGATTTGAAAACCTTCCATATTCTTTATCTCTAACTCTCTGCATTTTCTAAATATTGTATGATGAACAGGATCACATGTTTTTGCCTCACTAGGTTTTACGGCGGTAGAACCTTTACTGACCTAACATTTCAATGAAAGCGTCATCGTCAGTGGTGTGAAAGTGGAGCCAGTTGTTCGATCTGTGTGCTGCACGATCACCCCCTAATCGTACTTTACGATTTCTCGACGTTGCCTTCAGAATACGAAGAGGACACCTGCACTCGAGATCAGACCTACCAGCTGTTTTACCTTCCGCTGAAGAATCAGATCAGCTTGTACCTGGATGCATCATTGTGATTACCCAGGGTGAACGTGTTGACATCAGTGTTAACTATGGGAGGTTTGTGTGATGTAGGCACGTTCACCCTGTGTGATCTCAGTGGTGCCTTCGGTCCTTGATTCTAAAAACCGAAATTTTTACACGCATCGGGTCCAGGTGCAGAATAAGTGGTTTGTTCGACGCTTAGTCGTGCTACGCATTTGTTATCCTGGACCTGACCCAAACCTAAACACAGTACCCCGGTCGTCTGGGAACATTTCCCGTCACCGTACAGTAATGTCAGGTCATTTTGTCCATTGAACTCGGAGACAACGTACAAAGTTGGTTCTGGAGATGCCCTATCATTGTAATGATCAAAGATGAATTGTTTTCCCTCGAAAATGACCGGATGTAGTAGTTTTCCATGCCGTTACAGCATTTTGAATGATCATGCGCGTCCAGGTGGTGAGCGTCCTACATTAAGATGATGAAATTTCCGAGAAATCTGCCCAGAAATTTTCTAGAAGTCTAGCTAGGTATTTATTTATTTATTCTTTTATTCATAAATTCAAGATGCTCCAATAGAAACAGTAACTATGATAACAAGCGGGGAAAAAACATGAAATTATTGCTAGGAAGAAGCCTGAGCACTAGCAATAAATGCTTATATAATCCTTCAAAATCCTTCAAAAATCCTTCAAAATCCTAGTCCTGTAATGTGAAACTGACGGTGTTTAGATCAACATGCCTTTGGGCGAGTAAAAGATTCTAATTGTTTGTTCTTGCCTAGGAATATATTAAATATTGTAACTGTTTCCTTTTAGCCAGTTGAAAACATTAAATATATGCTTTGTATCTCGTAACCAATACTCTAGAGAAGAAAAGAGCTAAGAACTAAAGTGGAACTTGTTCCGTGATCGATTTCAAGCAAATGTGTTGATTTTTTTCCTGTGAATCATCCATCAATCTACAACTACCTAACACCTCCATTAGCCAACCATGTACAGCGAGTACTCGCACTTCCTTTCCACTTCGTCAGATCCGAGAGGAGGTTACGTGCTTGATTTGCCGTCAGTGCTGGTTTTCTCGCGCTACTCAGATGCCTGTCAATCAGCTGAAAACGTGATGATGTGCTTATGTTGCAATTGGGAAATGTGTTGACAGCGTTCCACTATTTCGTTTCATGTCGTAGAGTTAGAGCACAATGCAGATAATAGAGGCAAAACCAGTTTTAGTGTTAAATTATGTTGATAAATTGATAGCATAACTCGCACTGGCATTTGTTATGCTCTTTACTAATCAATGCGCAGCGGAAGCAATAGGGCAGTAGGGAGAATTCCTAGAAATTTTAGGGAGCCTGGTCGTCATACCGGGGGATTTGAATTGGTCTTACGATTTTATTACGATTTTTTCTAATATTCTGGTATACTGGGATGTGAAAGTATAAGGTTAGTGCTCGTCAGGAATACCATGGACAGAATCCCTTTTGTATCACCCAATTTGAGCAAAAATAACAACCGATTTGGGGTGGATACACAATTTTGGTATGCACTGTGTTCCAGAACCTCATCCACCTCCTTGGAATATCCGTGGAGGTCTTGGAATTGATATTGGTTAAGTAGAAGGAAATTCTGATGGAAATTTGACACACCTTTCAAAGCCTTGTCATATAATAATATGACCAAATTTATAATAAAAACTAAGAAGAGCCGGGTGACTTTAAGGGCTTTTCACTCGAATTTTGAATTTTTCCTTTCAAATGCAGCTCCACATCCCCAGGCACTTCAGAATTTCATGTATTGAAAGTGGAATTTCGAAAATCTTTGAAGGGAAACATGTTCGACATTATCAAAGCCTTTAAAGAAAAAAAGGATTTTGCTCATTTGATTGGCCTTAGCTAGGTCACATGGTGTCTTTTTTTTCGCCATTTTTTCTTATGTTTTGATTTGCACTTCTAATCGAATAAAGGATTTCCGGGGGCGCAGAAGTGATGAAGAAAAACCGCAGCAGAAATTTCCTGAGAATAACGTTTTGGGATTGTTGGAAGCTTTGAATTATTACGTTTGCCTACATATGCATACGTATTTACTGGAATGGAAAAATCAGGATGTTCATATTAAAAGTGCAAATTAGACCTCTGAAATTTGATTTTGCTGATTTTACCAGCATAAAATTCGTTACACAGTGAACGTCAATGGCGTTGGCCTCGAGAAGGACGTCGCGCAACCGCGCCGCGTGCGACGTAACCGATGTTTCTGCTGCTGTTATGCTATTTCTACCGGCTTTTCTACCCGACTTTAAGGATTTTCGACCAAATCGGGAAGAAAAGAGCCTAGAAATAGCACTCCGGCGGCAGACGACACCGATCCTCCGGCGGCGCGCGCGGCGCGGTCGCGCTTTGTCCTTCTCGAGGCCGCAGATGCGCCATCTCCATTGCCGCTCACTGTACGTAGTTCTGGCTGGAAGTTCTTAACTACATTTTAGTAGAGAGTCATGATGATAAATATAAATATGTTTAATGAGCTAGGCAGTTTGTCGAGATAACACGCAGAATCCAGCTCTAGAGAATCACAGTGCCTAGAATTTTGTGGCGGCCTGGAGAAGGGACTCAGAGTCCCAGTCATTCCTGAAAAATTAGCTCCAATAAAGACAGGAAAGAAGAAGAGGATATTTGTTTATTTATTTATTTGTACGTGGCTGTACCACGCTAATCTACAGGGACACACTAAAGGATGCAAGTACAGTGCTTAAAATACATCGAAGCGTTGCAATAAGTAATCACCTGGAGGCGCAATTGACTCAGTAATGCACAATGCAAACATACGATAAATTATTCATAAAAAGCATATATTCATATGTATGCGGTAAATCAATAAGTAGAATCGTTCAGAAATTTATTACCAATCCCCTATACTGTTTTAGTGAAGGTGACAATATGTATTTCTTGGAGAACCTCAGAAAAGTCGACCCAGCTTTCTGTGTAAAAAAAAGTTGAATCGCTGTGGAAAATTCTATAATATTTTAAACGGACCGGCTCTTTGTTCCGCAAATAACTCATGGAAAACTAAAGAATATTACTGGGAACTGCAGCTGTGTTACCATAATGATCCAGATTGATCTATTGTCATTTTGACCCGCAGCCAATCGATGACGGATCGTAAGGGTTGAACTTTTCCGAAAGAACACACTAATGCCAGACATTCACCTGCTTGTGCAGTATTGGGCTTCTGATTATTTCCTCTTTTGAATCTTTTTGCCCTTTCCTCCCTTCCTTTTATTTGCTTTTTTTGAGACTTTTTCCGCATCCTCGGCGTTGTGTTGGCCAAGGAAACAAAACCTACTTACTGTTACTACACAACTTCCTTCGTGTTCAAGGACGCACTTTTGCAAGTTCATAAAACATAGCACTGATAGCTTTTTGTAGATGAGTTTTAATCTGAGTCGCGTTTTGTAATTGCAAACATGAATCTGTGTGCTTTTTGCAGTTTCCTTCCGGATTTTTTTCCTCTTCCGGGTTTTTCAACAATAAAGAAGTAGCGACAAGTCATCAGTGAGTGTGAGCACCTTTCAGGGATACGGAAATATTCTTCATTGTTTCGGTAGGGATTATGTACTTTGGGTTTTTTCACTGGAAATCAGTACCAGGACGGGTGTAGTGACAGCACTATTCTTGTTGATTTTACATTATTGCACTTCGAGTACATTTCCTCTATCAGTTAACCCTACTTTGGAGACCATACTATCTCTCCTGAGTACATAGTATTTCAAAGACCATACTGTCTCTCGTGACTGCATAGAATTTCAATTTACCAATCTTGGATTAATTGTAGTTCTACATTTAAAGCATCGAAAATAAGAGAAAAAATTCTCGACTTAAATCAGGGCTTATTTGACATTTCTATCAATTTTACAAAGCAATTTTGAAAATTTTTACAATCCATCTGTAGGAGGAGGGGATTTCCTCTACTTTCTAATGTTGCCTTTTGCCAATTCTTCGAGAGTTTCTTTCTGGAGCTTGTACTATTGGAAAGAGAACAAGTTTGAAGCAAATTAAAGTGACAGTAAAGTATTCTGACAACCAAACATAACCAATCTAAGTTAAGGAGAAGTTTATAGCAAAGAACAAATATGTAGTCACATGCTCACGTGCTACCGTGTGACCTGTCCTCTCTAAACTTTTTTAGAATTTTGCCGGGTTGATAGGATTTGATTGCTCGTCACGACTCTTGTAGCCGAATACAAAATGGTAACCGGTCTAGTTACTAGTAATCCTACGCACCGTTGCTATCTAATTTCGCGTTGAGTGGGTGTCTTCCTACGACACCTAGAAAATACATCACTTTAATCGGTCGTTTCCTGTTCTCATCATGCGCGCTCCTAGTAATTGCTTGACTTTATTGTAATCACTGATCCTTTTTGAATGCTGCAAAAGTGCACAGATTTTTCTGCTCTACAAAACACAAACATTTTACAAACTCAATTTATTCTGAATTAAACGCACAGTACATTAATCAAAGCAAGGCAAAGGAAAGGTAGTTGAGCATAATACGATTGTGAGCTGGAAGACTTGTAGGTGAAAAAGAAAGTGGGCTTTCCGATGGATGCACTTAGCAGTGTTACATTTTGTGGTGAAAAAGGGCGTATTCTTTGCAGACGCCTACATCTATACCTTAAGGGATGAAAGGATGTGGGATTTTCCCAAATCCGGATAATGGTCCGGATATCGGAATGGACGGATAGTGGATACCGGATCAAGGCTAACGACTCATGGTACGGGACACCACTCACTAAGACAACAGGGAAAACCTGAGCAGAAACCTTTTTTCCTTCTGGCCAGAATCCAGTGACTATCCTCTGATTCCATGTCATTTAATAATGGCTGGGAAGGGATAAAGAAGTCTATCAATCTCAGTTATTGTTAAACAGAATATTTTATACGTATCCTTTGACTACGTCGCACATTTCCGCTTCCTGTGATTATACCTCTTCGTTAACGTCACCGTAGAAATCACACCTGCATTTGCATCTGCAGGTAAGCCTGGAACACTCCGGAAGTGAAAAACTCTGCCACCAACTTCACCCTCTTGATAGTAATCGAGATTGATCGTTAATCGAGGTAGACAGAAGACAACATTCGATCAGCTGATTAGAGATATTAGTATCTGAGGCATTTTCATCTAATCACATGAACAAAGATAGCCAATCAAAGGAAGGGACGGGAAAGATGCTATGAAGAACGAAGGAACGATGAGAAAGAAAATATTCTGAGACGGAAGTATAACATAAGGTTGTCATTGCTAACTCATTGCTAAGTGGTGTATTGTTCCGATGAAATCGTCACGTGTAACACTAGAGTAACGAAGTGAAAGATTGAATGAACGAACGAATGAATGAATAAACGAACGAATGCTTGAATGAGTGAGTGAGTGAATGAATGGACGAATGAATGATGTGAATGAACGAATGAATGAGTGATTGAATGAATGAAATCAATTGAATTTTTTTTCAACTTTTTCTTAGTTTGATACCGGACCAAATTTTTATTTTTTTTTTCGTTATTATGCTTAAATTGTTCAAGTCACTGATGTAAGTATTTATGAAGTATGAGGTACGCAAACTTATAGGTAACCTTACTCAGGGCGTCCAAGTATGCCTGCCATTGTTTCATTTTTTCTAAGGAAATCTGTTAGACTATTTCACACTGCGCATTTGTTGGACTTGAAGTCTTATTTTTTTAAATTTTCTTCTTCAGAACTAAACCGAGTCATGCCGAGTACAATTCCAGCGTTTTCTGGAGGATGTCCCAAAAGATCACTGGAACTTCCACCGGAAGCAGACGTACTACTTGATGTATACTTTAGACTTATAACGTAAATATTATCATCACTACTCATCAATCCACGTGCACATAGGGGTGAAGTTAACGCCCGCTAGCGGTCTTCCTCCCAACTTAGTGTGCTCTCTCGCTGTCCCTTTCGAATTGCCGCTGCACTTCTGATGTTCCTGCGCGAGTGGTTGGTTGCCTGCAACAAGATTGGGACTTGTTTTTTTATGCGCATAAGTAGCGTAAAGTACAAGTTGGTAAACCGATGAGTGCATAGTTACCGTTAAGGCCATTAACGAAAGATTTATCTATGTGCGCACGGTAATAGTGCAGTTCAAATGAGAGGTCGAATGATCTCATAAATAACCCAAGGCGACGTCGTTAAGATGTTGCATCGTTGTTGATCACTCCCTGCCTGTTTATTTATGAGAGCAAGTAACTGAGAAGGAGAAGAAAATTTAAAACCTTGGGCCCTCGCGCAAGTTTTCGGCGCGATGTACCCTGTTAACACGGTATACAGGATCTGAAAAAGTTCTACGCAGCTTCAGAAAAGCCGATTCGCTGATGCGCGGACAGAATCCCGAGGTAGTTTATTCATTTATAAAGCCAATACCACTTCTTGGGAATTGTTCTTTACAAATAGTACGGCAAATTCTGATATACACTCCACAGATGCAAGGATCGAATACCACCATTATTAATAGCGCACACGATTGATGTGAATAGTGGATATTAAACACTGACTACATAGCACAAAAGCAAACACACTGGAACTTCACAGAAAAGAAATAACTATCTAGGTAACACGTAACAAGAGAAAACCTGGGCGCGATGTGCGCTTAGAACTTGGCCGGTTCGGGTGCGGGCTTCGTTTTGTATCCAGTAAGAAGTGCTTTGATTTCACCGATAGCCTTAGCCGGGTTAAGATGCTGTAAATGGAAGTAATTATTGGAATAGAAAATCTTCCGGAAAAGCAGAAATTTCTTGCCTTAGGGCAGGTTTTCGTGCAATTCATAATGGTGTGACACTTGTACGCCGAGTAATGATCATGCATGCGATGAAGACGTTCCATAGGATAGTCATCTCGAGAGTCAATGATCCATCTGAATAAAGATGATTAACAACAGTAATAAACAGGACATAGCCGCGACGCTGTTGGCAAAGCGTAAAAATGTTTCTGCTCTCACTTTACCTTTACGTACTTTTGATGCGATGCTAATAGCATGTACAGTTGGTTATACGTCTCAATGGACATCCCAAGTTCTTCACAAAAAAAGTTGTTCAAAAACGGGTTTTTCTCTACCTTCCTAAGGAATTATGTGTACCATTGCGAATAGCTTGAAGAATTTTCCGAATAAGAAACTCGAAAGCGATTCTTTATGAGCGTTGATGTCTGAGACAGGATGCCATGCTCAAGAGAAATGGCCAAGATACAAAAAGAAAATAGCCACTGAAAACGATCTTTAGCTCAAAGATCTTGAACTGCACCTGTAAGCTTGCATCAACACAGCTGGTCCCAAGTATTTGTCGGCATTCCACCAGTATGAGGGACAGGATGTGGAACAGCATGCACAGAGAATGCATTCGTAGAGTCCGTCCTTCAAAATAAACGAGTCTACAACCATTTTTCTGCTAAACTCCTGGAACTTCGAAACGATATAATCACCAGCTTTTCGCGCTCCTTGATGCTCTGGTGCAATTGCTTCTCACCCAAAGCAAGAGATTTCTTCTGAAGCCATGGCTGAATGAAAGTGTACTGTTCGTAGAACAAATTCATGTCGGCAACAAGATCCTGAATGAAATCATATGACACTCATTCATACTAATTAATTATGGAATTATAATACCTACCCTGATAACATACATGTGAGGCAAAGGGTAAATTTTGGTGGTCTTGCTTGTATTCGTATCAATTCTGGAGATGCAAGCAAGAGTGTTCTCACCGCCAATATTCATTGAGCATGAGCCACAAATACCTACAAAAGGGTAATACAATTGGCTACATGGTAGCACTTTAAGGCATATCTTCGCATTTGATTCTCCTTTCTCCAAAATACAAAGGTATTTCTAGTGTTAAATTCAATCCTCTGAATTTTCCGAGACGTATAAAGCGAATTACAGTTAACGTTTGTCAAGCCGACTGACTATTTTGCGGACTTGGTGACAGATAGCGAAGCGGCCGCATCGCGCGATACAATTGCTGTCTTGCTTTCGTCGTCTTTGATAGTTTTACGACAAAAAAAATGACGCGTTGAGTACCAATCATGGAAGGATAGATTGCGCGGCGTGGTCGTGTCACGGTAGACCCTCAAGCCTACAATCCATGGTCAGATCCATAAACACTCACTATGGGCAGACGGAGCAGTACGATACAAAAAAAAAACAAGCAGATGAAAAATCAAACCTTCACGACAGCTCCTGCGGAATGTGAGGGTGGGATCTTGTTCATTTTTGATCTTGATGAGAGCATCCAAAACCATGAGACCGCATTCATTCAGATCTACATCGTACCTCTGAATGAGCACTGATTTTCGTTTCCGTTTTAGTCACAAAATCGATTTTAAAACGGTAAAATTAGGAATAGTAACAATTTAAATAATAACAAGAGATCAGTGGTGCTGAGATAATACACATGGAATTCCAAACGGCTGTATGCAAGGGGCGGTACGACGGCGCGGCGTGGCACTCGGGTTGTCTGCCGCTGGCGGAAGTAAAGAAACCAGAGCAATATGCAGAAACTCCATTTCTCTGCTCAAGAGTGCCGCCCCCCCCCCCCTTGCACACGGCAGTTTGGAATTCCTGTAGTCTATACCGCTGGCGAAGATTGCTGTAAGGACATCACATGAACACAACATGAACAACATGAAAGCTACGGGCACCGTTAGACTTTGCCGGCAACCGCAATGATCAACGTAATGGGAAACAATCCTAGCGGTACAGCGTGGCAATCAATACGCATCTTTCCCATTTCTTTATTACTCCCACCTTCGGTTCATTTACATTAATTTTAACTAGCGATGTTTGGGAATACCATGAAACATGTTCAAAAGGTGCTCAGAATCAGAAATTTGAAGATGTACCCTTGCGCACGACAAAAATGTGCATACTTTTCTTCAATATGTTCCGGCAAAAACTCCGGAGTAAAAGTACGTATACTCAAAGAAATTCGGATACCTTCATGTATGGCTTGGAGCCGGGCTTTTCAGGATCGTAACGATAGATCTCAAAGGTTTTCACTCTTCGACCAGTGGGCTTTGAAGGTGCAGCCGCCGTTGAGGCAGCGCGACTGGCAAGGATCACCGTATCAGGACGAGCCAGTAGAAGAGAACGAGCCAACATCCTGAAAAATTAAGATGAACTTGAATTTCTGCATCTATAACAAAAAAAAAACTGCGGGTGTAAGCACATCGAAGGCGAGTAGTCATGGGCTTTAGCCGTTTGCATAACAAAAAGTGTCCAACGGTACTTGTTTGTCGTGTTTAGACGTGTGTAATCCTGTCCTATAACGTGTTCAGACATGTATAACAAGAAAAGGCCTGTTTCCCTGTAATTTGCAAACAATGCCTAATTTATTCCTTTTTCCATATTAGTACTAAAGTATTTACATAATACAAAATCAAAATGTAGTTGCTGTACAACAATCAAATACACTTGCAGCGGGCGTCAATGGTGTTGCGTTTTCAGCGGACTCTGCAAATTAGGAGAAGAAAAAGTTGGGCATTGCCTGGAAATTGCAGGAAATTAATGCTCTACCGTGATTATACGTGTCTGAACACGTCGTTGGCCACTTTTTGTTGTCCAAAGCCGTAGTTATGAGGTTCATTTCAATGTGGATAAGGCTGACCGATTTTCGACATGTCTGCCAGGTCTGTAAGTTGAACTAGCGACCGTAGCAGTAGTGTTAGTGGAAACGATAAGCATCGAATAAGGCGTCGTACGCGCTTGTCACCAGAGTAGTCTATACTAATTACGTGCGTCAGTCGCGCGTGGAAAGTACGCATTTGGAATAAATTCCCCTTTCTTCTGTCTTCGGGCAGTTGCAGAGGTCCGGAGGACAAGGGGATCTTACAAATCAACATCGGTGAAGACAATGTGTAGCATTATAATCGAGCCGTAGATGTGCGCATCCCACCTGCGTTCCAGATGCGTTAAAGGCAGCACTCACGGAAATTGTTGTGTTGAAGATTTCGCGGTATATCAGGGTTTTTAGGGACGATGAACTCATTGACAACGATGACATAGCGTGAAACACGCAAAAAACACAGAAAAAGATGGCGGTATTTCATGTGTGTCCACAGCGCGGACGAGTGTTCCGTGATGGGTCCCGGCACGGAACCCTGCAAATGGTACGAATTTCATAGACACGCCCCCGCTGAACCACATGCACATACCCTGTCAAAGGCGTCAGTTGGCGCGACGGAACCCTAATGTCCAAAGCTGCATATGTGTCCACGGCAATATCTTCGCAGGTAGATGGTCATTTAAGGGGTTCAACTTACTGTTGCGATTGTCCAGCGGCCAGCTACATGGTAAGCAAGGACGGCACCCGCACAAATCGCCGTGTTCGAGATTCTGTGAATCTTGGAGGTTTTTTTGGGACCTAGAACCCTGTTTCTCCAAATTCGACGCACTAAATGACATCGATGGCCACCTTCTCACAGTTTCTGGGTTCCGATAACACACATCTGTCCCACTCAAGCTTAGAAAATTTGTCCATATCCACGCAGAACTGCTCGTACCCTAAAAGGCCGCAGCCGCGACGCGCACATGGATCGACCAATCGCAGACCAGCAGCTTACCTCTTGTCACGCAGCCCCTCGCGACTAAGCGCGCTCCGTTTGAGGCTCATGAGTCTCGCCGCGCAGAGCGCGTTCGCAGTTGTTCGAGATGACGGCTATGGGTGTCCACTGGCGCACACTAGGAAGCTGTGTTTACGAAAAGCTTGTTTGCTTACATGACTTATTTGATTATTTGAGGTCTACATATTTTCCGCTGCCTTTAATTAATGTTCAAAATACCTTGAACACATTCGCGACGTTACGCTTCTGATATGGTGTGTCAGGCGGGGCACGCGCATTCGAACACGGGGTGGGGTGCTCAACCGCCTGAGTACGTGGTCCCACGTGGTAGGAATTCTTCCGCTGCCATATAATGGTACGAATTTGCGCAAATCTGAGACCAATCGTTTTCTCTTTTGTGATCGTTAGGAGTGTTTCTAAGTGTATGTCTTCCATCCACTTGATATTGATTGAAGTTTCTTTTTCACATAAATCGTTCGTTCTGTTATACGTTTCTAACATGTATTGAAAAAAAGTTTGAGATAAGATCTGCAATGCACAATGTGTGTAGAACGCTCGAATATTCGTTAGTATACCACTACATCCGAGTTTGCTAAATATGACCGCTTCACAAGAATATAACTCTGGAAGGAGCGTGCTCAACCGGTCGAGCATGCGGTTCCACGCGTCGCACCACGCGTATCAACCTGCATAAACCTATAAAAATAGAGTGACTTCACAAAATGGATATCATATCCGTATTCAACTTTTCAATAACCCTATTATGGAGAATTTGAGCAGAAAAAAACTTCTTGAAAATTTGGGCTTCCGTGAGTCCATCAACAGTTCCACTGTTAACAAAGTCGGGGTAGTGAAGATGATTCGAAATGCTTCCAACCTCTCAGAATAACTAATTATGAGTAGAAACACTTATAAAACTGCATAGAATGGATTTTCAGAGGGAATCAGTAACTGGGAGAAAAATGCAAAAGTTTGGCTTTGAGGGAAATTGTACCTGGGAGCATACCCATGAGAAACGAGACACTTATCACTGCGTCACAGCTTACCGTGATCTACAAGAAGTACCTTAACCTACGAGTACCTCTTTATCACGTGAATTTGGAAAAACGGGTATAAATCCTTATGGAGACAAGATTGGACCCGGATCAAAATAGTTTTGAAATCAGCGCTTCGAGATGCACAAGACAGTGTACACTCCGCAACGGGAGATCTTCTATTAATTAGCGTTTCCTTGCAAGTGGTGGTAGTAGGAAGTAAGCAAGGCGCAATTCTGTACTCCTATTGATGTACTTTTTGCTGAGATTTTGCATGCAGCGCTACTTGGACGGCTGATCACGAGTTCTGCACCCATTTTCACGGCAACGCCTACTATACATATAGGATCAAGGTAAGTTTATGTAGAAATTACACATGTACGATGCACAGACAAGGTCATAACTTCTTCCCAGTGGTATTGAGCGCGGCGCGAAAACATATTCAAGATCAGCATTGTCAACTTCATATAGGGAGGTATATCTCATTGTGAAATGCCACAGACATTTGGTATCCTTCCCTCGTCAGCATAATTACGGTGTAATCCGTCAATCCGTTTACTCGTTTATTCGTGGAGTAATGAGGCATACTAAAACCAGAGGTTCACCTCGTTTCGCAAGAGAATATACTACAGAAAATAGGCAAGTTGGAGGTATCAATGTATCCAAGACCTTCTCCCCACGCTGATCGCAGTAATGCACATCAATAGGCCCAAAAGCGACGAAAGCCCCGTTTTTGAAAAGTCGAAGTGGTTGTACTTTAAGCCGGGAGGCGGATCGCTCCATGTGCTGGCTACCCGCCACGGCTGCAGTGTTGGTTAACAAGCCTTGACGTGTCCAATCGATAAGATGAACGGCTTCGCACATCAGTTCATCCTTGCAAACTGTTACAGACCCCGTCGCGGAAGACCGCTTCACGGACCGTTTCGAGGCAATTTATGTATATCGCTGGAATCAGCTTGTCGAGCAGAATCTGCTACTAGCTCAATCACGAGAATGAGGTGGCCCCTGCTTTTAAATTTCACAAGCTCCACTAAATTTACTTATTTTCTCACCAGACAACAGGGACAACAACAAGTGCCAATTAAAGTCAGCACTCGCGGAAATCTTTGCATCGGAGATTTCATAGTGTTCTCGTGTTTCAAGGAACGCAGTACTCATTTCTTATGATGGAATAGAGCGAAAAGCTCGAAAGATCCACAATCATAAAAATTATTGTTTCTGCTGCCTCTAAAGCAGCAAACAGAATCCTGAAGTCAGCTTTTCTCGCAGTAGCTTCTGCAATAGAAAATAATTTGTCGAAATATCCAGGTTTACGGCATCGTTAACTATAGAGAATATACTACAGAAAATAGGCGAGAAAATAGCAACTTTGCCGGAAAAAATGACAGTGAAGCGCCTAGTAGTTTTAGCAGTAGGCTAAGAAGTGAAACGACCTCTCCTGGTATTTTGATGAAGTTGTCAGTTCTTTCCAAACGACCGAGTTTTTGCTGAATCCAATCCTGATATCTACCTAGACCAAGATTACGGAAACAGAATTACGATGTGAGAACAAAGTGGTGTTTTTGTGCGACTTTCAGAACAACATCTTTCTTTTTTTTCGTTTGCATACTCTCTTGCAAATCGATTTTGTAAAATAAAGGGCCAGGGCTGCAATATATCGTCATCATATCCTCGAGATATTTCAGCAGGTTCGATAAGATGCCTTTGGGACAATTTTTGTACCAGTTAGGTAGTAGCTGGTGCAGAGATTTAACAGAAGTGTGGCAACTTGAACGATAACAGCACCGACTAATTTTGAGAATGCTTCGAGAAAACTGTTCTCAACGTTTGATTTCTAATCGTTTTGATTTGGTTTTCTTGAGTGTCTATGGTGGGTGATACTTCATTCGAAAACAAATTCTGAATTGGAACTGGATATTGCCCAATTAGTGCTCGATCACATCAATCGCTCCTCACCCACATAATTATGCATACGTGGCTGTCACATGCCGCTAATTTTGCATGATCAATTAATGAAATTTTAAAATCCGTATCTCAGGCTTGGAATGAGGAGGACTATCAGCTATACTTATTATATACACATGCGAGATTCCTGGCCTGTCAGCCGATACAACGTTTCTTGCAAAATGTTTGTTGACGACATTAAAATATATAAAAATATCAACTCCAGGAATGACCATGATGGTCTTCAGTCAGCAATTACTGCAATTGCTGACTGGTCAGTCACATGGAAGCTTCCTTTATCCAGTCCAAAAATCGAACTATTCCATCTAGATCAGTCAGGGGCAAAGAATGTTTATCACCTTGGTGAGAGTCAATTAGACAACACTGATACTGTTTACTACTTGGGGTTCACTTTAAATGCGAAACACCTTTGATGATCATTGCAACTTGATAGCAACGAAAGCAGATAGAGCTGTGCATAATATTTTCAGATCCTTGACAACTAAGTCATCGACTCATCCACTGCTAGCATATAAATCTTATGTGAGCCCCATTCTTGAATGTAGTACTACTGTGTTTAGTCCTAAATCGAAATGCTCCATTTCGAGACTTGCAGCTGTTCAAAATGGTTTTACTAGAAAACTGTGGTTAAGGCTGCATGGGTATGACTATTCCAACATTCCACCGCCTTCTTCTCGTAATCTCATATTTAAAATCCCTTATCTTGCTAGTCGTAGGAAAAATATGATCTTGTTATGGTCTATAAGATTATCTGTAGTGAGGTGAACTCCCACATAGACAAGTTCTACTCTGTATCCTCTCCCTGTACCAGAGTTGGTCCATTTAAATTAACGTTCCTCACAGCAAGAAACTTCTTGCTCTTGTCTTTCTTCACGCAGAGGGCTGGGTCTGATTTTCTAAGATCTTCTAAGAGATGTAACCTACCATCTTCCCTAGCACATTTCAAAAGACTTGCGAACATGTTGCTCAAAGAATCAGCTTATTAGTTTAACATTCCTGAATTTCGATGAATTTACCATCTTTCTACAACTATTTGTTTGCCATCGATTTGATTAATTACGTGTTGTTTTACATCTTTTTTTTGTTTGGAATTGCTCACATAGCGTGGAAATAGCGTGTATAAATAAATAAATCAATCAATAAAAGATATCTGGGTGTTATAAGACGATTAATGCGAGATGGTATTGTTGGTCAACGAATTCAACTTTGCGCAGATCCCTTCAAAAAAAGAACTGCCTCTTTGCTAATGAACAAGAGAGCCAATCAATCGTTGGGGAATGTGCTAAAGTTTGGAACTGCGTTAGCACATTTTCTAACGAGCTGTGTGTTCCTTGCACTGGACCGGACCCCACCAATTAACTGTGTTGAACATGCAGAATTTCTGTCCCCATAAAAGGAGGTGGGAAATGTTTTCGGTACTCATCACAGCAGTCGACGGCAATGTTCTCTCTTCTACTTTTGGTGAGCGCTTTCACTCCTGGGATAGCTTTGGGACTCATATATGGAATAGCACCGGTTTGAGCCCTTTTAGGAAAAGCATTTTGCAGGCTCTTTTATTTCCAATGACCATACAAGAACCATGTCACATGGATTCCGAATTTTATGTTCCTCTTAATGATGATATCAAATCTTCTCTGACCGCTGCACTTCCAGGAAATCTCGTACGTTTTTGAGCAACACTCCCTGTTATGGTTGATTTTGTTAGTCGAGATAGTGCACTCCCTTTGATGCCCAGACTCAACAATACCGTGAAAAACCATTTTTAGATATATGATTGCAAGCTGGAAAACGCTGCTAACCTCGCTGCTGATGAGGGGGAGGGAGAAGTACGCAAGAAATTTCCACATTTAACTTTTATAAAGATGGAATTCAAGAAGTGAGGTTTTATAATAGTAAGAGCCAGACAAACGCAGAAGGACTGTGGCAGAAGGGTAAACATGTTTTTATAATACTTGTCGATGCCCAATTTTGGTGTGTTCGACGAAGTGCGCTATTTCAAACTGGAGGAAACAGATAACGCTGCAAACCATATTAGACTGCTACCTCATGACCTTCACGGTCCACCAGGTGCACTGTTCGACGACATCCTCAGCAGAGACATCTTTTCTGCATGGGTTTCTCGTCTTGTTTTTCTTTGTCTATTCCACGTGGTGACTGGAATCGGGCCTGAATGTGGAACACCTCAGCGGGAAACTATCGTGCTCATAGCAGCACATATGAAGAGAGGCCGAAGGTCGGTCCTTCTCTCTCTCTGTTGCAGTCCATCTGCAAATTTCTTTGGGCAGCAAAGCAGTTCGTACCAAAAGCCAAATATGAAGAGCATTTCCTATAGAACTGGGTCTCTATACGATCGACCGTCCACCTCCTTCGTTAATGAGGCTGCTGGATCCTGGTCACAGAAGTTGAAAGCGGTACGTGGGCGTTCTCAGTGGAAATGTTGTTTCATTCAGTAGCAGGAAATAAAAGTCATTTTCTTGATGAGAACCTATCAATTGCAGATAAAAAAATCCAAGTTCGGCTGCATTCTTCAATATTGGCTTGAGGAAGTTGAGGCCGAGGACAACTACCACTTTCTTTGCCTTTTTGCCTGAAGCTGTCGTGCAGTTTTCATTCTTATAAATTGTTCATGCAATGGTTATAGTCATAATCAAGTACAATGCGGAACTGACAAACAAGAGATGGAGTTGTACGGATCAGCAGGTTGGAGGTGGTCATTTTATCAAAGTGATATAATATTAGGTTAGTGCAACAATAATGCTTTCGCTGCTTGATCTTTGGAACAGAAAACTTCCGGTATTTTTTGTAACTGCTATGAGATGTTGTTTATGGCAAATTTTATAGCCTTTTCAGATATCTTATGCATTTTGAGTAGAATTCACGTTTTCGGCAAATTTTCAATTCTGGGACGAAAGACGCTAAAACAAATTTTTCGCCAAACTCACTTCAACGAGCTAAAACTGGTCGGCATCGCAGCAGAAACCGCTCTAAATACTATGTACCATAGTTTTGGCTGAGGAAGTATGAGCAAATGCATACCGCGAAGCTGATTCGGGATCTTTTCGACTTGGTGTGTCTTGCTTCGAAAGTAAGGAATGTCGCATAGGTCTTCCTGGGGTTTGCGACCCTGAACTGATGGCGATCATCGAATAGCACCCATTCAATACAACTTATTTGGTTTTGCAAAACCTCACCGGTAATTGCTATCCCTTCTTCCAATATGAATAGGAGGATGAAAAAGCTTGACGAGTAGAAGTCGCGCATACTGAACGAGTTCCAGATTGACCCTCGTTGACAGCTCTGCTTCGCGCCTTTGTAGTGAAAGAATTGAGACAGAACACTTGGTCGCTTACTGATGCAGTGTGAAGTATAGACCATCTAACACAAAATGAAGAGCACTGCTCAACAGTTGCACAAGGAAGAAGCACCAAAACACTGTCAGAAATGGAAGCAACACCGAATCAAGGTCACGGCACGGTGACCTGCTGCAGAAACCGCTCACTGCAGTCCATTTGGTCCTTCTCATTCGGGAAGCACTTCCAATATATAAATGAAATAATTAAGAAACTCCACTGTGTAAGCCCACCGTTACTCAATAAAATGGATTCTATACTCTTACACAGTACCGTCTATCCATATCTCGCACTCCAGAGCCCCTGCAGGCTGGAGCAATCAGGCAAGGATGCTCTGTTTCACATATCATAATCAGCAAACCTCTCGCTCACCGACTACCACTTCTGGGAGAATTTGGACGACTTCTTCTGGAAGAATTTTTCCGAAGACTAAAGGGATACTGAAATTTCCTTCAGGAAGTTCGTCGACTCTAAATGCCCTATTCGAATGGTATGCTAGCTGGAGAACATCTACCTTATTGCCAAAGATTTACAGATTGCAGCAGTTCTAAGTCCTTTTGAAAAGATCGATTTTGGAATGAGTTATGGGGTTCGGAATCGAAGGCATGGAAACACGCATTATTTTTGCACCAACCTAATACAATAGTCATAGGCACATCAATGTGAGAACGCCCTCGTGAAAACTGCACTTAATGTCCTGCTGGCTTCGTTGCATCCACATGGAAGAAATATTTGCAATAAGGCGATAGAACATATGAAGTTCTGCTTATTTATTCGTTTCATGCTAATAAAGTGCGCTAAGTGAAAATCCTAAGTGTAATAAGCAGTAACATATAGACTGTTAAAAGAAGTTGAGAATTAACCAAAAAGCAAAACAAATGGTGAAGAAAAATGAGAGTTGCAATAAAGTATCGCTCAGAGTTTCGCTATCCGTTTGAAAATCCTTGGAGTTATCACTAACACTCCTCACTGCCTCACTGTGGTCAAAAATTTTGGTTACAGCACATCATACAACCCGTTGCGGCATATAGTCGGCGGGCAATATGACCAAGATATGTATTATTACAAATCGTTAGATTATACAGGGTGACAACAAAGTCTTTGGCCAAAAGTTCCACAGACATTTCCCTGGGAACTTTGACAAATAATTAGTGACAATGATGTTGGTTGTGATGCATACGTCTCATATCTTTAATAATTGACACAGTGCCAAAGTCTTTGAGTAAAATGGCAGTAAAATTTCGGTATCCTTGTCCCACGCACAGACGTTTCTATGCCTTGCAAAGTTTGACCAAAGACATTGTTGTCACCAGGTAAAGCTGTAATTTCTCTAATCAGAGAACCTTGCAGAAAGACCGTCAAGACCGACCGAATCATAAGACTTGCAGCAGCAACAGTTCTTTTTGGGGTCATCCGTCGACTCTCTGCTGCGGTACACTTTGTATCGCTTAGATCTAGCAGTCCTTTAGCAAGTTGGTCTGAATAGGACTAGAAGTGGTACACAGTTCTAGGACATCCACGGAGCTCGTCAGTGACTCTTACGAGTTCATAAACTCTCCAAATGAGCAATTGGATTGACTTCCAAAGTTACAATATTATTGCTTTTCGTTAACATTTGTTTCTATGTGGGTGCAGCCAGCAACGCACCCTTCCTAGCATAATTTTTGCCAGGAACCTATAATTTTGGTGTGACAGAATCGCTGACCGTCAACTAAATTTTTTTTCACGCCTTCTCGCTATACCTTGCTCTTTTATTCCGCTCTTAACTGTCTTATCCTTGCATCGTGTGATTAAGCGCTAACTTGGATCAATGATTTATGAGAACGAAAGGTACATGACAATTTTAGACAAAAACACAGACGATTTTGTCTCTGCCATCATCCCCCAGCTCAGAGTATGAACAGCCGAACGTGGTTGGGTTTTCCTGCAATTAATAGGATTTCTTGGAGGGGATGAGTCAGTATCGGCAGAAACTTCGCAGAAACTGAGTCATCTTAGTTTAGTTCATCTTACAAGGGAAGGATACTTCATCAGCATGGCCTTCCGTAGCGAAGTGTATATTGCCTTACGCAGCTCACGACGCTGATTTCAAATCTGTTTTCATCTGCTCCTAACTTTGTTTCTGTGAGAAGTTATGCCCGTTTCTCCATTTCAGGAAAGCTCACGTATGGCGCAGACGAAGGCTGGTGGTAGGTGAACCTTGGCGCAATGGTAAGTCTCTCGCTCTTCAGGATCAGCGGTGAGAGTTCAGTTCCCCTTGCTGCCCGCTGTTTTGCGTTTTCCTTACACTTACTGTTTTACTCTAAAAATCCGTTCTACGCAGTTTTGTAGTGTTTTTCGCTTACAAATTAGGGTAGATCAAAACAGATTTTGGATCTTTTAGAAGTTTGGAACCATTTGGAAGTATTCTCACCACACCGATTTCGGAAACAGTGACAGTGATGGGAGTGACGCGGGTGAATTCATAACTGCAGTTGAGTTTTGTTTGCTTCCAGAATTGATAGGAATTTGTGAACACAACGACTGTAAAGATTCATTTTCCATTCGTTGCTCACACTGTGAGAAGCTATTCTGTCTCGAGCATTTTGTATTATTTTATTGTAGACGCGCATAAACTATTGGAATTCTATCTTCATACACTTGGTCAAATCAGCGGTATCACTGTTTCCAGAATCGGTGCAGTGAGAATCTTTCCAAATGGTTCCAAACTTCCAAAAAGTCAATTTGTAGGTGGAAAACATTACAAAACTGCATAGAATGTATTTTCGGAGTAAAACAGGTGAAATGAAAATGCAAAAGAACAAACTGTGAAAGGAACTGAATTCACAATGTCTTTCGGTGATGGTCAACTGTCGACAGAGTTCCCTGATGTTCAAAGCAACACTAGAATTCGGGAAGTCAGGTTTTGTAATACCTGTAAAGACGTATGTATTGAAAGCCAAACATTAAACCTACATTTGTCTAGTCTAGTCAAACAGTTCCATAGTGGCTATGACAAAATATATTCCTCTCTACAGGCAATCAGGCGACAGAATCACCTTTGTCAATGAAGCTGTTAAAGGCAGTGTTTCACCTCGTTTTCGTGTCTGAGTTTTTACCAGATTCTGAATCTCCTCGACACACTGAATCCAACGGTATACCCAATATGTTACAAAAAGGTCTTTAAACCCTACTTTTAGACGTTTTTCGGGACAGGATTTGTAACAGTTGGCGCGTGAAGCCATTGATCTCATCGATCGGACACGTCTAGACGTGTTGGCAAACACTGCACTCATTTTTATGAGCTTTGACGTACATCTTTGGAATTAGCGTGATGAGGAGGTTTAGAGTCTGCTGGTATTTTCAGCTCACGAAACCAGGTGACACACTGCCTTTAAGTCATAGTCACAGCAGTCGCAAGAGGTACATAAATGTATAGCGTACATACGTGCACATAAATGAGTAAATAAATATTATGCTGGCTCAAAGTACATCACACAGATAAACATAAACAACGGGAATCAAAGTTCAACATAAACATCGGGGTTCAAGGTTCATATCTAACAATTCTGCTAAAGTTGCTAGATAGAGCAATACCGTCGCTTCTGTAGTAAACCTAATAAACGCAGACGAGGGTTACTGCTTGTTACTCACGGGGCATCATAGCCGGCTGATGCGGGTATTTGCTTTTGACCTTCAAGTGTTTTCTGCTGGGAGGAACTAGTTCTTTCTGGATAGCAAACCTTATTTTATATTATTTTATAATCTTAGATGTTGAGGTGTATAGATGGTCAAATTCCAGACTTTCCTAGTAAACTTAGAAAAGTATCTATTCTATCTACCTTAAAGGCAGCACTGAAGGAAATTCTCACTTGAGAAGGGAAGGAGTCGCTTACCCTGTCGCTGGCTGCTAGACGATCACAATATGTAGTAAGTTGAAGACAGCGAATAGCAGCCTACCTGCGAGAATACAGCTGTGGACACATCTGCCGACATGGACAAAAATAGCTTCATCGTGCCAGTTAACGCCATCGGCCGGATGTGTAATCTATTGCGTGTAGTGTGTGGAATTCGTACCATTCGCAGGGTTCCTTGGTGGGACCTATAACGGAGCATTCGCCCGCTCTTGAGACGCACAGGAAATATCGCCGTCATTTCTTTTATCTTCCGCATAATTCACGCTGTTTTATCATTGTCGATCAGTTCACCGCATCCAAAAACCCCGACATACCTCGAGATCTCCGTCACAGAAATTTCCGTGAATGCTGCCTTTAAGGATCCATTGTTGAGTTTTAGTGTAAGTGTCGGTGTTTACTGTTTCAAACCCAGTATTTTTGTATTGCTCGTCCACATTTAGTTGTATTGGCCAATTCTGATATATGGTGCGTTCTTGTAACGCATAAATAAAATAAAATAAAGAATAATTTCAGACTGTTTTCCTGGTAAGCTTAGAAAAGGTACAAATCCTTGCAGAGTGCCCGAAATTACACGTATCCAGGAGTAGCTATATAGCGGCGCTTCTTCCAGCTAGTTCTAAACGCTTGAGCAGAGGAGTTTGAGAACACGGCCACTGAGATGTACGATGACGTGCTTTAGTAATTGGCTAACCTATAGGGTAAGAGTGAAAGCGTCAACTCTTTTGCTTCATATAAAAAAAATCACAGACACTAGCTATTTTGCCCACATGGTTTAACACATCACTAGTACACAGGCAGCGTCGAAGTCATAGACCTCAACCATGCCTTGACGTTTTTTGGGACTGGCTGACTTGTCGGATAACAGAATCAATAAATATTATATCATACTAAAAAGTCAGCAGTGTGCACACTCATACAATCAGTACAGCATCATCTATCCAAGTGCTGAATCTTTTGGAATTTTCATCCAAGAAACCATACCTCCTTGAATACGCGTTCCGTTCTCGGGAATTCTCTGTTATCTTATATCTGTTCTCGAACATAGCAGAAACCTCTGCAAACAACCTACGCACTCCCATACTTACCAGAATCCTACAATAGTTTATTTAGACTATAAAGCTAATACAACCTCTTGAAAACCGTTCGCTATAACCACCGGCAAGTTCTAAAAACATAACAAAACTCTACAGATGCAAGGATCGAGTACAACTCTGAGTCACGGACAAAACTAGTAATACGAATAGTATGAACAACAGAGTTAGTACAGTGCCGTACACACCATAACAACGGAACTACGAAAGTTACAGGAATTAACTATGCAACACGTTACAGAGAAAGTGCGAAACTGCTGTTCGCTTAAAATTTAGCTGGTTCAGGAGCTGGCTTGGTCTTGAAGCCGGTGAGAAGCGTCTTGATTTCACCGATAGCCTTAGCCGGATTCAGATGCTGTAAACGAAAGCGATTAAAACAAGAAGATCGATGGGTAAATAAATGAAAATATGTTACTTTGGGACACGTTTTGGTGCAGTTCATGATAGTGTGACACTTGAAAGCCGAATAATGGTCATGCATGCGATGCAGACGTTCCATAGGATAATCATCTCGAGAGTCAATGATCCATCTGAACAAAATTGATTAACAGAAGTAATAAACAGAAGTATGGTGCCGTCGACGCTGCTAACAAATGACTGGATCAGAGAAGTAACCTGCTTGCACTACACTGTAAGCCTATGGGCAATCATCTTCTACCGAAGCCTAAGGTATGAAATAACACCAAAACACAGGCCAACATAGGCTAAAACCAGCTGACAGCCGTTTGCTTGCCACTAATTACGACTGATTATGAGACGTAATTGTGCGTGATAATCAGCCAATATCACAACTGATTGTGCTACAACGTAAATCAAATGCGGAGTAACTTTTTCATGAGGAACTGGCTTTCCGGAGGCTGAACTTTGCATATGTCAACAAGTAAATGAGGGAGACTGATCCAAACGCTTCTGGGATCGCTAACATTTTAGTAGTTTTACAGAATTTACAGAATACCTACTTCAGTGACGATAAATAGTTCCATGAATTTGGTGTGATTTCAAGCTAATTCAGTTATTAAGCTTCTTTGTGTTAGTGAAACACTTGATTCAATTTTCGTTTCCATTGCAAATAGCGATTGCACCAGGATTCGTTCAAGCTATGCACTCAGCGAAGTTATGCCTTTCAAACAACACTACCATGATTTCATGTGTATAGCACGAATGTGCAAAAAGCCACTATTTTTGTCATCTGAACCATTTGGTCTCTGGTATTAAATTTACAAAAACAACATTCAAGGTAACACCTGTAAGCTTGCATCAACACAGCTGGTCCCAAGTATTTGTCGGCATTCCACCAGTACGAAGGACACGAGGTCGAACAGCACGCACAAAGAATGCATTCGTAGAGTCCGTCCTTTAAAATAAGCCAATACATCGCGTCTATACACACTTACCACCCTCGCGCGCAGCGTCAGGCCGTTTTGCCTGTTTGAACTTATTCCAAAACAACCTTATGTGGTTCAAAAGATGCCCTGGGTCACTTCAGCACCCTAGTGATCACTTTAGATCAGAGCTGAACTGTCCTCCCCTGGAAAAGACAGGAAATAGCAATTTTCCTCATACTGGCATACCAGGGCCTGACGCGTGCGGGTGGTAAGTGTCCGATAATCCAACACATTGTGACATGCTTGCCTCAGTTTAAGCACGTAATCATAAAACCAACTACTTACCAGCTTTTCGCGCTCCTTAATACTCTGGTACATCTGCTTCTCACCCAATGTAAGTTTCGTTTTCTTCTGAAGCCACGGTTGAATTGATGTGTACTGTTCATAGAACAAATTCATGTCAGGAACGAGATCCTGAAAAAAGAATTCACAATGGTTCCTAGTTGGAATAACTGAAAATAGAACATATACCTTAATAACAAACATATGAGGCAAGGGATAAATCTTGGTGGTTTTGCTTGTGTCTGCATCAATCTTGCAAATACAAGCGAGGGTATTTTCTCCACCAATGTTCATCGCACATGATCCACAAATGCCTGAAATTTAGCACAATCATCATCATAACAGGTACCTGCCGCGAATTTTGTTGTCTTTTATTGAAGCGGTTATTAACACAGAAAGAAAAGCTCATGCTTCTGAAATCGGCTTGTTCAGCAGCTGAGGAAAATCCAACCTTCACGACAACTTCTTCGGAATGTGAGCGTGGCATCTTGCTCGTTCTTGATCTTGATAAGAGCATCCAACACCATGAAACCGCAGTCGTTCAGATCCACATCATACTTCTGAAAGCAGATATGATGTTATTCCCATTTCGCTCAAAGTCGATAATTAATACCACTAATGAGGGCAACAATGGGTAGAGCAATATTAATGAATCCAAGACTATAGAAAACCTAGACAAGATGGCTTTGGAAAAAAAGACTGGATCAATAGAAAACCGAAGACCACTCATGTTCGGATTAGGAATGCATTTACTTTCTTATAAACGGCAAATATCGGCTGCAGAAAAAATCTGTGAACGTTAAGGCGGCACGGAAGCTTCCAAAATTCTAAGGCGTGCGACACTCCAACTTGAAGATATTCTTGTTCACCTATATCCTTTACTGCTGTCAGATGGTTCGTCAAAGTCATTATATTAAACCTTGTCAAAATGATACTTTTGAAGTCCACTCACACAAATCTACGTCGATTTAACAAGAGCACGTTAAATGTGGGAGAGGTGCAGTGGTGCGAAGGGGTGCTCTTTTCCACCAACAGTTGGTCGTCAAGACTTTCAAAATTATCTTATTGAATGAGAATTCTGCACAGGCAATTTAAAACTTCTTATTTTTAGAATTGGACTCAAACATCTGCTTTGAGGATTTTATCCCAAAATTCTTCCCACCTTTTAATAATGCTATATCTGAAATCTCGGCTGTGGAACCCTTGTTTTTCTCCTGACCACCCCCCCACCCTCTGCCTCTTTCATGAGAGGTGTTATATTCCTCTGCATGTATAAAAATATGAACGAATTCGAATACCTGCATGTGCGGCTTCGATCCTGGCTTCTCAGGGTCCCAACGGTAGATCTCAAAAGTTTTTATTCTCTTGCCGGTGGGCTTCGAGGGTGCAGCCGACGATGAAGCAGCGCGACTGGCTAGCATCACCGCATCTGCACGAGCCAGGAGGAGAGAACGAGCCAACATCCTGGAAAAGTTGCGATAAATTTGAGTTTTCAAATTCCCAGCAAAAAAAAAAGACAAGACGAAACTAAATCAATGATAATAAACAGATGCTCTGGTAACTTAGAGAACAATGCAGTTCTATTCGTATTTTTATATACTTCTGCCGAGCCAGGTGAACTGAAAAAAATAACGAGGTGGTATCTCTAATTTGGATGAATCAGCCGCCGGCTGGAAGGGGGATGGCTGGATGATGTGCCTGAGCTGCAGCGGGTTTTAGTGGAGTTCAGTGCATGGAGATACACGTAGTAAGGAGGTCCATGTAGCAAAGAAAGCTCTTATTCGAAAACATGACCATTAGTAACGCACGTTCTCTGCACAGAACGCGTAGAGAAATGTTTAGGAAAAAACGCCGGCAGCGCGAGGAAAATCAATAGCGCGAAGCTAAGGGAACGCTGCGCACAGATGCAATTCAAATCTGCACAACACTAGAATTCAATATCAATGTATCCTGTAATGCCAGACGAGATGATTATGTTGTCAGCAACATGAATGGTCGGATGCATTTTCTTAAAACGTTGCTAGTAGCCATAATTTGAAATATCCAGAACTGGAAGGCCATAATCAGAGCGGCTGAAAAACGCATCGGAACGGTGTTCTATCTTATATGGACCTGAAAGGTCGACAACCCAAACTTAATATTAACCCCCACTGCGAGCTCGACCGCTATTTAGGTGGTAGAGATATGTACATATAAGCTGTTTGGACCAGGCTGGTGGACAGAGCATGGGTTTACAATTGTTACCCAGGACCAGAGTGCACCATCGAAAGGATAGGCAATTTCATACCCAAGGATTTGATTACCGGTAAGAAGGAGGTGAGCATAAACAACTACATGCGTGGGTAAACATGTTTTACAGATGCCAAGGAAAGAGTGGGTTTGAGTACGTTAACATGTTTACCACTGGTAGTCTCAATTATGCATCCAGACCCATATTGCTACGCCACATCTTCATCCGAAATATTTCTGAAACTCAGGACAGTTACAAGTAGCCTAGATTCTGTGTGACATTGGCTGCTTGGACTGCTCCTTCCTTTTTTTTTACTTTGGTTTGACTACCTCGACTTTGTCACTAACCAAACACATTCGCGGGTCCCTGTTTTTTTTATTGGGCATGAAGAATTGAACCTTAAGGGGAGCTAGCCTTACTAGAAATCTTAGAACTTTATTCTGAATGATGCAATCAAATCCACGCTATGTCCGCCACCCTATTATCCAAATTGCTTGAGTCGGGGCAGATGTCGTCCGCTATTACAAGTTAGAAAAATTAGCTTGTAAATAGAGATCCTTCTTATGGAATGGTGAGTTTGTAAACCATCATAAGAAAAGCAGCAACGTCTTCAAGAAATTTACCATTTTTACAAAAAGCGAGGATCCAAGCGGTACAGGGTTTTCTTCCCAAAAAGATGGGTAAAGTTGGTAGAAATAAAGAAATTATTGCCTACCTGTGAAGATATTGTGAAACCAAGCATAGCCGAGGACGACGGACGAGAATTCGTCGAGATGATCTCACCGGATCCTACTAGGCAACCACTCACGCGCACTGTTAGAAGCAGACTGACGTCACTTCGCTGTGCTTCTTACAGGTTTTGACACGAGTGACGTGATCTCTGACAGGTCCCACCGCTCCTATCTCGTGCTAACCAGTCAGAAGCGACGTAGTACGTGTCAAAACTTGTCAGAACCGTAGGAAAACTAAGTCGTGAAGAGGTCACTTTGCAAGTGCGATTCCTGCAACTGCTCCACGCATCGACGACGGTGACCACGACGACATGTACTCTGAACAACACTCCTCCAGTGTCTACCCCTAGCCGTACCTGGTTCTTTAATATCTTCGCAGGTGAGCGATGATTCCTTGTAATTCCTTCACAGCTGAAACTCAGGAAACTAGGAACCGTGTTTTGCAAGAGATTGAAGGATGCAAATCCCACGAATAAAAGATGCATGCTCGTGCAATTTTTTAATCAGTAGTTCTATACCAGCAATGGTCAAATCCATGGAAAACCCATGCATACCCATGCGTCTCCAAAATCTCATGCAAATTCGAACCCACGAAAAACTCGCAATTTTTTCAGTCCCATGCATGGGTTTATTTATTTATTTTCTGCATAGATATGTATGCATGGACTTTGCATGGATTTGACCATTGCTGGCATAGAGTCATTGATGTGGAAAAAACCATGCCTTGCACTTCCAGTTCATTTCCCAAATATTCCATGTAGTTTCCCACAAATTATTCTAGCGAGGCGTTTCTATATCACGACGCTTTATTTTCATTTTTTTTCACGCTAGAGAAATTGCCGACATTCGGTCAATATCTGCAACGGCCTGCAAGCGATCCCAGACACGTATCACTAGTCGACAACCACTTGTTTTTCAAACAAGCTAGGAACTTGCTGCAGACTAATACGTATAATTCATCTCCGAGACCAACGATCAAATGTTGCCACCTGGACTCTTACAGCTTTCTGCATACAGCGGTCTACCGGGTGTGTAAAGGCCTGTAGAACTAGCCGTACCAATTTCCGCAACGCTTACCCTCACTCCACATTGTTATTACACTAATCTGCGAGTATTCGAGCACAGCTTCCTCTCGTTGTATCTAGTATTTCTATCAATGATCTGGTTGCTAAAGATTTTGGCTATGGAAACAACGCGTTCTGTAGCCTACTCTGCGAACTGACCTACTCAATAGTGTAATGAAGCACCCCAAAAACTTCCGCGAGTCATCGGTGTACTAGGCTTCTTGTCGCCGGACCAACTCGTTAACATCCGAGGCGAGCAATACAGCCACACCAGGATTTTAGACTAATTCACCACACTTACAGCAAACACCACCATTTCAAGAAGAACCACACAGCACAGTTCTCCCTAGAAATGAGCACAGGTGACAGAAAAGAACCACTCTAGATTTTGTCTTACCTTTGCATCTCAGCAGTTACTTTACTCAATCCCTGTGCTATTTACTCAATTTTATTCACAACAAAAGACCATCTCAGTACAATCTAGAGGACGTTCGTATGAGTTAGTGTGAGCCTAAGCAAGAGATAAAGCTTAGAAGCAGACCAACAGCATGAGAACGAATCAAGACGTGCACTGATCGCTGCGTGTCCTTCCACCATTGAACCCCAAAGTGCAAGTTCAGTTCTGCACGTATTAAAGGGCTCGCATTCTTCAATAGTGTTAGCGGGTCATGTCTTGGCATTAGAGCAGACGTTTCTGTGAAGAATGTTCGCGCAAATTTATTTCATGGCCATCCTCCATTTTTATGTCAGAAGTGAAGCATCAAACTACTCAGAAATTATTTGCTTTTTACATTCCTTCACATTTTCTGGAATCACGCTTTACGCTTCACGTGTCACCTTCTGTAATCCTGTTTTACTTGTTCTGTCAACTTCAACTAACTTCTGTAATTTTTTAAAACGAATTCCGATTTTTTCACTCATCCTGTATGTACATGTATGATGAGCAATACGCTTAGAAGAGGTTTTTTCAAATTTCTCTCAGTTTTTGTTCTATCTACTCACTTCATTTTATCAGCAGCATTTTTTAAAAATCAGACTATCGCTTTTGGATAAGCTGACATTGGAGTTGTAAATGATGCAGTTGTCTACGTTGTATACCTCAGAACGAAGTACGTTTGCCATTTTAATGAGTTTTTTTTTCAGAGCTGAGACGATGCATGGCGGGCATTACTAGTCTCTATGGCGGCTTCAACCAGCAGCATCATCTTTTTGGCGTTAGTTGTTTTTGTTGAGCCTGTTTTGAACAATGCTCCTTTCACAGCTGATCCATGGGATGTTGACGGACCATGTCAGGAGTATGTAGAGGTTTGTTTGCACTAGATCAGTCAAGTTTCTAACTTTTTTTTCAACATATAGCCACCTCATGTACCTACATTTCAGAAGTTTGCGCGTGTGCAAGCCAACATGGTGCAGTGCGCCACAAATTGGTCGATTCCGCCGAAGGTTTGCACAAATTGCTGGGAGCAGTATATCGCATTCAAACAAATCGAGTATGAAACTAAGCATCTGGTCAGTTCGAAACCTTAATTCAAACAAGCGCGTAAAATTTGACCACCAACGTCTCTGTTCCATCACATCTCTGGACAGGCTTAGAGTTTTCCTTTGGTTCTTCGGTTTTTTAAACATGGATTCTTCTGAAGTATATATGCACCAGGTTACACAAAGGTGTTGTCGGGGGTTTAGTGGTCCTGCGAAACAGTTCTTACGGTATAGTTGACTGCGTATCTGGGGAATCCGTGTGCGAGTAACCACGCGAAACATTCATTGATATTTCATATTCATTGATATTTACACTATTATTCCAGGACAAGGTGTTTTCGCTCGATAACCGGACATGTACTCAAGTGATTTACGACAATTATCTATTGTCGTACAGTTATGACATATCGGAGGCTCTGACTTCAAGTATCTGGGCGAAATCCAGATGTGACTGTACGTTTTTTCTACACTTTCCCTCGCTCAGCATGTTGCCGAATCTGAGTATTTTTCCTTTAGCGTGCCTTACTATAAGCTGGAATCTCACTGCAAACGATTCGAGAGTGGACTTTTCCAATCGCACAGTACAGTTTCAGGTGGGTACTCTTTATGTACTCGAGATCTTCAGAATATGCTTTTTCTTGTTAAGGAGAGACTCTTCCAATGGCGTGATTGCGTGGCAAATTTCACAGCAGCAGATGGCGATTTTGATGACAAAAATCCTATTTGTTCATATTGCAAAGCCCCATTCAACAAATTGTTCTCCTTTTACTGGGATATCTATGTTGAACCTGGTGTCGAATTCTGCGTTGACGTGGAAACCACGGTAAAGATATTTTCAAGCTTTTTTTTTAAAATCAGGACCAATGATGATTGGCAGTTTGCTGTGGCGAAGTGCTTGGATTTTCTTACTAGCGAAAGTGCTATTCAAATCAGGAGCTGAGATGCATGAAGTTGATCACCTATTACTTTATTTGGAAAATGATATTGCATTACTGGACTTGATAAACTTCAAGAGAAAGGGTGGACTATCTAAGCGGCTATTATATTGTTGGGTTATCGCCCGAGGAGGCAAAAACTATGTGCTTGTTGTATCACTTTGCTTGCATTCTGTGGTGAAGTATTTTTCTTTTATTTTGTGAGGAGAGCGGTGTAATCAACCTCCACGGGTGCTCTGTCAGCTCTTTTGGTTGAATTCCCTCTCTAGAGCGAAACTCTGCTGTTAAAGAACTAACGTCTGCCAAGATTTTGCTATATGAAAGCGCATTTCGCCCCTTTTTACTGTTATGCTGGGCTAATTTAAACGCTAGGATTGTGTAGAACCACACAATTCCAAGAAATCGCGAAAGGAAAAAAATCCACCTCTTATTATACAAACATCGAGAGGATGAAACAGATCCAATGTTCTGGTGTGATGGAAAATGAAAGGGGTGATAAAGTTCTTTCAAGAGTTCTCCCAAGCGTCTCTTTATTAGAACCATAATAACATTTTCTCTTAAGATGAATGATACTATACACATATGGAATGATGTATGGGAATGTGCGGAGAAAAAAGATCGAAAGAGGGATACTGTAGCAGTTGTTGTAACGATGGCAGGTCTGCTGACTGTAACTGCTTTGTTTTATGCCAGCAGTTACATCCAAGGTGGTGGACAAACGAGGACGCTTATAAGATGTAAGTATTATCGAATTCTTTTGTTTCTTGAACATCCAGAAAGCTGCGAATTTTGCTTATGTTTATTTTATTTCAAATGTGTATGCTTCAAACAACCTGTTTCACATCGTTACTTCTATCTAAATGGTGTGGCAAGCTAATTCGATTGTCATCAAGAGACATACTTCTACAGTCTCCGTTTTCACATCATTGCCACTGTTCGTAGCTTAAATGTGTTTATCTATGTAGATTCTCGTATGGCACCGCAAGGACAGCGCAGTCGATTACTATCATCCTCAGCTTCTGATAACAATATCTCTGCGTATTCCGTTAGCGGTTCTTCTTGAAAAAAAAAGAAGTCATCTAATGGTACGTGCATCTTTTAGCTATTTTCAATGGGTTTTGTTTTTGCAGTCGCATAATTTTGCTCATGACAAGAAACTGTTTAGACAATGTTGTGATGTTCTAAAGCGGGCTAGATCGACGCGGTTGCTGATTTTGTTTATGTGTCCGTTGTTGTTAGTTGTTTAAATGTACACCTTGTGCCTATAATGCCTATATTGTGTATTCACTTCAATAAAACAGTACACTCTCACTGTTGAAATGTTGTAGGACGCAAGAGAACGATTTTATTGCTTATGAACATGAAACGTTGAAATTTCAAGAATCCTTTGGAGTATTCACTCAATTCCAACATTTGGTTGCTGTATTTTATTTTATTATGATATGTTTTCTAACCGATAGTGTTGATAAGTTTCTATTGAAATGGAGAAACCACCAAGGTTCTTAGGAATAGGTCGACGAACGGTGCGCCTAATGTCCCAGGAATTCTACTCTAATCGTCTGAGCTAGCCGTTCTAACCATCTGAGCTGTAGTTGAGAAGTAGCTCTTTGTTGGATATGTTCTACCAGTGTATGCGGGTGTTGCTGGCAGCTCCATGGCAAGATCAACTTAGTCTTGAACATGCAAGATTGTCGCTAGGAAAGTCTAACCAGGCTAGACTCAGTCGAAAATAAGGCGTTAAGAGACGTATTGTGACCGAGCCACCCATTCTCGCCGCTAGATTCACTTAGCATCGGACGAAATCACCTTCTTCGTGAAAAGGCGCATCTCAGATATATCTAATGCCGCCAGCAGCCGCATTTCATCGGTGGTGTTTCCTCTCGATATCTTCTTCACGCGTTTTTCCGTCGCTTCCCTAGAGGATTCGGTGTGGATTCAACTTGGGCAGAACGCCCAAGAATACTGCCATCTGCGTGGTTTTCTTCATTTGTCATTTAACTTTATTTATCTTTACCCAAAAAGAAAAGATTTGAATTTCTCTTTCCTCCCTTGTCCTTTCATCAAGAGCCTGTATTTCCATAAATCTAACCAGAACTCGCTTAGGTTCTAAATGGTGTGTTTTGTAGGTGGATGCTCCCTTAAGTTCCAGACTTCGTTTTGAATGCTTTGTTTATCGAAGTAATATTCTTAATTGAGTGATAGTGATCCGGGTCATCACAAATTTGTCGTTTTTACCAGCCAGAGAATAGTATTCTTCGGCAACAGCTGAGCAATGATACAGCGTCTCCCACTCTTTTTCTTTCTTTTTTTTCCAGAAAATTCATTAAAATATTGTCCTGTCGAGATGGTTTTGGCAAATTGCCGCAATGAATATTTTGAATAGATGCGCCTGACATAAGTTTGCTCGTTTCTTCGGGATTTCTCTGATGAAATTGTGTGTCCCAAAAAAGTCAGAACCACTATATTTATTAATATATCAATCAGTAGTCTATAGATGAGTTACTTTTTGGTCTTCAGTGAGTAATATTTGCGGCGTAAATCCCAAAAATAAAAATAATTAATATTAAAAATCTTACAAAAGAAGCAAAATCTGAAATTAATAAACCCAAAAACATGACAATCTCTGAATCAAAAATTACAAATATTAACATTATAATAAAAGAATGAATACTAAAAGAATTTTGAATTTTAGAATAAAACCACTTTCAAAAGCATTAACCTTTAAAAGATCATTTTTTTAACGTGCTGAAGTGTTTTTTCTGGAAAGATTTGTTGGATGCTGTCTTGAACTAGTACGTCTTTTGTCTTGTCATTCTCCTGTCATCCTCTAACCTTTAAGAGCCATTGCGCTTATAATTGGCGTTGAGAGTCTTACGGTTCGAGGTACATGCTGATTGCTTGCACCTGTCTTTATTGATGCTACCGGCATCTTCAATGTAAGAGCAGTAGCCCAGCTGCTCTAGCACCCTGCCAACCGGACTGCATTCCTCCATTTTTCTTCTTTTTCAACCTCACGTACATGTGAGTTCGTCCAGTTGGGCTTGAATTTCAAAAGGATGCTGAGAGGCTTACCCATGGTTTAGTTCCTAACTCTCTGGGGACGTCCAGACATCGTTTGCTGAGCGCTGTAATCTCTCGCACTATGCAGCCGTTTGCACTTATGCAAAGTATGCATTCGGGTGGAACTCTTCACATTTGTTCAGTAAGCACCAGAGCTTCCCGATCCATCGGTAAGCACTCTAGTAAGATCTGCACGCCTAGGGGTATTCTGTGGATTTCATCTTTTGCCAGGAATCCAGCCACTTGGTTGAAAAAATCTGCTTTTCAGTTATTCACCGTATCAGAGGACTTCTTGTTACCTTCGGAACCGAGTGCGTCAGATCTATTCGAATTTGAAAACTCGATTTTGTATAAGTCTAAATTTCGAGTGTTCGAAAAAGGTGGAGCTGTACTACTATTAAGGAGAGATAGCGATTTGGGGCTTTGAACACTCGAGTTTTTGTGGATCGGGTTCTAAGTTAATATTTATGTAAGTTATTTAAGTTTTCCATTCGGTTTTTATTTGCTCCTGAGTACACCAATTATTTATTGCTGTATATTTTTTTTGAATCCTGACAACTGTTTTGGTAATTCTCCATTTAGAATTAGCTAGTCACTAGCTGCCGTACCCGGCTTCGCTCGGGTGTTTAATTACCTTGGCTACATCATACTGCTGAGGCCAATTACTATCATCGAATTCATTAAAATCTCCATAATTCTGGTGATCAGCATGTTAGCGAAGCCCAGGTGACGTTTCGCATCGACTTGCGGGCGAAATGTTAGCAAAGCTATTTTTGTGACATTGAATCGACGTATTCGTACAAAGTGGTTGTCATATTCATACTCAGCATATCGAGGAACCCTAGGAGAGATGTCTTCATCGCTCCATTGGGCGGAAGAGCCAAAAATCAATAAAATCGAAAAATCGATATTTCATGCAAAATGCTTGTCATATTCGTATTCAGCGTACTGAGAAACCCAAGAAGACATGTCTTTGTCCGTCCCCGAGCGAAAATGGGGAAAATTCGATAAAATCAATAAATCAATATTTCGGGCAAAATGGTTGTCATTCTTATTCAGCGTGTTGAGGAACCCCAGTAGACATGTCTTTACCACCCCATGATCAAGAATAGCGAAAAACCAATAGAATCAATAAATCGATAAATTGGCGCAAAATGGTTGTCATATTCGTGTTCGGCGTGTTGAGGAACCCCAGTAGACATGCCTTTACCACCCCATGATCAAGAATAGCGAAAAATCAATAGAATCAATAAATCGATAAATTGGCGCAAAATGGTTGTCATACTCGTGTTCAGCGCATTGAGGTACCCCAGTAGGCATGTTCTCGCTACTCCCTGGTCAAGAAGAGCGAAAAATCAAGAAAATCAATAAATCGATAAATTGGCGCAAAATGGTTGTCATATTCGTGTTCAGCGCATTGAGGTACCCCAGTAGGCATGTTCTCGCTACTCCCTGGTCAAGAAGGGCGAAAAATCAATAAAATCAATAAATCGATAAATTGGCGCAAAATGGTTGTCATAATCGTGTTCAGCGCATTGAGGTACCCCAGTAGGCATGTTCTCGCTAGTCCCTGGTCAAGAAGAGCGAAAAATCAATAAAATCGATATAATCGATAAACCAATCGATAATCCAAGGTGCAAAGTAGCCTATAACCTCCGCCGGCCAGTGGAGAGTCTACCTGCAAAATTTGGTCTCGATCGGTTCATCCTCCGCGATTTCTATTCGGAACACACAAACACACACACACACACACACAAACACACACACAAACACACACACAAACACACAAACAAACTTTCACTTTTATATATACAGATTAGGGGTGTTATTTTTTGAACATTTTTTTGCAACTGCTAGAATTTTCTATTCCAGTTCTCAGTCCATATCCATTGATTCATTTTATTGAAAATTGTACAAAATTCCAGTCTTCACCCGAGATCCACTCGAATAATTGTTTGAAAATCCAGGATTTCAAAACTTCACAATGGAAATCACCGAGAAATGAAGAAATAATTCCAATTTTTTCTCTTGGACACTCAGATTTCATGCTAGCTTTTCTTTGAGCGACTGAAATGTGAAGACCATGGATACCACATAGGGTCATCGATAGTAGGAGGGCGGGGTTGGACGGGGGCGTTTCTATTGGAAGTTTTGCAGGCAAAATTAACACTCCATTCAATATTGGTCAAGCAAATGTTTTCTCTGGAAATTCACAGTGAAAGCAGACAAAGTCCGGCTGATCAAATGATCTACCCTATTTTGCTCAGTAGTAGATCAAGAATGCTGGATTCGATGTACTCAGTGCTTTAACCATTCATTTTTTTCTGATCGAAATCGTATCATCAATGATGAGCACGTTCCTGAACACCACACAAAGTACGTGCATGCCTGTGAAGGACTCCAGCTTTCAAGGAACTGCGCTCAATGAATAATTGAACGGAGAATTTGACATTCAGCAACGTAATGAGCCCCTTGAGGGCTCGACCAACCCATCACATCCTCATTCTTCCTTTGTTAACGTGTCTTGGTGGAAGAATTTTGTTGCGTTTCTGGCTGGAAGTGGTTTCTTTGCTTCACTAATATGTTTCTCTGTGGAGAAACTCGTTTTGTTCAGGTTTTGTTGCATTACTCGGGTGTTTTTTCACTATCTTTGCTGTAGATGTGATGCACTACTTTTTATATCTACGATGTCGCACCTCAGAATGGAGGTAGATCAGAACAGCACCAAAATTTTCAATAGAACTTCAAGCGAACCACTTAAATTCCGTACAGCTGTTCAACTCATTGCCGTGTAACGAAGGTAGACTTATGAGAGACTGAATTTCCAGCTGACACAAGCTGTTTAATCTCAGTGGGCTTCTGTTGGTGAAGGATGGCCGGAATGCCAAGTAGGCGATGCGCGGACGTTGGTATTGAACGTGCACGGCGTTGGAATGTTGATGAATTGCTCCAGGAACAGCTGAACCCTGCAAAAACGTCGAGTCCCATCAGTCCTCTGCCCTGGTGCCCCTACTCTTGGTGGATGCATCTCCCGCTTCGCTTGTTTTCTGTAGACATACGTAGTTGGTTGGTATCTCCAGGGGAAACTTTGTTTTTTTTTTTTTAAATTCTATCACGTTATTCGTTTATTTCTATGCTCCATATGCATCATTTGATTGAAAAAAGAGCCAGAAAATGGAAAAAAAAAGAAAAAAAATGAAATCCGCGAAATTGATGGACGTGTCTTCCATCACCCATCACACTACTTGTCTAACACCTCGAGAGACGCGGAAGTGAAAGGACTTCAAGTAGTTCTGCAGATTTTCGCTATTTTCAGGGAACAAAGATAATTTTGGAGGTGTTTTACCCTTTATTCTTCATGAATTTCTTAGAAGAGAGCTTTTATTGGTTTCTCCAGAAATTCCGAGTTCCTCCTCGTATTGTTAGGCATAGAAAACATAGAGAAATTGCCAACGAGCTATGGATAATGTTCATCTCGTACTTTCTAGTCTTTCTTGAAACCTCTGTGGCTAAGTGGTTGTTGTTGTATGGTTATTATTAATGCTCCGTTTATATACTGGATGATGCTCACTTTCCCACTATGCTTCCCGAATTTTTCCAGGGGCACGAGGCGATGCGCCATATCGTTTACGTTCTACTAATCTTACCACTGTTCTCTGTGATCAACACAGTACACTCCACGAGCCAGTTAGTTACAGATAGCGCTGAAGCCCTTGCCCCATCTAGCCTTCCAATTTCAGAGGTGAGTTTTAGGTTTTTTTTTGAGTCACATCCAAGCAACCTGTGGTAAAACTGAGCGCTTGGCTCAACAGTGGAACAACAGTAGAAGATTCTCTAGTTTTGCCCTCTTACGCCTATGAAGAGAGAATAAAGGGCGCTTGAACTACTAATGGTTGTCGGTTCGGTAAGAGCTTCTGACGTGACACTAAAAAAGTGTTCTTATAAGAGTTTTGATTTTGATTCTACAAAATCCAAATGAAAAGATGTTGCACCTAAAAATTCTGCGCCTAGAAAAGACTTTCTAGAGATTTCCAGATTGAAAAAAAACGGAAAGTAGTAAAATTTTCAGAGGAATATGGGGAAAATTAATGACTCAGCCCATGAAATATGCATACGGCTTAGAGTATTTCCACAAGTGTTATTTCAAAAACCTGGAACATTCTGCAACCCTGAGATATGCTGTAATAAGAAGATCGTTCAGAGCAGAATCAAGGTAATTTGCTGCAGAAAATACGATCATGAAAATAAAACCATGAAGTCCTATTGTCTGAGGTAATTTCTCCCATTTCTCATTCGAAGGAGGGCAAGAAAATGAATCCGGTGGTTTTAGGGGTGTTGCGTAATATTTATATAACTACCAAATATAGTACCAGTTGGTGCATTGAAGCACAACTCCACCAGTATAATCAACGCGTAAGCATAAATTTCGATCCTAGGTGCGGCGTGAACGTAAGGAACGTCGTCTGCTTCGTAAGAAGAAACAGAGGATGAGAGAATTACGCGAAGAGATACGGACGCTGACGTGGTCGCTGCACCAAACAAGTGAGTGTAAGAGTATTTTCGCTGGACCATGGGTTCCCTACACGAGTGATATTTCCAGATGGAGGACCGGTCATAGGAAAGACAGAAATGAAGCACAAACAGAAGGGTCGACACGGTCGTAAAGGAGTGAAGTGGCGGAAGAATTTGTTGGAGAAGCTAAAAGTCATTGTTCGTCGATTGGATCGAATGGAGAGGAGGATCATCGGCGCGAAATCGGTAGGGTTCATTCGTTGGGCTAATTTTTTGTTGGCTGCTGACATTAGATCTCTGCGATTGGCATGAAAATCATTTTCTTTCTTTGATAATTAGTCGATTTCAACTTTTACTGCGTTGTTTTGTTGTAGTTGCTCCGAAATAATCCCCTATTTCGTTTACAAAGCATCTTCTTTCAGATATTATCGCCTGAATTCACGACTAACACCACAACATCCACTGAGCCATCGTCACCGTCGACAGTTTCAGTCACTACTGACGCTACTATCAATTTGAAGGTTTCGTTTATTTTCTCGCACAAAATCTTCCAAATAGCACGATCATTATCCCGCAATCAGGAACGCGATTTAGATCAAACGCATTCAGCCGGCTATTACCAGATCGCGGAGTGGTGAGAATGGGACAGTCTGCGTTGCTCATAAAGACTGCAGGCCGGGTGAGTCGTAGTCATATTACTGGAACGTACTCTATAGTTTTTTGCTATCCTTCCGATTATTTTAACCCCTGTACCGGAGCCAGTCACTTGTAATCGCTGCTGACATCAATTTTACATCTTTTCAAGATCTTTTTTTTTAAACACTGGGCCGCCTTATCCGAATTAGCTCTGGTATGTAGTGCTGTGTAGAATGCCGCAGGATCAGAACTCAGATGCATAACTGGGATTACCCATGGTAATTGTGTTAATGCACCCAAAATTCATCCTTTACCTGTTGCTCATAGAAATGTTTATCCACACGTGACGCTTCTTCTACCCAGCTGCTTCCTATATATGTTTATTAAATTGCTCATCCTTGCAATGATGCATCCGCGCACAATGGAGTCGCAGGATTGTTCATCCTGGTCGTTTTTCTTTGATGCATCAGTTTTTGAATCTGGCTTCTCACATGTTAGCTGTTACTGCCCTGCATCACAGTGACAATTGGAATTATAGCATTTTTTAACGTCGTGAAGCGAAATCGTTTGCTAGTGTTGTGATTTACGTCTAGGGGTGCTCACCGAGGATATAGGTTAGAGAATGTTTCGGAGACACAACACACCACACTTTTTGACCAGCCGATTTCTCAAATGAAAAGTTTTTTTTTGAAGAGCTCTGAATTAAGCTTTTCCGCCAATCTGCCTACTATATAAATTAAACTTAAATAATATTATTTTAGCAATTTTAAAACCATAATCAAATTTTGAATCCAAAAACTTAAAGACAAAACAGAAAAATTATTATAAACAACAGTAATAAAACCCCAATTCTATAAACATTAAAAATCTCACTTAATGAATTAATAATAAACTATTTCTTCTTATTTTGAAAACAGGATTTAAGAATTATTTCTTGTAGTAATTCTGCTGGTCCTAGCGTTTTCGCCAGCCATGTTCAGATCAGTTACCCCTACTATCTCATGAAGCGTTTCCTTGTTATTTACACCTACGTTTACTCTCTCATGTAGCAGTGATGAGCATATACAAGACCTCCACTTGTTACAATTCATCGGATTAAGGTCACTGCTGCCATCACGTGGTGACGAAGGAAAGCGCCAGTTCTGTTTGTGTTATGCACGGATTCCCCGAAAACGCCTATTGCATAGATGGTTGTCAGTGTTCAACGCAGCTTAGCTGCTTTTTGCCGGAAGGCAATGCAACGGTTGGTTTTTCTCATCGGTGATCTTCGTAGTATAAGGTTGAAGTCACAGCAATATAATCGAAGATCGATTTTTCAGGAGGCTTTCTGTAAGAAGGCTTCATCCGTCGATGTCCTGCAAGGCTCGTACTTATATAGGCAAGATTCGACCATAGTTGATATGTAGTGACAAGGATCTCTTCTCACGATCTCACTAACATTTACATATTTATTTGTTGCTGTCGTGTATTGAATGAAACGTCATATTTTAAGTTTGGCATGTTTTCGAATTTAAAAGTGTTCCTAAAGGAACTCTAGGTGGTTACGATGTCGCTTCAACTACTTTTAATTTTTAACCTCTCTTTTTTACCCGCAGCTTATAGTGGTTACCATTCACTAATGCTGTTATTAAACTTAATTACTGCTTTATCCACCGACGACCGCGCGGTAATTTCAAAATTTCTTCCATTATTAAATAGATTTATTAAGGCCGTGCAAGCCTACATAGTGTGCTCTTTTGCTGTCCACCAATAATACATACCAATACAGTTGATACCAACTGCAGTTAATAGAAAAACAATGATAAAAAATATCAAAAATATCCTTTCAACAACAGCCGCCAACCAGTCGAACTCCAATTCGGCCAGATTTCGCTGCATTGTCCGTGGTGAAATAACTGAAAATTTAAATTTTCTGGCTCTGGAAGCATATGTAAGCTTCAATTGCTAAAAACGTACTGTCCACATTCCGGATCATACTATCCAGAGAGGCGCACGTGCTCATTTTATGCAGGCTCTGGAACTTTGTCACTGGCGGTGGTGGTGCTGTGTAGTCAATATCCGGAAAGGAGGAGTTTTCCTCGTCTGATAGATTTGAGAACTCCACCAATCCACTTGTTTCACCTTAATAAGGAATTGAAAATCCTTGATCTGCTTGGATTTCTTCCGGATGAGTAGCGTTACTTACAAGGATCAGTAATACAGGTGACATCTGTGTTTATAGTGCAGCTCTTTTTCGGCACCTGTAACCGCTGCACATCTGGTGACGGTGTAACCCCGTTGACTTTCGCGGAACCACATGAGTTCTGAAATTTTGTGGAGATTTCCATGAAATACATGGATATGATTTCCATGTTGTTTTTTCAGATTTCTGCGCAGGGTATGCTTCCAAATTTGCATACTGTTGCGTACCTTTGGTCTTACCTTACGCTGTTGTGCTTGCTCCCGTGCTACTTTGTAGACCCGCTGCCATAGGCTTTGTTTCCGTCCTTCTTGTGCCCTTCTCAGCTTCTCTTCCTGGAATGTACCTGAGTAGTTCTTCTTTTGATTTTTTTTTGGTGAACATTGTCATTCCTTCTGGCGCGTGATTGAGAGTGAAAATCTAGGGGTTGAGAGGTTTTAAAAAATATATAATCAACACATTGGGGACAGTGTGATGCACATGGTGCGTCACGTCCTTCTGCCCCCATGTGGTCATGTGATGCACATGGTGCATCACACCATCCTTGTGCGCTCACAACTGCACTTTTTTCGACATTCGTTTCATATAATTACAGTATTCAATAAAGAGAACGGAATAACAGAAAGGGCCTGTCAGAGCTCCTACTTTAGCAGAAGCCTCAAAAGAAGTACTTCTTGGAAATACAAATTCATCCGATAACGTTCAGACAAAATGGGAAAATATCACTGAGATGCGGAATAGAAGACGATTTTACGCTAAAGAAGGAAAAGAAAAGAAAGCCGCTAGAAAAAACGCGAAGGTGCTATTAACTATAAAAGAAACCTTTTTCCTGCGGGTGTGTGATGCACACGGTGATCACGACTCGCAGCTAAAAAATACCAATTGGCCATGCGCACTTGTCATGCGAAATTATGCCCGGTTCGCAATATGTTAAAAAGTATTGAAGTAGTTAGAATCTGGCCTTTTGGAAACGGTGTACTAAGAAGCACCTATGGTGAAAAAAGTGGGTGATTTTTATAATAAAAACGGCTGTGCTGATGATCCTGCATGGTTTTATTCAATTGATCACGTGATTACTACAGAAGTTACATTTTTAGGAAATTTCCAGACATTATTTATTTAAAAATGGGTTGTGACTTTGAAAAGTAGGATGTTTTTCTTTGTTCGAACAGGAGGCCTAAAATGGGCATGCAGGACGAGATTGACGACGATCAGTCGTGACTCATGGATTATCAGCTGATTACTGGCGCCATCCTGACACCACTCCAAGCACAAGGTGTACCACCTACAGCTACTTACCCGAGCTTTCTGAGCGTAGGCCTGCTTCATCAAAAGCGGCATTTCCATCCGTACGATCCGAGCAACAAATCGCGCCCATTTCATCGTCTTTCGACAAGGAGGCTTACCAAGGATGCCTAAAACAGTCCCCAGTCCTCCTTCCGCACTGCAAAGTTTAAGAAAAACACACCTTGCTTCTGAATATAGATGACAACAGAAGCAGCTAGCGTCGACAATGATATCAGTAAGATCATACTGGTATAGAACCAGCCTAAAACCGCCATTATTGAAATTTATGTACAAAACAGAGCAACGCTGATGTACTGACCAATCAGAGGAATAAAAGACGATGTAGATGGCATTTTATCCGAGACCATGAATATCAATATGGACATCGATAGGAGCGTTGTTATGCCAAGAGTGATTTTCTCCTCTCTCAGCTCATTAATGGAGGAAGAACTGAAATTTTCAGGAAGTCATCGAACTTTTTTTGTAGCGGTTACATAACAAAGTGGAGAAATCTGTATATAAATATCTGATAATAATAAATCTATAGTAGAAACCTAGATCTGGTTACAACACGTAATTAAGTGTTGAATTGTGCTAGTTTCAAAGGTAGTATTCCTATGAAAAATGCATTTCAAACAGTTTTTCTTGGTAGGTTCCTTCCTGGTTATATAATGGCTTATAGATACTTCTGCGAAAGAGCTGCTGAGCTTCTAATCTTCTCAATAAAATAATAATAAATATTAATCAAATAAAATAAAATAATAGCAATACGCGCATAAAATACGAGCACCCCTGCATTTTTTGAAATTCTACATAATGCAGCTGCAACATCTGATGCTTTCATCCATGCAAAAGGAAAATATCTGAACTACCGCCTATGTTAATGCTGCAGAAACATCAGTGAAGACGAATTTTTTGAAAAAATATCCAGAAAAATTAAACATACCTAAAAAATCCAACAATAGATATAAGCGTAATGATGGAGGTAGGTGTAATAAGGTTGATCACGTAGTACAAAGGTTTTCTTTGGATGTCAAGATGGAATTCCAGCAGAGTGTAGTTATTCGGGCAGCAGTCATAGTGATTCACGTGTCGTTGCACTGAAGGGTAAAGTTGATGATCGCTAAACTGGCAGCAGAAATGCAGCAACAAGAACGAGTAGCGTTATTTACAGAGTGTTTCACTGCTTGAATTGTCAACTATTGTATGTATTAGCATGGTAAAAGTTGACCTCGAATTGAAACAGATAGTTTACAAACATAAATTTGTAATGGACACTGGATTCTATACTTGAAATTGGGATTCCGAAACTGTGCTCTTTCCATATCTGCTGTGGAACCCTTCTTCTCACTAGTTATCATCGCTGTTCGTTATCATTTTAATTTTACGGCCTAACCGTATAACATTTCCAAATTTCATTCAAATTTGATTTTTTGGATGATTTCGATTTTTATGAAGTTACCGCGCGTAGGTATTTCAAAAGAAACGAATCTCTTCTAAGACTTCTTTCGACCATTCCATGGAATGCCCCGAGCTAATTTTTCACTATTTCCCATCTTATCACCAGTGATGGAGAAACAAAAGCTTCCTACTTACTATCCAAAATCAGTGGCAGAGCTAAATTCAATTCAACTTGACAATTAAAGACGGTTCGGCACATGTTCTTCCGAAAAAGATCACTATGTACACGGGTTCGACGGCGTGACAAGAGGTTGACTGCTGGTCTGTGATTGGTCGATTTATGTGCGCGTCGCGGCTGCAGCCTTCTAGAGTACGAGCAGTTCTGCGTGGATATGGACAACTTTTCTAAGGTTGAGTGGGATAGATGAGTGTTATCGGAACCCACAAACTATGAGAAGATGGCCATCGATGTCATTTAGTGCGTCGGATCTGAAGAAACGACCTGAACTTGGAAAGCGTGCGCATGCGGCGCGGCGCGGTCGCGTCGCGACGTATGTCTTGACCGCCACGTCACAGGTTCACCGATTCCTTGGTTTCTTCCAAACAAAGTCTGGCTAAATTTGTAGTCGGCTATTAGATTTCTGTTTTGATGGTCGTGTGTTGTCTGGTTATTATTATGGATCTATTTCAACACATTCTGAGTAAATAAAAAATGTGAATAAATTCTCTCTTAGTGCAAAACTCTGATAACACCCCTAACAAGTGGCTACCTAGCGGAAATTCGTCATACATAATGCTTTATGAGAATTGATAATTTAATTCTCTAAGTGAAGGGGTTTATGTGACAATATCTGCTATGTACAGATCAATTTATGCGAGATACACGCGTGCGTCACACGTGCGCAATCTCTAACAAAGGATGGGTCTAGACGCTGTGATATGAGCTCTAAACGCTCGCATTCACAGCGGTAGGGATTTTCACGGCAAGCGGACTGGACTCTGATTCTTACTTGACGGCACACGCTTGACGCACGCACGCATCCAACAAGCAGAAAAAACCAGCTGAGCCGACCTGATGTCTTGAGGACGGTCCATCCCTCGTTATCGATGCAGTTGGCTGTGCCGATTGCATGAGTGGCGTTGTAGGGAAAGTAATCTATCAAAGTATTGTCAAACGTCCAGCTGCCAAATGTCAATTTACATGTCTGCAATTGCACAAGGTCTTGTTTTTCTTGAAATACACGAAAAATATTCTAACTAACTACAGTAAGAAACCATTAAACAGACCTGTACATCAAATGGAAAGAACCTGAAAATAAAATGGAGCTGATCAAGTGACGTTGGCCTTCTGAATTCTTAAAACGCAGCAAAATTACCTCAAGTCAAGGAGACAACTGAGTTTGTAGATGGTTGGGTAGAGCAGCTCTACGAGTGCTCCCTCGTCTTTCCCTCGGGTTGTTAGCTTAGCATTTAGAAGACGTCGAGTGTCCTGGTCGTCCATGACTAGTCTGGAATAACATTGAGCAGTTTACTGATCACAGAAGAGTATATTTTCTTTCGAAAATCTTCCAGAATCCAGACATTGTCGTTTTGAACTGTCGAAAGAAATTTAAATTTTTCCATGAAATAGTTCAGATTTTTGCTTGCTTTACATTGAAAGACGCCTAACTAAGTGGACATGTGAAGTACCTACGAATTGTATAACGTAGTGTCAGGTATCCAGATCTGATCGTATGGTATCATGATCTCGGTAACGTTGGAAAAATCTTCTGGATCCCAGCCAAGCAGATTGTCCACCCATCGCTGAAATATCGATTGGAAAAACAGAAGAAAATCAAAGCTGTTGATCCAGGGTCCGTGAACATAGAATGGAGAAATTATATTCTAAATACAGTGATTGTCGTCTGTTCCTTCGACACTACTGACCGCTGCTCGCATAGATATTTCCCCAATCCTCTGAGCTATCGAAAAAGCCTGAAGTTTTCCCAGTCCATGTTAGACCACGATTTCGTCTCCGAAATTGTTGACGGAGTTATTAAGTGGAGAGCAATTTTCGATGTAAACAACCATTAAGAAGTCATTTGACTGAGTTTTGAACGGAAGTGGTCTGGAAACACTATGGAATGGAGCATGAAATGTTCCAGAGCAGGCTCTTGAAGATTCTGGCATAAAACGAACTAATATGTAGAACAATTATTCTGAAATTGTGTTATGCTGGGTTAGGGAATAAGATCGTGCGGTTTTTTTTCAACTTGTTTTTTCACGGTGTTCGAGCCCTGCTTGACTAGCGGTCATAGACCATTTTGTAGCTCTTGATTCGCTCTTTGGATTCGTTGCAACATCATTCCTCAATTCTCTCTTTACCCTGTTTTCTACTGCATGGATTGTGACAACTCAAGTCGACAAAATGGAAAATCCCCGCAACCAACTATCGTTTGACTTCAATCGTGGATCAAATGTGGCTCAATTGGGTAGGGATATCAACGACGTTGGAAGAGGAACTGCCTGCCTTTACTGCCGAAAGGACAGCATAGAAGTGGTAAACCCACTTCAGATAAGGTAAATTTTGCTTTGAAGTTGCTTCTCGTTCTGGATATGTAGTCAGTTTGTGGAACACAAAGGCTATTATTTGCCAAGGTTGCTATAGATGTAAGGAATAATCATTGCTGATGCTAACTCTCAACAAAGTCTCTGTGTAAGTTTCGCTAACGCCTTCCGTGCAAAATCCTAAAATGCTCGATATGAGGTGATCGTCCACAATGGGTATGCTCGACTTCTCTGTACAAATTTCACTAAAATAACTAAAAAAAACTCTAACGTAGGGGTCTCCCACTACTACCGACTCTACAGGTTTGGTGCAGTCATACTCAGCTTATTTTGTTCAGTTCCGTGTTCATTTCATAAACCTTATCCAGAAGTTGCGGTTGCGGGCTGCAAATTGAGTCATCTCAAAGAAAGCGATTTTTCGTAGACATGGAGCTGATAAGACGCCCTGTCTCTGGCAGCATTAATAGAAGAGGACACGAGCTATGCAACCCATTTAGTGCGGTTTACAATGTTCGGGGAAAGTGGTGGTTTCTATGCCAGTCCTAGTGTACTAGATGGTATTTTTAATGTTGGCTTCCATTAGGTCGTTGAAAATGTTTTTCGTTTTTGCTGCTGCTCAGGGTGCTCGTCACGTTTTCTGATAGGATGGACCAAGTGTTTATTGTCACTCTTAAGCGCTTCTCCGTCTCCTCATGCAACCTCCCGTTTTTTAAAGAGCACCTTGATTTTACCTAAGTTTAATTCATTGGAAAAAGGTGTAGCTGCAGATAAAAATTTCCACTTCCGTTATTTTATCTCTAGCTTTGGCCACAAAGCGAGTGATGCACCTTAAAACGTAGGAACCCTCTACGGATATGATGTTACAGCTGATTTGATCGCTTGAAGACCGGTTGGCCCCATTGCCTCAAGATGACTCAAAAAGAGAACAATATGGAAGGAAAATCACTACAAGGGTTGATCATACTTACAATGGACGAGTTGTAGCAATAATCTATTATCCATATCCATTGCACTTATTGATTTCTAAGCCCTCATCTTTCAAAAAACTTCAATACTTGGAGGAAAAAAACTCGGCAACATATTTGACAAATGAATAGTCGACAAAACAAAAAAAGATGGGAAATTTATTTATTTATTCAAAGCACTCTAGGTGCACCAAGAGGGAAACATAGGCAGTTGAACTAGTACGCTCAAAGGGTGAGTGTCAGAAACAAGGTAAAAAGATATTAGGATTAGTAGACAAAACATTCAGAAGAGGAAGGATCAGGTCGCTCTACAGGGGGCCGAGCAACAGAAAAGTGACTACGATTCCTGTGTGCAATCACTCAAATCCCGCACGATTTCTGGTTTGGAACTCATGCTAGCCATTCAGATACGGATCATATGTTTCATGGAGGAATCTACCTTACGAAGATGAGTGTTTGTCGAAACGAGCAACCCCTAAAGATGAAGTGCAGGTGAACTCGATGCGTCTCTTTTAAAGTGGTTCGTGTTTATACATGCCTTCAAGAATTGAATCCATTCTTTACTGGCACTATTCCTGGGAGCGCTCTGATCCTTGGGGAATGCCGTACGAATAGTGTGAGTGCTATAGAGCAGTAAATGTCTGACTTTTTGGATTCTGAATTCTTCCATAGTGGCCCACAATTCTCTATACATTCGAAAAGAAAAGTTCTTGCAGACCTCTGGTGCGCCCGGAAAGACATTAAGTGAGTCTAATAAATCGTGATCTCCGCGGAATTCCCCCCTTTTGGGTAATTTTCTACTAAACTTCGCATAAATCCTGTACTCTCACAATGACAAGTCGTTTCCGGCTTAAGTTTGGGTATATTTCGAGATAATCTGGTGATTTCTTTTCTCATACAGGATACAATTTGCTCATTCTTCAGCCATATTCCTCACGCCCCCCCCCCCTAACCACCCCCTAAATCAGCCGATAATTGACGTTATACATATAGGCGCATCAATTAGTCCATGATAATGGAAAACCCATGCTACAAGTTTAAAACCCTCCATTTTTTCTGTTAAGTGCAGTTGGCAGTGGAAAATTAGTTTATACTTATGCAATTACTTTTCGTTTGACTTACTATATTATGGAGATCATGATGTGAACTTTCAGAGGAGGTGTGTAAAGATGAAATGGATAAAAAATAAGAAGTGTTTCTGTCTGCAGAAGAATTGAAAAAAAATTGATCCACTACTAACTAGTTAGCCAGTTCACGCGCTTAAAAACATGGAATAGTCATTTTTTTCCTATGAAAGGATGGAAGCCCACTTATTCACTAGGAAAACAGTGTTTTTTTTAACGTATAAGGCCAGTAGAACATGAAGTTGAACAGTAGTTAATTGGTCAGAATCCAGAAAAACAGAGTTATTGGAGAAAATTATTTAGGAAAATTCCTAAAAGAGTATTCTCTAGTCCCTTTTGCAACAGTAATGAACACTGGAACTGCTCCATGCACGGTAAACTGCCGGTCTAGAAAATAAGTAAATATTTCTTTTAAGGCTGTGCATGATGTCTTCCATCACTCTTCTTCGTCACCTATGAAACGCAATTTAACCTTCCTTGGATTTTTTGGACAACTCAGGCTAATCATATAAAGCTAATTTTCTCTAATTAAAACGCACCTCTACCCAACAGTTTTAGAAATCTGGCTTTTGCACAGTTCTGTATAAAGATCCAGCTAAATCTTGCATCATTTGTTCCCAGCTAGTGGAAAAGCGTAATCCATCGAAACGTCGAGAAAACATGCCATTTTAACATCGTTTTCTAATGTGAGTGTTATCCTTGTTTTTTTTCAGGATCGTGCCATCCCTCCATCAGCTCTAAGGTGCCATCCCGAACAGAATGCACTTAGCTCTGTTATTCCGTCATTTTTTATGTCTCTCATTACGTGTCTGAAGGACACATCACGATGTCAAAAACTGCGTACTATTCAAAGGCAATGTTCACTTGTCACGAAATTGTGGTGACAAGCGTGATTTTCTGGGAATCAGCTCGTTTTTCGGCTCCAGAAACCGTTCCAACATAAAAGAGAAAACTTGCCTCGACGATCCACGCATTCAGCATCAGAAATTGCTGTGGCTCGTTCTGAAAAACGAAAGCTTTAGTGATTCTGCTGTTTACGCCATCCATTCACCTTACTTACTATGATTGCAGCGCGTGTGACCCAATGGCTGCTGCAAAATTGAACAGAAAAAATAGCAGCTACCTCGAAGCAACCGGATTTTGGCATGCAAGCGTCCATTGTTTGTGTTTGTTTACCGGTGGACGATGGAAGCAGTTAAAAATCGGTGAATGGAAAAAATCCATCTTTTTGGGTGGAAATGCATGGGAAACTAAGAAATTGTAAGAAAAGCGAGAATTGGTCCCCGGTGTTCTTGACTACCCCCCCCCCCTTATTTCGTTCGTACTTACTTCGGGTTAACATAGACAGTATTTGGGGTATTATTCTGTTGGTTCCAACCCTACTTGACCTCTCCAGGTTTCTTCTTAAAAACATAAATGGAGCACGCGAGAACTGGTCCCCATGCTGCCTTGCCTGCTAATAGGACGACATAAAATCAAAAGGACTTGATTGCCTAGTAAATGACTTGCCTCACAGCAAGGTCTAGCCTGGCAAAACACTTGAAAGGTCTTTTTGAGCAAAAAAGTGCGGTGTCGTGTAAACCACGCTGTTGTTCGGGGACCAGTTCTCGCACAGACTTCAAAAGGATGACCATTATGACATTTAAAAAAAAACAGAGATAAACTCCTTTCAAGCAACTTTGTGGACACATTGCTTCTCATTTTTTTTCATTTTTTGATAGCAACATGACAAGGAAATTGGAAATATATGTCCACACGAAAAATCCAGGAAATGCGAGCATCCAGGGACCAGTTCTCGCAAAGTGAATTTTTCATAGTTCAGTGATCTCTGCAGAAAAGTGAGGATGAGTACGACATTACTGAGGAGGACTACGAGTTTTTTTTTTCAAATAGAAAGTATTGTCGGAAGGCTCTTCAGAAATTAGAAGCGGAAAAAATTTCTCGTTGATAGCGGGGAACAGTTCTCGCTAAATGAATAAATCGGCTATCTAGTTGGAAAATCATGAGTTATGGAGAATCGTGATGAATAAATACTTGCTTCGCATATAGATACGAGTATATGTGGAATTCTTCCTTTGAGACTTGAATAGTGTTCAGCAGAAGTAGGAAAAAGCAGCAGGGTTTCTCCATTCACCGTGGCCCCATTGTTTCCTTTCTCATAATTCCCCCATTTCATTCTGCTGCAGCAAAAGATGAATATACTGTAATTTGGCGATTTTCTCCCACTTGCTTTACCCATGCCAAAACATCGAGCTAAATTTTCTCACAAGGTTTTTTCAGTTTTTCGATTTCTCACGAATATCAAAGTCATAGAGCCCGCACGCAATCATTTATCATTCTAAAACCCACAGCGAGATGAATATGTGTATCTGGAAAAACTACGAATTTTACGGTATTTCACACACATCATCTTCGTAGTCACGCAAGGTCCATGACTCACTGTTGACTCGCGATACCACCCACTCACCACTTGAATAATTTGGTAGAGTTCCATCGAAAACGACACTTTGATGGACTCATTCTGGAGCCGCTTCGGGATTAGACCCTTGTTGTAGCGGGAGAGGATGAAGTTGGTGATCAGGTAGTGCTCGGGCACTTGCGTCGACGTTGATTCTGCAACGACAACAGTGGGTTACTAGTAAGAAAACGTAAAAGAGTAATATGCTTTGTCCGTTGAACAGTTTAACGATCTGTTTACCTAGCTATCAACAAAACAGTTGCAAAATATGGGTAAAACCTCATGTACGTTAAAAACAAAAAAATACACAAAACTCTATTTGTTGAACTTTTAGGCATGATGCCTCGATAAAAATAGATGCGTATTATGATATAATACATTTCCCTACTGAATTTTAATATACAATACCCCCTTAAATGTATATATACCGCAATATATTTGATATTCATTTATTTATTTGATGCACCAGAAGTGTGCTTAAGATATAACGTTCATGAAAAGGCACTAATTAATAATATTGAAGAACTTGGGTAAGTTGGATAAGTAGGGAATGATGCATATGCTGGTCATGTTAGCGTATATTCATATAACAATATATTGTATTTTTAAATGTATGTAAATGCATGTTATAGTACAAATATTCAATTTTAAACAAAATAAATATTCTAAAGAGTAGTAGGTATTGAGTTTTCAGGATTTTGAATCACAATGTCCTGAGGCCACATAATTTGCACCACTTCATTTGATATTTCATCCAATTTGCTATTTTTTTGTTTTTATTTGCTCTCCACCTCTACACAAGCAAATAATCGAACATTCGAATGTCTGGATTACTCTCGTATTCAAAGTATTCAAATTATGAGAGATAAGAAAAAAAGAGGACAATGTATATCATCTTCTTCCTAAATTCCAATAGATCATTATTTAATGAGAACAACAAAACAGAGGCGAGTATCAGGTTGTAAATCTTCTATGGATGTGGAAACCATGAATTCTGGATTTGGTATGGCTGGTTAAGAAACCGACACGTGTTAAAACTTAGCGTTCTTGTATCTGTACAACAAAACAAAAGGGATAAGAAAATTTAATTTTTCTCCAAAAAATGGTTACAGGTATTCATGTTTGTTTCAATATTTCAAGTTTTTGCCCAGTCTTCTGCACAAGAATTTTTTGTGGTTACGACCACAAAAAATATGTACATAGGTACACATATGTACATAAGTCTAAGCATTAGCTCCTTTTTCGGCCAGGACTTCCCTGCAATCGCAGCCGCAAAAGGTCTCTGGATTGCAAGGGCAGTTTGAGTTACGTATATTTTCACTATTCTGTGGAGGGGGCTTCACATAATGACATTGGTTAGGCCCGTACACTTCCTGGAAGAAAGCCAGCGATTAGGAGTGCAAAGAACGTCTGAAGATTCACTAGCGGATTGTGGTGCTGCTACAAAGCTGCCATGCAAAGAAGCGAAGCGAGCGCTTGATTACTAGAGAAATGTTTCCTGAAATCTTGAAGGCCTATAAAATTCTAGAATTCCATGAATTTAGAACGGGTGGACGATCGTAAGCAATTGCAATCACACGAAATTTTTTTTTCAAAACAGGCTGCCTTGAAAAAAAAAACCTACGCAATTAAAAACGCAGTATCGCCATGTGTTGAAAAAAAGTGACAAGTTAAAAGACGCGATATTGCTGTGCTATTTTTCATGGATAAATCTCCTAACTCGTGATCGTGCGATCACCGTGAGCCTGCCCCCCCCCCCCTAATTGTCTTTTCCTATTAATGATATCTTACTGGTGGGATAAGCGTAGAAGTTTCAATTCTGATTGTCAATTCGATTTCAAAAATTTATGCTTCAAAATTTAGCAGTGCTTCAAGGCACTTCATGGAATCGTGAAGTATCGCAGTGGCATGCGAAATGTGCTTGAAAAGGCTTCAAATCAAGGAAATTCCTTACATCGCGATATCGCTCACTTAATAATTTATAATACTAAGAGTTCATTCGCGTTGCGATAGGAGCATCGCGAGTCCCGGGGCGAACCAGTGCCATTTATAAAGAGTTGTTTCTGGTCAAGCATTCATAATCGCGGCGTTAAACCCAGAGCGTAGGTGCAGTGATAGTAAATCGCAGCGATACATGTATTGATTAAGAAAATAAAGTATCAAAAGGAAATCATCGCGATTCACTAGTGAGCGCGATTAAAATGATGTTAGCATAAAAAGGCGACTGTGCTCTCCGTTGCAGTTCAGCTGTTGTAACGCAGTGCGAATTGGGACCATTCTGAGACAATTTTTCGGAAGGACCGCGGCAGAAAACCGGAAGAACCAACAGGTGACCTGCGATCCTTCCGGTTTCGTGCTGCATTTCTTCCGAATAGCTGCTGCGGTCCTTCCAAAAATTTTTATCTCTGCGTTTCTTCTTTACCACATGAGCGCGATCTCTTTTTGCTGCGGTCCTTCCGACAATTTGTCTGAGTTTCGCTGCTCTATTCTTGTTCATAGCACTCCACGATTTTTCGAATTTCCAATATTATACGATTTTTTCACGTTACGCTTTGGTTCTTCCAAAATCACAACAACAAATTTACGCTTCCGGTGGGCGACGGAGCGGAAGTGACCGATTTCGAAGCTGTTTTCTCGTTAACGCGACACCCACAGAAATGTCGAGCCAGCAAACCGCTGCATATGGTAAACTTTCGTTGCAATTGAGTAGTCTAACATCGACGATTAGATAGCACAGAAAACGGAGAGGTCGTAGAGAATCGCAGCAGACATCGCTTCAAGCGGCGAATTTTCAGAAAACATGTCAAAAGCATCGCTGGTAAGTCGATGTGTTAGTCATCTTTACTGCTTTTGTCGAAGAGCAAGAATATGAGAATGTTTGGATTAATTTCTGGTTTTTGAACGAAATTAAATATGTGAGAGCATTCCTTACTCAAAATATACTACTTATTTATTTTCACTACAAAGTGACCCTTCAAACAAGGTAAATTGACAGAACAGTGACAATTCTTTGATAGGTTTTTGGAAGCATCATTAAGGAATGCAAGCTAGTATCATTTCATGTGTGCAGGCTATTTGAGGCTCTTTTACGTATCAAACCTTAGTAATTGATAACAAATATAAATAAAAATATTAGTAAAGTACAGCCGAGTTCACATGGTTAGACGGAGAGGTGTGCTTTCCTACGGAACCAGGAAGTTTTAAATGGAATGGCAGGCTGAAGGTGTATGTACATACTTTTAGTAACAGAGCTAAATGCAGTACAGTTTACGAGTTAAAAGCTGAATTTTACGGGTTATATGAATGTGGTTAATATAACATGTATTTCATATCAAGGGGTTAGGAACGACACACATATGAACAACTCAGTATAGTTTTCAAAAAAAAAGTGTGTTTCAAGGGAGATAGCGCTCCTGTGCATTACCAAAGTTTGACATGAATCACTATGTAAAGTTTAATTTCCTTCTTCTGTTCCACAACAGACGGCATGGGATACCGAGGACGAAACAATCACAAAATGAGATGAGGCTAAATAACATGACAAACTGCCTGATAAACAAGCTTATCATCTTACTCGTTAGGTTAGGTAGCAAAACACTTTGCTACTGCATGTGTTTCGCAGTACATTTTACGGGTTGAAATTATGGTTGGCAATACATTTCGTTTAACAATAGAGAAGGCTGTTATGTGGGACGACACGTACATTCTTACTCTTAGGTAAAATTTGACCATCGATGGTGTGAAGAAGGTTGGCGCAGTCACTAAGGCAGCGGCACAGTGATACCAAAATTTTCAGCGGATTACTAACCCTTTTGCTCGGTAATACATTTGACGAAGTTGGTTTGCTGGGGTAGTCGGCAAGCGTGTCTGCGAGGTTCCCACATAACCCTAGCCAAATGTATCACCGGAAAACTTGAGTATGGGAGCGGGTGACCATGATGGGTCAGTATAGACTAGCGCATCGTTTCATCAAAAATCGTGTGAGAAATATTTTCGGATTAGCTGTAACGGATAGTTGGGCTCAATCCAGAAAGAAGGAAAAAAGTCCTGTGGATGCAACAAACACATTTAAGCGCATTTCTATGACTCTGTTTATATTTCATCACGAAGCCACCTACTTATGTAGGTCTCAGTTCGGATAAAGCTTGAACTAATAGTATCAATACCAAGCTCTGCCTGGCCTTTCATCTTCTCTCACAACAACTACCAAAGGCGAATTTTGAGAGCTTCTGGAGAATAGACGCAGCCTTTCTGAAAGCGCGCTGCCCTTCAGATAATACGGCTTCCCCTCAACTATCCAGCTCGACAATTCCTTCTATTCTGATTAGCTGTAGTGGTAGTGCATCTGGTGGCGAGTAAGCCTAACTCGTTTCTATTTTTTTTCAGGATTTGAAATGGCAACTGAGCCGAAACAGGATTGTGGAGCTGTTTACCAACTTTGGTCAATTCTCGCGCGAACTTCATCGCTGCACTATAAGGTTTCCATGATCTGGCCGGCTAGCGTTTCTTTTGTGGATCCTGCGCAATTTTCTAGATTTTTCTGGAAGAATCGTCACTGGGAGAGTCTATGAGGAAGGTGCGCTTTCTGCTTCATTGAATGACCCCGCCAGTCACTGTGTACGCTGAGTATGCGTTAAATCCCCTATGATTCTAAATTGGAGTCGAGTACGTGACTTCAGTAAAAACTCCAGAAACGGGATTGAACTCTAACCAATTTATCTTATATCCGTTTGGAATTTGCACTTTACACGACATCTTGCGTATGAATTAATAGTCCCCGGGATCAATGACCTTCGCACAGCATGCTTTTAGCTTTCGAGCCTCTTGAGAAGAGCGAAAACATGAAGCGAAACCAAGTGAAGCAGCAACAGCATATGAAAAACTGAGCAATTATATGCAGATGGAGCTAATTGCGTTATCTGGACATCCAAGAACATCCTGTTAATCATGTAGACTTCGTTCCATAAATAACTTGGCATTGACAAGAAGTTCAAGGTTAAAGTGGCTGTGAAATTCTATAAAGTCTACTGGAGTAGATAAAAAACCAGCGGAATTTAAGCTGACAAAGGAAAAGAACATTCCATCACTTTCCTGTTCATAAACCCCTTTTTTCAACAGGTTGAAATGGAGAAAAAAACGGACGCATGTTCAGTGTACCATCTCCAGTTGGTAGACATGCTTCGACAGATATTCCGGTGTGGTTTGGATACACTGCTAAAGGGTAGTTCATAGTAGATGCGTGCACGGGAAACGGGACATTTAAGAGATGCGGAGCCCACTAGAAGCTATCCAGCAGAGTATCTTGTTCAAATCTTTCTTCTTTGCATTTCACACTTTGTTGGAAGCAATGAGAGCAAAACACACAGCTAATTTTGAGGTTTTTGTTCAATGGAGTTCATAGTACATAGCGAAATTTAAAGGGGTAAAATTTCCCATCCACCTTCTTAGTGATTGTTATTTATTCCATGGAGATTCCATGTGCACAGATCCAATCAAGCGTAATCGGAATTATGGCTGTGGAAGTTCGGGAGCTCCTGAGTTCTAGCAAGGCTTTGGCTTCTCGATTTCTGAAGGATCAGCGGCAGCCGAGTTATGCAAAGTCACAAATATTGTTTTTGCGACTCCAATTTCCCACATTTAAAACTTTTGGACTTCGGAACTCCCACAAATACGTAGTACTCACGCTCATCCACGGATCCAGAAGTTGAACATTTTTGTTGTTGTGAATGTGAGGGTTTTGCTATTCCGTTAAGGAAAATGTGAGTAGAATTTGAATGCAAGTACAATGGAAGTACCGGAAAACATCCTTCAAGTTGCTGATCAAAGAACACCTTTAACAAGAAGTTGTTTGAGAAACATTCCACAGTGTTCAACTAAAATGAAGGGTCAGGAAAAAACCGTATTACAACAGTTCTTTCATTAAAGCTGCCGATTAAATAGAGATTCTGGAGCAGTGTTCTTAGATAGTTACATTCAGTTACACTCCAGTGGCGGACGCAAGGGAGGACGGGGGGGGGGCATTATTTTTACTGCTATTTTTAATATAATTTTTATGAATTATTTACTATTATAATTAAGGCTTTTATTAATTTTATTTTCCGTCTGGGTCCCCAAAATGGCGGAGACCTTACAATTTTTAACGACCGAACGCTCGTGCAAACTAATAACTAACTAAGTGTCCGGGTTTTTATCTCGGCAGGGACCGTTGTAGGACGTCGGACCTTCTCCTAGGATTGTTCTTGTGCACATCATTATATCCATATACCACAGATGTATAGAATCGTTATTGCATTAGGGACAAAAACACTCGTGTACACAAGAAAAACACTCTCATGAACGGAAATCTCATTGAATCTAAATGACTAAAAAGAATATAAATTTTGTTTGCTATCCGCCCGACTCCCCAAGAAGATATCCATTCTTTATTCTATGATATTTTTTTACAGGCAGATGTCTTTGCACAGGACTGACACTTCACCCAGTCGGAAGAATCTGGCTCTTACTTCTTTTATGTTCAATGTTTAACATTGTCGGTAGTAAACTGAGCAAAAAAAAACGATAAAACATGTGAGAGGACACTTTTATCTGGAGAAAAGGAATGGAATGCGAGAAATGTTGGGTTCCAAATTCCTCGAATTTTCTGAAATCTTTCTGAGGTTTTCTTTCTCTCATCATCTTCTGTGTGAAGGTTTACACTGCGATCTCAACACGCCTATAATTTCATTTACCCCAAATTCATTTTGAGTATGTCGAAAGGAATAAATTGGCAGTTTTCTCTCGGCCAACATTTCTCCAGCTGCTTTCCCACAAAACTAAAAACAACCTTATTAATGTGAGAAAAGTGGAGAAATCAAGAAATGCAAAGAAATGACTGATGAGACCATCGCATGATCAACGAACGCCTGCCATAAAGCACGAGAAAATTCCCACTCAACTCCAGAGGGTGCTTTGATTTCTGTTCGGGTTCTACGCTATTTATATGTTATGAATCATTGAGAAATAATGATTTTGTTGTTTGTCCGGAAACGCTCAGATGTCCCACACTAATCATATGGGGACAAGGAAGCAAAAAAAATGGGGCGCCAGAGCGTCGAAATAGATTTCTTCTGGCTGTCAGCATGTGGAAGCACTTCCGGATCAAAAGTCAGACAAGCGAGAAGCTCTAGAGGTCAAGTCTTCCACTTCTAGATTCAAAATGAGAGAAGGCGAAGAAGACTGAATTTTTTTGTCTAGGAAGAAGCCATCACACGAGTTTGTTGAGTTTATTGGCAGCCTTCCCATTTCCAGAAAAAATATTCACTCGACCTTTACACTCGTCGTTTCATTAGCATTAATTAGAATAGCCATTCATTCTGTTTTGCCCAACGTTTCTGGAATTGAGGAGCCAGCTTCAGCCTGCTGTCAATAATTAAGTTGTTATTGCCAAAATGCCGCCACGTAAACATGGATTTCTCGGAATCAAAACTCAAGACGATCCTCGATGACAGGGGTAGGCGAGGATGTGGAGCAGCGAACCGAACATCAGAGCGGTCTGTCGCTCGAGGCAGTCTTCGTTATGAGTACAATTTGAGTTTAAAACCCATCCCAGGAAAACCGTAACTGAAAAAGCAGGCTTTCATCGCATAATCCCCATTCATCCGATCCACTCGTTCCTTGAAATCTTTGCCTGCTCACTGATGAGAAAAAAGATAGGTGGACAAAACTCTCCTGTCACCTAGGAAGATGTGAAGGTAAAATGGCACAAGCACCGGAACACATCAAAATCAAGAAGCTTGGAATAATCCTGAGCCTCCGAGAAACTCCCGAACTTGGGCTGCTTCGAAGGAGAAGAGCTGTGAGGTGACTAGGACTTGCTCGCTCGAAGAAACGCAAAATAGAAGAAACGAATTCTCGTGGTTTACTCCGAGGTGAAACTGCTCAAGAGCATTTTACCCATCTTGCTTAGTCAACATGCATTGAGTGAAACTCAAAGAGGAGCCAGTTTTTACTTCTTTCATCAGAGGCCGATGCTACTCTCGAAAATGTCTGATGTTTCTTACTTGGGAGTCATTCGAAGTTTAATTTGATGAAAAAAAGCAGGCACTGAGATGCGAAAACACTGCCAGAAGGCAGATGTAAAAAGCTTGGGAAAAACCACGGCAGATCTGAAGGCAACTTCCCAACGGCACTGAAAATACTGTATACTTGTTTAGGATTTGGTATCGACTTTAGTTTTCGAACTTCTAACAAACGACTAGTATTTTTCTGGAAGAAAATTCCAGAAATATATTCATATGGGGTTATTTGTCTCGCGTAAGCACCCTAATCCAATTTACTTTATAGAAATAATGTAACTTGCCATAGGAACGCGAATTTTATTACTTTCTAAAATGAGATTCCAAAAATCAAAGTTACCTTTCAGTGACATTACCATAACTCTAGACGATGCATTAATAATTAGCAAAAGAACGAGTGAACTGGGTCGTTGGACGTTTTTTTTAAATTTCATGTTCCTCTGTGCGAGCTTAGTTTTTCTTTAAACGAAGCCTGTATTTACTTCTCATTTTTAATTTGGATAATGCTGGAAGAGGAAGGAAAAGCACATTTATGGGTGTAAGTAGGTCATGGTGAGGCAAAACAGATTGAGTTATATAGCTGTTATTGGCCACTTTTCACAAAGGTCCTATCACAGAGACGTAACCCGCCTCTACTTGCCTAATCATTACCCCACCCGTTTCCTTCTAGTGACTGGCTATCACTATCACCTGTTTTTGGCAAAAAAGTCCTCGGAAACTGTTCGTTTAATTAAAAATGCTTCGAAATTAGGTGTAGCATATTCACTTCTGTCTAACTAGTTATGCTATGTACTTGTAATTTGTTCGCGCATAAAGCACTTCTTTCTGAAGCCTCTTCAACAACTAATGAGAAACACATGTACTTTGGATTGAAACAGAACTGTGGAAATGAAACTGTGGTGAAGATGATGTGATCGCAGCGTTTGAGATGAGAAATGGAGAACAGATAAACGGAAGTGAAGGAGAAGTGGAAAAAACATGTAAATTTTGCATGACAACTTTCTGGCATAGAAGACATTTCAGAGAGCAGTAGTAGTTCCGAGGAGCAATAAGTAAAATCATGCAGAGAAAATACCCTTTATGCATCCGGGAAGGACGACATACCACTTCTCCTATGCGCTGTATTATTACTTTAGCATTATAGCATGATATCTGGTTGATTCTTGAGTACTGTTCTTGTGGGAGCTTTCGTTTTAAAAATAGATAAGTCCGCTGTAGAACATCATCAAGTATGCTGGTCTTTACTATCTACGACTTGGCCGCGATTGTTGGGGAGGTCCGTGACTACATCCCATTAGGAGCATGTCAGCTTTGGCCGAGAACTTTCCGACACTACTAGTAAAGACCAGCATACTCGATGATGTTATACAGCGGACTTTTCTAGCGTTGGGTATCAATGTAGTTAACCCGAAAAGGATACCCGCCCTCCACTGAGTTAAGCAGAGTGTTGGCTCATCGAGCATTGACCTCGCAGACCAGCAACGGTAAGTGAAGAGTTATCCCATTAACTATGTAATATTATGAACACTGGACTATCGCTCGGCTATGGGTTCATGAATCCTAGTCCAGTTGCTATCAGGTTCTACAAGCAAACCGCACGAGAAGTGACATTTCAGCCAAAGTTTTTTTTAAAAGCAGACTACACTTTTAATTTCTGCGCAGGCATTCCTCAACGGAACTGGCCGGGAAATTGGTTTTCATCAAAATCACTGCCTAGACCTAGGCCTCGCTGGAGGATACCTAATATGGAAAAGCTTTGCCTTGACTGCAAGGAGGAAGCAGATCCGTGATTCTCCTGGTAGAAGTCAGCGTCTTCCAAAGCTGTTGAGGATTTGAGCCACCTTGCATGTCACAAAATTGTCTACATAGTGGACAAGTGAACCATTGGGTGCTGTTGCTTTACAGTAGAGTTACTTTATTTAGAAAGAAAAATTCTTAACAGAGGCAGAATTATAAAGAATATTACTTCAAAGGGTACTGGGGAAGATTCCGTGCAATTTTACCTTTCTAATTCCCCCTAAGAGTTAAAGGTATTTCGTTTTCCGGAAAAAATTGGTAATGAAGAAATGTTCAAGATGCGAAATCAGACGGGATCAAATAGTGGCTTGGAGACGATCCAGAAAATCGCTGTAAAAAGACAGCGTACAAAGACTTTGTTTGCTTTGGCAGTGAGAATTTTGGTCGAGCAAAGAACATGAAGCCATAAAAAGCGAATAGAGATAGGATTCTGCTATCCAGGAAAACACACAACTCTTTCGTGGTAAATATTCTCAGGCTATTTTCCACGTATCGTGAGAGAATGAGCCATTTATATGAATAAACTTAAAAAATTGGAAAACCCTCAAGCACCAACCTGCTAACAACAACTGGACGGCGAACATAAGAAAAAGTACAGTATGCAGGAGAAATAGCTGTTTTAGTGTACCTGCACGACCGAATTGTGCCGTTAGCACGAGTATGACGAACAGATGGTGCATTTGTGGATGAGTTTCCCGATTACACGACGGGAAGGTGATTCGAGAGTTGGACGGACGAAGGCGGCGCTGGCTGGCCGAACCTTTCGGTGGGAAAGGAAATTGGACGGACCGCCCCTCGTGGTGTGCTGTCGAGAGAGCAGTGGTCGCTGTTGTCTGAAAACAGCACACTCGCATGAGGCTTGAGGCTGACAGGCCCTGGGGCTTGGAATGACAACTAAATGCATGCGGAAATAAGCAATAAGGCTTTTTCACCTGTTTTTATCCTTGGATCTTTGAATTAAAGTTGTTGGTCCACGAAATGCCTTCCAGAGCAGTGGCAGTATTACACAACGAGGGGTTTTTACGTGTTGCAGACTTTGACGAAACCTCTATTGAAGCCCCTGGTGACCTGGAACAGATAAATTCACCACCCAAAAGAGAGCCGCGCGAAAATTGCGGACCACGGGGACCATTTAGGTCCATAAATTAATCTGCTCCCTCCGGAAAAGACACGATTCGATTTCTGAGCCCGCTTTTTCGGATGAGCTGCTCAAACCCGGATCCTTCTCTTGATGGAAACTTTGGAATTTTTTTTGCATAACCCTTCTAGCATTCCGAAGTTAAAAAAAAGTTGGGCATAAACTGAAGAAAAAACGGCTGAGGTTTTGTGAAATGGGTTTTTGCTTTTAAGGAGATTAGGACCCGACTCGATAACGTCTACAGGGGTGAACATTGACTAAGCTACATTACTACTCAGAGTTGTCGAAAACCCGGCAATCGCTTTGCTCGTTCACTTTCCAATGACCGAATCGATGTCGAGATGAACATTCGCTTTGCCTAGTTCCTAGGATTGATCGATATATCGATCGGTGCTGCGTAATGTACCGGATCAGTAAGTGGGTAAAAACACACAATAAGCAGGAGTTTCAGCTTAAATTTGATCATTTTCTTTGAAATGAAGCAAAATTTCTCTATCTCATGCTAGGAGCAAAACTGTGCGAATGCCACACTATTTCGAGGACATTCTGACGAGGTTGCTGATAGAGCAAGCTACGGCAATACATCTAGCCTTTCCCACGTAAACGATAACTCATGGGTTAAAATAGCTTTTCGTACACTTTACGTTCTGGAATTGACATTGCAGGCTTTCTACAAATCTCGACATTACTATTGTCCAGATTACAAACTTTCGCAGTGTCATATGAAAGCCTCGAAGTTTAGGGAGGTACAGCTCGATAGTGAGATAAGCTTTAATTCCCCGAAAAAAAACTGATAAAGATCATTATCCACACGATGTGGTTGACTTAAGATGCTCTCAATTCTGAACAAGGAGTACGAAATACATATATTTTGCTGATAGTTTATTTATATTCACATTATCAACTGTAGTCCCTGGGAAATCGCTGAGGCGATGGGAGTCTGATGAGTATTCTGAAATATTAAACTACGTAAAAAGCCACATCTTATGTCAGAAAGAGAAGTTTTTGAGAACTACGATTCCCCAGCACTGCGACGAGGATCTGAGGCATCTGTGACTGCTTCCACGCTCAGGGCTTACCTATGAGAATCTTTCTGCAGTGTGATCTTTTTGATGGGAAAACTCTTTCCTTGTGCAAATCTATTAACATTTGGTCTGGTTATGGATATTTAATGCTAGCAGCAGTACGAAATGCAGAAGAAAACTTTCATAACTTGAAGAAGCGACCTTCGGTTTTCAACCTCATGTGAGCAGTATTGTCTTAGGAAGATATCTCAATGCGACCATTTGTGTTCGGGGTCAATGCGAAACAAGTAGACTGTCGTTAGACCATGGGGTACAATGAATGAGAAAAACGACATGGGTGGCGAACACTCATACGAGCCGGGGCCGCTGTTAAAGCCTAGTTTATGACGACTTTAAAGCCTATTTTATGACGACTATGTGATTATTTCAGATTTTTATGATGTATGAGTTTGTATGTATGAGATGTTTTTGTATGTATGAGATGTTTTGTGATGTATTTTTGAGATTTCATGTATGAGATGTTTTATGATGTATTTCTACGATCTATGTGATCCTTTCACCTATCGTCTTACTCGAAATTCGGAAATCCGATTTTGATTTTTGGAAAAGAAGGAGCAATACAGTTCCTCGGAATGATAAGGAAGCATTTACAGTACCGGCCAAAATTATAATATATAGCCTTCTAGACTTCCATTCACCTTCCCGTCATAACTTGTGTAAAAGCCGAGCCTGTAAACTCAAAGTTTTGTAGGAGTTGTAGGTGATCGAGTGTAATGGAAAACCAACAGAACCCCTCCAATTCGGTGACAAATTTTGGTAGGACAAAATTTTTTATTAATGGAGCTCGAAATCTGTAACATAACTGTACCCACGAAGGGTCACGGAATGACTTTAATGAGAGGGATCCTGGCATAAAATTGGTGTATTAGTGAAATAAACTTGTATCCTGTGAAAATCGTGCATTCAGGGGATAATGGTCAGCATATACCAGACCTACTCCGAATCAATTCAGGAATAACGTGTCACGAACATTCAAGTAAAATAAACCTAATTTTACCTGCACGATTCGAAGTCAGCAGTTCTCCCTGTGATTCCCCATATTGGGCTGGGTGTGCTTGGCAATAATGAAGCCTCGGCCTCTTTCGAAGTCTCAGATATTACAACTGAAGGTGATGAGCTCAGTATCGCAAGTCACGAAAAGGCTATATAATTTTGGCTGATACTATATGTTCATCACTTTTCGGAAACTTCAATTTTCCGGGTCTAGCCCTGAATGAATAATTAAATGAATTTCAGTTATTCAATTTATATTCAGTCCTAAGTATAGTAGATACATATTTTGCCTTACATTGCATTGTTTTTTGTTTTTACTAATACAGTTAACATTTTATTTGTTTTTTTTTGTTGAAAAAATAATAGATTTCTTGCTCCAAAACAACTTTGTAGTGCATAAAGACGTAAAAATCGAAGAAATTGAAGCAATGAATAACAATGTCATAGCGTAAATTAAGAGTTCGTAGCGATAAAATAGTGTTTTTAAACGAGTTCCATGGAAGGTTTACTTTTTCTGAAGCAAGCACCTGAACGGTCTAGCCTATCTAGGCATGATTAAACTAAAAACAGAATAGGTTAGTCTTGGGAAAACTAGACGTATCTTTCAGTATTGAATTTACACTGATCATAAAGGAGAAAAACCTCAACCGAAGGATTTTTCCTCAACGAGCTCATCCAAAATTTGCAACTCAGAGCCCAAAAAATTATACGGAATAGAAAAATTGTGAATTAACACAAATATATAGCCCGATGTTGACAAGTTCTATGCATGCACAATGATAGGAAAGCGACTCGATCGCGGCGATCCCGAAAGCCCACCTAATCGCAGCGATCCTAGTGGTCCCAACCCCTAAGCGTCGGTGGAATAATTAGGATAATTTTTGACCCATTAATCTACGTGCTCACATCCGGAATGCCACATCCACATCTGGCAGCTTTGATGATCATTTGTGATGGAATCGCAGCGATGACTTTCTTATTATCTCCCCACTAACTTACATTACTGGAAGAGATGCCAAAAGAACGATTTATGAACTTGTTGCCCCAGCTATAAATCAATTTTAGGAGAATTCCTGGAAAGGGAAGCAGTACTGGAAAGCTACAATACTGCTCACGGGACCGTGAAAACCGACGGTCGCTCAGCGGAGTAACCGGTGCACAACCGTCGCTTCGCCATAACTTTCGTAGAACTGCACCAATCAAAACGATTTGGTCACCATTCGATTTGTTTTGAAGAAATCTTTCAGATTACGTACTTGCTTTCGAGGAAAACTTCAGGTTTATTGGTTTTGTCCAAGTAATCGATATATCGATTGATGCCGTGAAATGGATAGGGCTAGTAGTAGCTCAAATACGCGGCGATGAACTGGATTTCAAATGGGGGATGACGTGAAATACACCATTAATCGTATCAGACTATAAGACTAGCATTTTCACTAGTATTCTCGGTAAAATGAGTGATGACGCCTTCTAGAAAATTAGGCGCTCTGAAAGGAAAGGTTTTTACCCATCAATCTCAATTATTCGGTCGGGATAGAACCCGGGGAAAACGTTTTGGGAAATTATAGAGTGGAAGCGAAATTTTGGAGAAATTATAGGGTATGCGTGGAGGATAGCTACTCGAGGTGACGGAGCTTCATTGGATGATTATGAATTTGCAGTATTTCTAAAATCGTAAAAGCAGAAGCAGAGTTTTTTTTCTTCAAAATGTACACATGTTTACTACCAATTTTCCCCTCGAAAGCGTGGGAATTGCAACGCAGAACAAAGGTAGTTGTTGTGTAATTGCAGAAAAAACACATTAGGAAAGTAAACAGCGAAATTTTTGAAGACCTTCGAGAAGAATTTCGGTGAAGCATGGGAAAACGAAGACTATCCCACTTTTTTCGTCCCTACATATGAAAACAATTTTTTAGCAGAAGTTTCTTTTCCCAGCGTGACCATTTGAGATGTTGGCCATGATGATGCTCATTTTGTATTGTAACGTTACTTCTGTGGCACTACTGTAGGTATATTTCAGTGGCGGTACCCCCTGAAATAGCTGAGACTTTCCTATACTGTTATACGTACAGTAGATAGGTATGTATTTCACAGAAACTCCCAGAAAAGTGCCTTCACCGGCTGTTTTACATGCTGTCATAACGTTTACGGCTATGATTTCTATTGATTTTATACAGTAACTGACAAAAGGATAACTGTAAGAAATTGTAGGAAAATAGCTGTGGTAAGGAACAAGCAAGTACTTCCAAAATAATGAATGTATAATAGATATTTGCGGTCAGCATGTGAGCAAATTTCTCCGCGTATGTAAAGTTCCAGAAACTTTGGCAGTTCAGCGATTCGCTACTTTTGCCCACTGTAGCCCAAACAAACAAACGTGATGTGGTATAAATTTAGTCATTACTTATGGGATCAGCATGTCAAGCCATCCTCCTTTCCCCAGCCGCCATTTCAGCGAAAAATTATGTATTCAAATATGCTTCTGCCTCTGAGCCAGATTTGAAGTTTTGTTTTGTTTTCTTGAGTTGTTGAGACTCTTTTCGATGCCTTTATTCTGTTTCTTAGCTTTCGGCTTTTAAAGCTTTTGAAACTTTCTCAATATAAAAGCCAAGATAGACACGACATAGGATTCAACAGTTGATGATGATGTCGCTCACATACTTGAACAGAATGGTTACCGTGCGGAACCTTCAAGAACTTGGCTCCCATACTCTGGATAACTATGGATGAGTTAACACTTTCCTTTCCATATGTGGGAGACAATTCAGCACAAAAACTGAATCAAGCCGCGAAGGAATCCCGGTCGCCAGTTCGACTTGTGTTCTGCCCACCACCGACCCTAAAAGACCTACTCACCTCCACCTCTTTACGAAAGGAAAGCAGGTGACATGAGATGAATTGCCGATATTGCTCTGAAGAGAAGATATGCGAGCCCTGAGGCACTGTGTATATGATCGCATGCAGTGGTTGTGGCATAAAATATATTGGTGAGACGGTAAGACCACTGCGAAGACGTTTGGACGAACACAGAAGAGCGCTGTCTCAGCCTGCATCTTACTCAAAGGAAAGTTTTTCGCGGTACCGGACCCTAAGACACACAAATGAGCAACCTCCAATGTTCACGGTCCGTGTGCTGCATCGACATCTAACTAGGACTTTGAAGAGAAAAATAATGGAAGCTAGAGAAATCAGAAGAAATGAGCCAGAGATTAACAACAAGGACGAGTTAAGGTAAATATTAAGATTAATCTCTTGATTATCATCCCTCGACCATTTAAGGAGCTCTGGCTCTGATACCCCCCCCCCACTCTACTGCTGCGAACGAAAGTGGTAAGGTCCTTCTATGCAGCGTGCTTTTCTCTATCCTTCTTAGTGAGAATTCCCTGTATAGGTTTGCGTACCGTGTTGGTAGAGTCATCTTCAACGTCGTGCCGAACGATATTGTTGCTAACTAGATTGTTGTATCTGGTGTTGTATTCGTTCTGAATATTAAGGTCTGAGGAAGGCTTTGAAAGCCGAAAGCTAACAAAAAGAATAAAGGCACTGAAAATCGAAAAGAGTCTCAACAACTCAAGAAAACGAAAAATTATGTCTTAAGATCTCGGTGCAAAACAAGTGGAATAGTGGCAAAAGGTCTTATCTCTTATTTGGGATGAAATTTAACCCTGCCGGTGCCTCCCCAAAATATCTTAATAACCCAAATATTCTAATTACTACACATAAAGAACCCACCTTATATTATGGAAGTTTCCGCTTGGATAAGCAAAGACGTGTAGGATGCTGAGCAGATATCTGAAATAAGAACACTCGTTTAAAGTCCAGGAACTGTTCATTAGAGTTTTTGTGCGAATGCGCTTGAAGTACGTTCCCTCTCAATGGCCAGGAAAATTTTCCATGCCAGTGTGCAACCTCCATAGGCTTTTAACAATTGCCAATGTTCTGCATTTGCACAAATCATCTGAGGTTCTTAATGTCACGGAGTGCATGCTCGAGGAAAATGATGGATGAGCAGATACAAAGAATGGGAGGGATCTCAGTGGATCACACGTTGCAGAAATGATTTGTAATGAGCGAAGAGACATGTGTTAAGAGTGTGAAATTTCATCGGTTCCTCGTTATCATCGATTTTTTTGCGAAACTAATTTCTCAAAGGTGTCTGCTTTTCTCTAGTTTCCATAATCAGAACATTAGTGAGGAGGGGATCATTTTTGCAAATTGGTGCTCGCAAAGTTTTAGTTTCACCTACTACACTGCTAAAATAGTCACACCTGTAGGTAAATGGAGAGAAGATCCGGAGGATACAGGAATTCTCAGAAAGTTATCTGAATGTGACCTAGCTGCGGCTTTTCACGGGTATCTCTGGAGTCATTGCTAAAAATGCTGACCAAGGTGAGTGTATTCGATGACAAGCTATTCACACGTTTACTTAGTGAATAACAGAAAAAGTTTCCACTGCAAGACCGAATCACTAATCTTGTGAAAAAAGAACCAAGCAGAGATGAGAATTGTACAAATGAGAGAGGTAAAAATTGCTCTATAACGGTTAGGAGCAGGTTGAATCGGCACTTAAACATTTTATAGCTAGGAATTCCTGTTACCTCAAAGCGCACTGAAAAATCATAATTTTAACTCTCTCTCTCTCTTTCTCTCTCTCTCAATAGTCAAGATGTAACCAGCAAGTGATACTACAACAGCTTGGATCCTGGTCAAGCCGGGTCCAGATCACCAGGCATTGCCGTATCCATATAGCTAGAGCGCACGGAGAGAGCACTCAAATTTCGTTAAGCAGCGGATGGGATATCCCGGTTATAGCAAGTCCTGGAGAGGACCTCTAAGCTCCCTGGTTCAACATGTGCCTAAGTGGGGCTGTGAATTCCGGTTCCGGATCAAAGTTCCTTCTCATGAAACTGCGCATCGTGGCTGTGAGCCAGATATTTCGAAGGTTCTAGAAAGAATGACGATTTCGAGGAGTTTTCTGAGAAAAAGATGAAGTGAACGAAAAGAGCAAAAGAGCGAAACGAACGGAAACGATTGGATTGTGCTTTATAGTCGATCTATACATGAGCACTACAATTAAATAATATATCTGGATGAAGCTTATGTATTCAAGCCGGAAAACGGATTAGAATGAAAAACGTATATTTATCTTCCTCTCAAATTTTATCTACTAAATAGTTGCATTATGTGTTGCTCTAAAAAATTTTTGTTGTAGAGTTCAGCCATGTCAGAGATATCGATGAAAACATCTCAGACAAAATGTCGGAAGAACCGCAGCAGAAAGCAATCGCACTCATGTGGTTAAGAAGCGAGAGGCGCAGAGATAAAAATTTTCTGAAGGACCGCAGCAGGAAACCGAAAGAACCGCAGCAGTCATTCGGAAGGATCGCAACAGGTATTCGGGAGGACCGCAGCAGCTATTCGGAAGAAATGCAGCAGGAAACCGGAAAGCCCGCAAGTCACCTGTCGGTTCTTCCGGCTTTCTGCTGCGGTCCTTCTAAAAAATTTTCTGCTTCTAAAAAATTGTCTGAGATACAAGCTTTTAGAAGTTTTTCCAATGAATGCTTGCCACTCTATTGGGACAAGAATGCCAGTAATTTTTATTTACAGTTAATCAAAACCCTCTCATGTGCTTCACTTTTGCTGCTTCATATCCACACAAACCTCGAAATCCTTACCGGTTTTGGACTCCATCGTATGTCAATCTCTACGGATTTATTGAACCCTCTCCAAGAAGAAAGCCAAGTGCGGAAATATGAATACGGAGAAACCCCGCAGGCTTCTCCTATGTTACATTAGACACAATTAAATGTATGTCCCCCTAGGCGAAACTGCTACTAGTATAACATAACACATTGCACTATTCTTCTTCATTTCTGAGGACCTTTTGCTGCAGGAAAGTGCACACAGTTGCAGGAATTTTTATATACTACATGAAGAAGGCAAGTGAATTGCAGCGGAAATTCATTAAAGACGAGAGCAGATCATCACAGGACTGGAAGAGCTGCTGCTAGTGCTATGCAAGTATTTTGTTTATCGTTAGCAATTCTGGAGGGGGTCTATTCTTTCTTGGGCAAAATAACGGTGTATAGGACGATATCCTGATGAAAAGATGAATCTTATGGATCAAAGGGTAGGAAATATGGTAGTGGAGGTAAAGTGGGACGACCACTTTGCAGAGAAGCAAATCCTCGAGAAGCACAACTTTGAAGTGGATCTAGCATTAAAAGAATCCCTGAGCCCTCATCCAGGTTAAGAACAGCACTTTTCCCCACTGATATTGTCGTAACTTAATATTTTCTTAATTTTCTTCAGCTAGTACAGAGTTTGAGGTTCCACGCTCACTGACATTAAGCTTGCTAAATTAATTGGTCCAAACCATGAAAAGATGGAAGAAGTTGGTTATATTCTCGTATTCCAAGCAGAAAGTTGAGAAAAACAAGCATTGAGTTATTTTTTCCAGGCTTCGCTAGTTTAGGATAACTACTTCCTGCGGTGAAAAAGTCAACAGCTGTGTTATGACTCTCATAAAAAAAGACCATTGTTATGGTAGTGTCTACCTCGTGAAAACCATGATATTTGTCGTTGGTTTGGGTAGTGAATCAGCTCCAATCCCTGTGTAGCAATTCGTGACACTCTATCGGTGCCCATTTTGTCACGATTTAGTAAAAGCATCTCACCAAGGAGACCTTTATTCAGGAAACAAGGATTTTCTTACAGCGGTTCTCAAAATCGAGAAGCCTAATTTGGCTGAACTCTGAGTTCGTCACGGAAAAGCAGCTATGGCTGGCAAAGAGTTCTCCAACTAGAAAATCCGAGAAAAACAAGATGAAGTCCCGAATTCAGACCCGAGATATTATGTTTGTGAAGGGAGGTCTACCCACAAAGCAAAATGTTTGTCTAGCATGGAAATGAGAACGCTGACGACGTTTAGTGGTCCCATTCGTTGCATGAAACATAAAGGTTTCCAGGCTTCTTGTCATCTCTCTACTGATGTAAGCTGGACGAGTTTCTATTTATGGCACATGGATGAATAGGAGACATTGTAAGGACAATAATGCAACAAAAAGCTGCTAGAATATGAAAACAAAATTTGATGGACCGTGGAAGTTTGTGTGGAACGCGTCGGTACTGAACATCAGAGATTAGATAGAACAAAAACCACACGAGGATCAGCGGTTGTAGCCTGGGAAAATCCTCCATTCCAGGAGATTCACGAGTACCCGCTATGATAATGAAGCAGTAGGGAAAGAAGGCGTAGGAAAGATAACCAAGTCCTAAGGAAATCTAAGCTATTTCTACTGATAGTTGCACATTCCGAGAAATTCTTGGAAAACTTATTACTGGAGCTGAGAGGTCTTTTTTCACCTCAAGAAATCTTTAATTAGGATTGTTGCAATTGTTTTGGATTATTCCACACATTAATGGAGAATTTTTTCAAAACAGCGTCCATTTTAGCGCTTGCATTTATTATAGTTTACTCTTTTTTTTACTATGCTGGCATTTTTATGTAGTTCCAGTTTGTTGCTCATTGTAGACGCACCTTGAGTGCACTAAATAAATAAATAAATAAATAAATTATTCGCGTACCTCTGCTAAAATGGGTTAGTTTCTAATTGCCTTTCAGATAATCCAATGAATTTTTTGAAAACCTTCGATTTTTTACAAGTTTCATATATGAAGCATCCATTCCAGACCATTTCTTCTGGATGGTAGAGTTTCTCATCTGTCAGACCTCAGCTGTGTCGGAGCACGTCATTCTCGACCAGCAAAACTCTAAAAATTTCTAGTGCTGGACCTTAGGTCATAGTTACCGCCCACATCATTAGTCAAACGATGCAGTATTTGCTGTTCTGAGCACGTCCTGGACGACCACATTTATGAGGGGAACATGGCCATGAAATGGGTTGTTCCAGCCATAGGCTCTGGCTTTTCACATCTCAGGCTTCGCAGCCTAGAATTGACAGGATGGCTTTAACTCCAAGCATTTTTATTTGCTAAGCCTAAGTGTAATTAAAGTGCAGTTAAGTTGATTAGAAGTCCCCACAGCTTATATATTTTTCGTGTTTTTTTTTATTATGCCGTGAAGGTTATAACTACGACAGTAAAGGGAACAACCAGAAAATAGATTCCCCTAATAGGTAAACAACAGAATTATCTAGATTCGAGTGGAGTGAAGATGGTTCTATGGCAAAGAAGAGCAGTGACAGCCAAACATTGCAAGTAGGAGTAGGTTTCGGCTTCCAGTTGAATAGGTCCGTCAACCTTGGCCGGCTCAGAAACATCCACAGTGGTATACGAGGGGGGGGGATGGAAATTTTTGTGAAACGTATCGTATTGGGGCCTATGCTACCAGTAGGCCTCAAATCGATTAACATTTATTTGTTTTATATTATTTAGTATCTCTAATAAAAGTTAATATTTCAAAAAGGAATGGAAGGGATTGAGTAGCGTTTTTATTCTAGTGTAGTACAGTAGGCGTCAATGGGAGGGGCAGTTGTTACGGCCTCGGAGGGCACGCAGCGCGACCGCTCCGCTCACGATGGAAATGTCACCGCATTGGCCGCAGCGGGTTTTCTTGATAATTTTCCATCGTATTTAACGCTAACTATCAGCCAAAAAACTATCGCAATTGACGTTCACTGTATGTCATTCTCCACTGAAGGCGGAGTGGATGAAATTTTAAAGAAAATTTAATACTCTGACGTCGTAAATTGCATGTATTTTGTGTTTTTTAAATTTTTATTATATAGGCAACTCTTGTCAGATATAAAACAAGAAATAAAAAAACAGTGGTGCAGAAAGTGTAGAATTAATATCTAACTGGAATGAATATTTTTCATTAAAATGGATATTGAAAAATAAAATAAAACATAAAATAAAAAATGGATATTTTCATTGCCGAATTTCCATATGATGTTTATTGCGATGGATTTTTGCAATATGAAAAGGAGGCATTGCTTGCGTTATCAGAAAAAAAAAGTTACTAGGAAGCCTGCCAACAGCCACGTTCACTCTCGGACGCACGCACGTACGTACAAGCACCGAATACAGAGTGGTTCCTCCTAGTTTAGTGAGCACACGACAACAATGTAGTAGTTTTTAGGGACTACCTTGCCTTAAATTACATTATTTGTTTGTTTTTCAAGATTTGTTAGACAGTTTACCAATGACTTGGGTGCTCTGGATGCGAAAAGGAAAACAATCAAGCGGAACGGAGTGAACGGATATGGTGAACGAACTGCAGCAGAATGAGAATCCCACTTCTATTCGGTCCATTTGTAGATCCAAGAAAAATTTCCCTTTGAAGTGAGCACTAGCTAAATATTCCGCTGAAAAACATTACTTAGAGGTGTCTAAAGTGGATAATTTCTTTTTATTTCACATCTTATTCCGGAGGATACATGTTCACCGGCAGTTCTGGCCCTAGCACTAGTTTCGTCTTTTTTAGGCTATTTCCTGCATATTCCTCAGGCGAAAAAGGTGACAATTTCCACATCTAACCGCTTTGGAACGTCCAAATATCAAATTGCACACCCACCTCAACAGACAGGAAAATTTCCCAGAGTAATTCGATGAGCTTTGCTTTCTACAAAAACACAATCTACTGCGATGGAAACACAATTATGAAAATTACATTGTCCATAGGAGCTCTAGCGCTGCCCATGTTTCTCTGGATTCATTTTCGAGAGCAGAATTCACCTTTATTGGCTGCTCTCCCGATGGTTCCCGAGCTACAAGGATAGGGACCAAATCTGCAGACTACATATTTATTCACCGATTGTCTACACTTGAAGGGACCATCAAAGATCTTATGTACGTGTGAAATGTACAATTAATTTATGACAACGGAATTATCTCGAATAGATAAATGCAGCATTGGCAATCAAATTATGAGAATAAAATTGATCCAGTTGTCTTATCTCTCTTTCACTTAGAGGCACCGGGGGGCGGTCAAGACGTACGCCGCGACGCGACCGCGCCGCATGCGTATGCGTCTCAAGTTCAGCCTGATCCTTCAAGTTCAACGCACTGAATGACATCGGTGGCTACCTCCTCACAGTTTGTTGGCTGCGGTAGCATTTATATGTCCTACTCAAGCTTAGAAAACTTGTTCGTTTCCCCGCAGAACCGCTGAAACCTTCGACGGCTGCAGCTGCGACGCGTACATGAATCAACCAATCACAGCTCAGCAGCGTATCTCTTGTCACGCACCCAGAGGCACCAGCCACGAAAAACCCTGACGTCCGAGAAAGAGAAAAAATGATGTGAACGCTCAATGACGTTAAAGGAAGCGCAAATGGGTTTTCAAATAGCTGGCTCCCACACGTTCTCCCCCCCCAAAATGTGTTTCAGCTCTGATTCAAGCGCATGAACTCCTTGCAACGGTTGAAAATTGAGATGTTGAACTGAAGTCGTACTTGTAATATCTCAAGTTGGGCTGGGTCTCGAGCAGGACTTCCATCGCAGTATTGTTGGGTTCATGCATGAGGATCGGGAACGCTCAAAAGCTCAGAGATGAGGAATATAGTGGGTGGTGCCTTAAAAATTAATTTTTATCTATTTATTAATTTATTCAAATACACTCGAGTGTGCACCAAAATAGAAAAAACGAACAGACTGGGACATCAATAACACAAATTCCGAATTCTGTACTAATTATGAGGTATTAAACCAAACAGTAGCACCTTCCTCATGTGATCAGAAGGCCCCACTGACGAGATATCAGATCGCTCTTCTCCTACGGAAGGTGAAAGGTCCCCAACCGAGATCCTGTTCGCAAAAACCAGAACGCGTCTTGCTAAGCCTAGAGCTACCAGGGCTAGGCAGACCCACTTAACCAAGGACGAATGAATTCGCCAGGACCCTGGGCGAACAGCCTGGTGGGACCTCAAGGGAGGGGGTTCACCAACTATCGTCGATCCAAATTATCTCGATTAACTGGCGGTTCGACCCTCGAACGTTTAACCGCCAGTTCATCGAGATAATTTGCAATAATCCTGGAAGAAGGTGGTGAGAAATGACAAAAAATCCAAACAAAAACCTCAAGAAGACAATTAATGCAGAGCAAAAAAATGTTTAACATATTTTGTAAAAAAGGGTTATTTGAATCATGTGGTGAGCCATCAATTCAACAGCAGGCTGATGACGCCTACGACATAACCGTTGGTAAATATATAATATATGGGTAGTAAGAGATGCCTGAACGTTGGGTAGAAACAGTATGGGTGAACAAGCCTAAAAAAAAGCAGTGGTTGGCATGCCTAGACGTACCATGATGTGAAATACTGGAATATACCATGAAATGGCTATCATTTTCATTCTTATGCAACTGAAATGAATAGAATGATATTATACTGAGCAAACTGAAGAGGAATAGAGCAGAAGAAAGTTACTAGGACCAGAGTAGAGCAGCACAATGTGTGGAGCACATAATCGATAGATCTGGAGTGAATGAGTATCACTTTCTTTCTTTCTTTATTTATCGGGTATGTGAAACACATGCATGAATCAAATAAAACTAGTAAAACGAAAAGCATAAGAAGAAAAAAAAAAGCAGTCACACAAAATGCATAACACGCCTTCGAAATAGATTGAGCTTGACAGAAAAAAAACACTATTGACAGAAAACAAAAACAATATTAAATTTAGAGCAGATTCTATTAGTATTTTCTTCCATGAAGCAAATGGATGGATGCGCATCTGGGCCTTAGAGGGATAATGCCGTTTGTACATAGATGTGGAGCGTGCATCGAGCACTGCTAATGAGCGAAGACGTTGCTCGCCCAGCTGATCGGAGATGACAGAACTAAATACTTCTGTCAAGCAAGTATTAAGGCTGAGGCTGCAATTTGTAGAGGATTTTTCTATATAGTTCCATGCGAAATTCTCCATTTATAGGCACGGATATGATAAATGTGGGCTGATAACATATGTATATACACAGGGCATGTGGGCCGGGGATCGTTGAGATGCCAGTTACGTATTTCACGAACTATTCTCCACCTGCTGCGCTTGGGTGGACAATTCCACTTCTTGCGAAACTTCATTATCTGATATCGACATGCATAGCAACTCCCAAAGCTGCAAAAAGGAAATAATGACAGTTTCCAGTCTTGCTAGATATGCGATAAGGAAACGTGGCTGACTGCTCCGATGTAATCACATATCGTGATTGTCCAATTAAGACATCGGTCTAGCGTGTCCCAGGAGGGAGCTTAGAGGAAAAAGGGAGGGGGGGGGGGGGAAGGGAAGAGGTCGAACACAGCATGTAAAGAGCCAAAAAGTGGTAGAACAGAAGGTCTAACTGGGTAGGTATTAGACTTTGGGCAAGATGGGAATTTTTTCGAATAGTCGATATTTTGAATAACTCGGTTCTTCACCTTTTTAGGGTAGTCGATACGTCGAATAAGTCGATTTTTCACTCATTTCGATAGTTGGTATTTCGAATAACTCGACATTTAGGCTTTTTCGAATAGTTGATGATTTGAATAACTCGTTTTTTGACCTTTTTAGAACAGTCGATATTTCGAGTCACTCGAAAGTCGATTCATTCCAAACTCGACTCTGTTTGACTCGATCGAGTCAGATGTCCACTAGGTACATACAGGAAGCTCCAGATGTCCGCAGTCAAGAGGGGCGTGGCCGCGGCGCGGCTCCCTGATCAGACACAGGCGCTCTCTACGCTGCCTGTGGCTTCTCTGACTCTGCAGACAACCGGTGTCTCTGCCCAAAGCCGCGTTGCTTCCACGCCCCTCTTGACTGCGGACATTTGGAGCTTCTTGTATATAGTATGTTTGCGCTGGGCTCAAATTCTGCAAATGCCTGAGACCATGAACACACAAATGGAAAAACAGATAACATTTTCCAAGACAAAATACTTCGAAACACACCAACGAATGTCTCCCAGCGTTCAAAGTCAGTGTCTTCCATCCAAATCTAACAAGTAATTTAGAAAGGAAAGTCTTGGGGGCTGTGGAAATAAGAAGACAAACCCCTGAGGTAAATATTAAGGTCCGACCGCGAGTGGCGTTAGCACTGACTGTATAACTGTGTACATAAATGTCCCTGGTAGTTCCTTTTGTAGTCTGTAGACAACATCGAAGGAGTGAGACTTGTGCCTGCTTGCTATGTAGTCAAGTGATCTAATGAGGGTCTACAATCCTCTTCTGGTAAACGAATTCGAAAGACTATCAAAACACCAGCCCCTAAGTATTGATTGTAACTCTTTATAAGCTTTTGAAAGAGAGGTGTACTGTAAACAGCAAGGCCTGAAGAGGGAATTATATGCCGAAAGCTCACAATATGAAGGCATCAGAGATCTCATCCAACCGTACAAGAATAACTCAATCACACTACAGATTTCTGAATTAGCGTGAATTACCACGTTACTGGTTACATACAGTGGAATAAAGTAGGTAACTTGAGCGCAAAGCGCCAATCTGACACTTTATTTTAGTAGCTGACTGCGTTTGTTCTAGTTTGAAGGGAGAAACTCACTTCCGTCCAGGAAATTATGCAAATTCATCGCAAGCGTTTCTGATAAAGTGTAATAAGATGTGAAATGCTGAATGCAAAACGCTGTTTTGAAGCACTTCGAGGAATTTCCGGATTGTTAGCTTCTAGGACTTCACATGAAAGCACTCTAGTGTACATACGTCACTTGGTGGTGAATGCACTATGAGGAGCGTTGAGGCGGATATTTATTGCGAATTAAAATATCTTGTTGGCTATTTGCTTGCAGCCGAGAGCGAGATTGTTAGCATTTATATTAAGCCGACGTTTTGGAGAGTTCATCTTCTTCAGGGCCTGAGAAGGTTAACTCTATTGCAATCTACTCGGTTAAATGCCTACGCAAATCTACGAAAAAACACTCTAAGCCTAATTTTCGACCACAGGGTCACGAGCTGACGAAGAAGCCGAACTTTGTCGACAACCTACAGGATGGGAGCGTTGGGTGCGACTAAATGGTGTTCGCTTAGGGCGCTTAAATACCTAGTACAGGTCAAAACATTAGGCTGATGTAAGGCGAGAGCTCCAGCGCAATTTGAATGTATTCATCTTTCCCATTCATTTTTGCATTTTGAGCTTGGATCCAAAGGCCCTCTCAAATATTGAGAGCTACGACCTGGACCTCTTGCGCTTATGTTGAGCGCAGATTGTAGATGTTCCATTCTGTGTTGTATGTTGCATAGTGCGCGATTCTCCAGACCTATGTATAAGAAATAAATAAATATATATATACATATCGGTGGCGGACGCAGAAAGTGGGCGGGAGGGGGGACGTGGGAAAAAAGTGGGGTCTCCGCCGTTTTGGGGACCCAGACGGAAAATAAATTTTATAAAAATATTAATTACAATAATAAATAAACAACTAAAGATTCGTCCAGAGGCTCTCAAGGAAATTCTCTCCTTTCAGCAAATTTCCGCAAGACTCAGGTAAAAACTCCCGGACACCATCCTTGACTTTCCAGTGAGAGTTCACTGGCCGAAATTGCATTCGGCTCCGAGTAGATTGGTTTCGTCTAGCTATTGCTGCAGAAAAGCTGTTGGCTACTTTGGGATGTGTTTGCTGGATTAGATGCGTGTGAAAGAAACGAGAACGAAAAAGTACGTAGGGGATGTGAATTTCAGCAACTGTACAGTGACAGAACTAGAAATCTAGATCTGGAAATTAGAAAAAAGAATTAGAAAAGCAATTAGAAAGCATTAGAAACAAAATTCGAAGCGGAATAAAACGACTCAAACAAAATTCTACATATTTGAAGTAGAAGCAATCGAAAAACACTGATGCTGAAGAAGCCATTGTACCTTCACACGGCCGAAAAAAAACGAGGTTTTAAAAACAAATATTCAGAGGGCAGAAAATCCTACAACCTCTCCCATTCCTGCCTAGCGCAGTACTACTTCGAATTTGAATTTGAATACATTTGATACATTAATGAAAAACTAGTATAAGAATCAATTAAGACGAATAAGACCTAGGTATAAGAATAATTATGGTCAAGTATTGTGTAGAAGCTTAAGCGAGACCTAGAAAGCCAGGAAAACACTGCTCAAGACACAAAATTTATCAATTTTTAAGGTGTTCCACCAAAAGCTATCCATGACAATAGTAAACAGTAAAAACTCGAGGCAATCCTGGATTGAGAAGTTTCCAGAGTGGAGAGCTAGAGCGAGCGTAATGAAGAGAAAGCGCAGCAAATTTATGACAACTGGACTTGGAACCTCCTATCGGGAACGCGGAGGAAAGAAAGGAGTATGATATCAAAGGAGAAGATTTTTTGATTAAAAAAAAACAGTATAAGAAAGAAGACAAACTATTTATTATACATAGGTCGCAAAGATAAAATGCTTGTAATATACAGGGAGGAATCAGAGCAAGAAAATAACAATCAAAGCTGAGATATCATATCTCCACGCAGTTGTATATAGGTGCGTAAATATTGGGTTGTTCGGAAAGTAATTGGGATTTTTAGAGGTTTCAGAAAAAAGTTTATTTTCTCACAATGAAAAAACATTAGTCAGTGATATATTTTCCGTTTTGTTCGATTGTCTTTCGCCATCTTTCTGGCAATTTCATAATTCCCCTCTCATAGAACTTCTGGTCTTTTTCGGCAAAAAAACTGGGCTGGATGAGATTTGATATCCTGATCATCGCTAAATGTTTCCCCATTCAAATAGTTCTGCAACGATCTAAACAAATGGCAATCGGATGGCGCGAGATCAGGGCTATATGGTGGATGCAACATCAATTTCCAACCAAGCTCCAATAATTTTTGCCGAGACGCCAAAGATGTATGAGGTCTTGCATTGTCTTGGTGGAAAACTACTCCTTTGCGATTCGCTAATTCTGGCCGGTTTTTTTGCCTCATCTAATTTCATCAGTTGCTGACAGTAGAGGTCCGAGTTGACATTCTGGTTTCTTGGGAGCACCTCAAAATATATTACACCTTTGTAGTCCCACCAAACTGATAGCATAACCTTCTTTTGATGGAGATGAGCTTTGGGCATCGTTTGAGCAGGTTCATCCGGTTTTGACCATGATCGTTTGCGAGTAGCATTATTGTAGACAATCCATTTTTCATCACCAGTTACTATTCGCTTCAAAAATGGGTCGTCTTCATTGCGTTTCAAGTGCAAATCACAGATACTAACTCGCCGCGTCAAGTGAATTTCCTTCAACTCATGTGGCACCCAAACATCTAGCTTTTTTACTAGTCCAAGTTTTTTACATGCTCGTGAACTGTTCCAATGGATGCGTTGGTCTTCTCAGCAAGCTCTCGTACGGTTACATGACGGTTGGCTTCGATTAATGCCATCAACTGATCATCATCAACGCCTACTGGCCGACCAGAACGTTGTTCATGTTGAAGTGAAAAATTGCCGGAACGGAATTTTGCGAACCAATTGTCACATGTGCTCTGTGATAAGGCATTAACACCGTATGTTTTACATATATCGTGGAAAGCATCAGCAGCTCTTTTGCCACTATGGAAGTAAAAAAGCAAAATGTGCCGAAAATGCTCCTTCTGACACTCCATGTTCAAATTGATCATAAAAATGCAAATGGAAATGAAATCTGCGCACTTTCTCCAAACAGAAACACAAATACGTCCTCCTAATATATATCGAATGAAAACAAATAATAACAGCAAAAACCTTCCAAAGCTAGCGTTTGAAAAAATTGTTTTCGAAAAGCCCAATTACTTTCCGAACAACCCAATAATAACGCTTTGAAATTCCCCCCCCCCCGCTCCCCCAAAATCCTAGCTTCCCTTCCTGTTTTCGCAGTGTTTAACATTACTTAACATCAATATAATATTCATCACAAACACTAAATATAATAAATAAATTATCCAGAATCCAGGAAAAAGTTACCCAAGAAAAGGACAAAATTGAAGACCGAAAATCAAGCGATAACATTCACTAACTTTTTTTTCAGAAATAAAATTTTAAGAAAGAAGTGGGCAGAGATTTTTGAAAGGCTTAATGAAAAAGCTAACTTATCATGAAGTTGTATATAAATGTCGGCATAAGTAGATTATGACTAAATCGTAGTTTTTTTCCTTTTTGAAATAGTGTGAAACGAAGGAGCTAAGATGTAAAAAAAGTAGTTAGGTCAGATAATGCAGGCAGCCTACGAGTTAACGAGTAATAGTACTAGAACTAAACGTGCTCAGGACGGCAAACAATGAATTTTGTTAATCTTTGGTTGATGGGGAGGAGTTTTGAAGAGCGGCCAAGTGAGGAAAATTAAGCTTGAGCGACAAAATTGGCTCCGTTGATGAGTTGTGGCCAACGAATGGTGTTCTAGTAGGAAGTTTAGCGAATCATTACTGGACGCTCCGGGAGCGACATGGCACAAAGACCGTTAATCGAGATGACGAACACATTGGACACCGATACGGAACTTGAAAGCCATTATTTTCCAATTTCCGCTCCCAATCGAATGAAGCAATCTAGACTGGGATAAAGTGGCAATTTATTTCAAATAAACGTGATCTACGATACGTGATTCCCATCCAGGTCTATGGGAGAGGAGGAAATTGTGGTCCAGACCCGAAGCTCTTTCCGGAATTGCTTGAGCCTAATGCCCTCATCACTAGAGTGCACGGCAACAATAGACCCAATAGCGGTCCGAAAAGTGGTCCAAAATCACTCGACGTAGCGGCGATGTAATAAGAGGTCCAGAGGGCCAAAGAACAACTACATAGCACATAGTGAGGTCACGATAAATGCTAGCAATTTGTTATAAAAAATGCTGAGGCATGTGGCTAATTTTAAGAATTTTGCATAAGCACAACGGCAGAGTTGAAGCAGAATGCTGGATTGCTAGCTTGATCAGCTGCACCTTAGATTGATAAGTGTTTTTTATTGGAAAATATTCCTTTCAGAACCATTAATGGCACATACGACATGCAACCTATCGTCTCTGCCCTCCTCCACAGAGCTATGAACAAGTCGAAAAGCAAATGAAAGCGAAAAGTTATGTAACAGTTTGACTTACTTCTAGAGAACAGCTGATACAAGGGTAAAACCAAAAGAAAGACAAAATGATTGAGATGAATTGGGTAACTCGACTATCGAATGACAAGTAGACAGTCGGTCGCTGATGTTCGATGCGGAAAAAGAAGTAGCGACGGAATGGGGCAACCAACATGCAACTACTTGAAACTAATGCCTAGTAGATCCAGAAGAATACAATAGATTTGCTGGGAAAGCAACTGTACAGGTATGAAGATCCAACACCGATGCAGCACGAAGCGGATTTGTAGAATATAAAGAGAAAATTGGGAGTATAGGTATAGAAAATCAAGCATAGGAAGCTAAAAGCAACAATTCAAGATCAAAATTCATTTGTTTTTTATGGGTCGAGGTCCATCGTTGCTGTTGCCCTTATTGAACATGTCATTACTATCAAACATAACATAAAATCCTATGTCTAAAATTAAAAGGATAAATCGAGAGCACAGAAGTGTTATCAGCAATGGAATTAGGAAGGTTTGCTTCGAAACTATGAAAAGTCGGCAACCTAAGGGTGCTAATTATTAGGTATAGCTCATGAACGCCTGAGCAGAATGCATATCAGCAGGCGGTGAGCAGTTGAGTAAGAAATCTAGCTTCCATTCCAGAAATGTCAACGATAAATAGTGGCTAGACAGAGTAGCAAGCCAATATATTCGAGAAAATTAGATAGTCTCAGTTAGGTCTGGACAAATCACACACTACAGATATGCATAGTTATCTTAGCTACCATGGTTCAGTCAGGTATCCAGAGATCGTCGCAGTTCCTGGGCTTCTGAATTAGATCACCTAATTGTGTATTATAGAAGTCTATGAGCCACCAACGTGAGAATTTCTTCAGAAATGAACCTCATAGGCTGCATCCTTGACACAGCCAACCTCAAGAAAGCCAGAGAATGCAGTGTAAACAATTTTTGACCTTTACCAGATTCTTCAAGCCTATGCAGACCACGGTGTAGGAGCTGCAGTCTACACCGTGGTTCTTTGCTACGCTCTACAACTGGTCAAAAGGTCAGAAACAATTAACACAAAGAAAGTAATGAAGAACATGAAATAGTATCCGTTCCAAGAAAATGTAATAAACAGTATATAATGAAAATTATATAATTATAAGGGCACAGCAATTTACATTAGAGAAGTTCATTATTACAAGTGGAGGTGTTCAAGGCAAACCGAGGTGCCTGAATGACGTAAATCAGAACAAACGTAATATCACTATGAGATGGTCAGTCGAGCAAGGTGAATAGAGAGCTCCGGGGTGAGTGGAAGGTGAACAAAAGAAAACAACTTGGTGAAGTTGTTTTTGCTTTCGAATTGTATTTTAAAAAATTACGTTCTCTACCGGCTTAGTAGTGAGGATAAGATGGGTAGAGTTAGGTCCGAGAAGACCGGACATCTTTGATTTGGTGTTGTCCTGATTGAAATGTGGTACAATTGCATAAGATTTGAATTTTACTCTTTTTTACGACTTGGAATCCGATTAATAATCTTCTCCAAGAAAGTGCGAGTCATGATGTGGCGACAAGGGCGGGTCATGCTCCTGTGATTGGCCACTCCTTTGAAAGGCCAATCACAGAAGCATGATTCGCCCCCTTTGCGTCATCATGTCTTGTATCCGTTCCAGAGCCATTGAATATGCAGCAAATCGCATTAGTGGATGCTTCTTCTATTCAAGACTACTTATATGATTTTCTTCGTCTCTGTTACCTCATTTTCCAGCACATCCACGGAATTTCAGGTTCTCTTACAGATTTCTGACCGAAGACAAGAGAAATTACCGCCAATCAATCATTAAAGGCTGATGAATACGTAAACCAAGAGCACTGGCGGCTTTTCACATGTACAAGTGCCTCGTTGTTGGTCCACAAAAATTCAACGAGAAAGAAGAGTGAGCAGCTGCTCAGAGTAAGACATGTAGCCATTCTCCAGCTTTTTCTCATGTGGTGACATATCATCAAATATTGAGATTGCTCGTGCATGTTCATGCTCAACACGATGGTATGAGTGCAAAGAGCGTTCAGGCACCTCAGGTACACGAAAGCTGGGTAAGAGAACAAGAACACTTAAAGGCAAGGTCCGGTCAAAATCTTGCCTACCCAGGTTTTTTGGTCTCTGGAGTCCAGACCATGTGTGTAGCTCGTATCTCAAGTTTGAGACCTGGTTATAAGCTCTATCGCTAGATATGGGACAAAACGCCTGAGGATTACGGTATCCATGGGAAAACGCGCTCCAACCGACAAAGGCTGCACGAGTGCACAATGAACAGCGATGGACGCTCAGATGCATACAGCCTAACGGACACTCTATGAAACCCTCCCCACTCCATCAAACGGACCACGGGTCGTTTGAACAACAATTTTTTCCTACGACGCCACAACAGACAGCATGTAGGGCACGCCGTATAACGTCATTTGAAGGCACGGACGCCGCAAACCCGCAAACGCCGTACCGAAACTGGTCGATGGAAAGCGTTTGTTGTGGGACCTTTTCCAGGTTTTTTCTATAGTTTTCGTTCAAGGCGTCGCCGTGGGCTACGAAACCATTAGAAATTCGGGAGATGGAATTTTGCCCGGACCTTGCCTTTAAGCAAAACATGCTTCCAGTTCGTGGAGTCTACAGGTGCTCGCTTTCAGGAGGAGCCTTGCCTTTCTAGTGTACCATGTCTTCCTAAGTTTCAGTCTGTGACTAGGCTATCGAGTGGCACGAATCACACCATTTTTTGGTTCCATTTCTCTGGCAGCTAACAGCGCTGTTCCCCTGTATACTCTGCGCCTTTCAATGCTCTCATTGTAGGGTTACAGTTATACGTTCTCACTGCATTGACGTGCTAGTTCATAGTTCACCAACGTCATATCACCAGTGGGAGATGGAAGAAGTGGGATTCAAGGAATGTCGAAAGGAACGAAAGCTACAACTTGGAATATCTACGAATCACCTGAGGTTTAATCGATGTTGAGCAAGGTATAATACCTAGAAGGAGCCGGGTCATCCCGACAGGAAGACCGACATGGAAGGCGGAAGCAGTACTCA